>JAJTUV010002359.1:0-220732 GCA_021653895.1 Mastomys natalensis | reverse complement strand
GTCAAAGGTAGGGAAGGCACATGGCAGTAAGAGAGTCCCAGGCTCATGGCCCTGGCAGTAGTAGGAGCTTGCTCAGACTGGGTAGAGCAAGAAACAGAACAGGAAGCATGACCAGGATATAAACCTTAAAGCTTTCCCCACACCAACGACCCAATTCCTCCAGCTTAGACCAATCCCTTAAAGCAGCGGTTCCCAATTTTCCTAATGCTATGCCCTTTAACAAAGTTCCTCATGGTATGGTGACCCCAGCCATAAGATTATTTCCATTACCACTTCATAACTATAATTTTGTAATTGTTATGAATTGTAAATATCTGTGTTTCCTGATGGTCTTAGGTGACCCCCTGTAAAAGGGTCATTTGACCCATCCCCTAAAGAAGTCACAATGCACAGGCTGAGAACCACTGTCCTAAAGGTTTCATGACCTTCCAAAGCCAGGCTACCAGCAGGGGACCAAGAATGAGCCTGTGGGGACACTACATTTTTAAGTCACAAGTATGTAACAGAGATGGGAAATCAGTTGATGGTGTGTGTGTATATGGAAGTATTCTGTATGTGAAAATATTGAGTGGTGGCTTTCTCTTCTACCCCAGCCCTGAAATAGCCAACAGTTGTCCTTATCCAACCAGATGGAAGGATCAAACAAGCTTCGAGAAAGCAAAGAAAACCCACAAGGCTCTTTGTCAAAGACATGAGCTAAACACTGAAGCAAAGAGGGCATCTGAAGTGGATGTTGGCATCTGCAGCAAAATGGTGACATTCTGACATTGGCAGGGACATGGCCGTATGGAGACTCCCACCTGCTGCCACATGCATGTTACTTCCCATTTGCCTTTTGTTTTCCAGCTTAGCCTTGAGGATAAACAGACTGCTGAGAGGATCTCTTGACATTGAAGGAAAGTCTAAAACATGAGACAAACCAACAAAAATAACCCTCCAAAAATATAGCCTTGGAGAGAATCGCATAGGGGCAGAGAAGAGCAAATGAACAGATTGACATTTCCATACTCCATCCAGAGAATGAGAGGAAAGGACAGTAGCCACAAGACAGGCAGGGACTAAGAAAAGATGCTAGAAATGAAATCTTTGCTCACCCAAATAAGGACTTCATGTAGCGATCAGATGCTCAATTTGAGGAACCATGACAAAAAAAAAAAAAAACAATTAGTAAACAGTAATCACCGCTGAAGGCTACTGCAGACCTACTATGTGCCATGCACCACTTTTTATGGAAGAACTGAAAGAATCTAAGAGGTGGCTATTATTTATCAGTGTGTTTTGTTTGGAACAATGGAAAGCATGATAACCATCTAGTTCAAATACTCAGCGGTCCTAGTCAGTGAGAATTCTAAGATTTAAACTCAGGAGCACTGGGCATGGCATTGCATACCTATCATAGCAACATCTGGGGCTTGGGGTAAGAAGATTGAGTTCAAGGTAATCCTGGGTTATGCAGCAAGACCTGTGTTAATTAAATAGTTAATTAATTAATATTGGGCTTATAATATCCATAGCTACACTTTTAAACATTTTATTACACTTCTTCAAATATCTCACCTTTGACAAAATTATTGTGAATCTAAGAAGATTGGATATAAGGAAAACATTATAAAATCTGGGAGAAGGATTGACAAGATGTCTCAGAGTGGGAAGAGCTCTCCTAGGAAGTCTGGTCACCTGAGTTTGATCCCCAAGGCCCACATTAAAAGGCCAGATGTCGTGGTTGTACACCTGTCATCCCAGCAATCCTATATTGAGATGAGAAGCGAAGATAGGTGGCTTTCTTGAGGTTCACAGGGCAGCTAGCCTGGGAGCACTGTCCTACCTCCATCTCCCAAGTGCCGGCATGTTCCGTATTCCCGTGGGTTTCATACAGGAAAAGAATCCATAGGAGACCTCTGGCTTTCCCTTCGTGCTTCAGGCTATTAATTGACTTTCAGAAACTATGTATGTGTAAAATAAAAACCAAAGGTAGATTTAAGAGTTTCAAAATCAGGACTGGAGGGATGGCTCGGCCATTATGAATGTGTACAGCTCTCTCAGAGGATCTGGGTTCAAGTACCATCACTCACATCAGACAGTTCAAAATTATCTCAGTTCCAAAGATCTGATACCCTCCTCTGGCCTTAGAAGACACTATACACATGTGTAGACATACAGACATACACACACATACAAATAAACATTTTTTTTAATTTGAAATCATCAAGTAGGTTTAGAAAATGACATTATTTTATACTGAACATTACCCAGCAATGCCTCCTGACCCAGAGTTATCCTATATGCTATGAACTGGGCCTGTCTGAGAACATGCTGGGAGTATACGGGTCCTTAGGTGTCTCTCTAACTTCCCCACCCTTGAGATGATTTCTCTAAGTGGTGGCTCAAGCTGACACCTGTGGGACACAGCATTTTCTTCTGTAAGTACATTAGGTAACAGTTGTTGGCCAAGCATAAATACCAGAGGAGAAACTGGGGCCCACTAACTGAGGCTGAGGGCATAAAAAGGCATATCAGAGCCGCTTATTTTAAGATGGTTAATGGGGGTCTGGCAGAATGGCTCAGCAGATTAAAGGTGCTTGCCACCAAGTCTGACAACTTGAGTTCAATCCCCAGGACTTACATGGTTGAAGGGGAGAACCAGTTGCCACAAGTTGTCCTCTGACCTCCACATTTACATGCCATGATGTGTACATATGTACATGCACGTGCACGCATGCACACACACACAACAACATACAAAACACACACACAAAAACAGAGAGAGAGAGAGAGAGAGAGAGAGAGAGAGAGGAGAGAGAGACTATGAAACTATTATAAAGATAATAAATAAATTAAAGTCAATGACATGACCGTTTCACATAGCTGGTACCCCCAAGCAAAGGTGGTTTGCATCTTCATAAGACTGGAAAAGACTGGGGAAGGGTGGCAGGGTAGAGAAGGGGCATCACCTTGTCCAGTGAGGAGGGCAGACCCTTCAGTTCCTGCAGACCTGCCCTCCCACGTGACCATGAAGCCAGACCAAATGCCACTTAAATTCACCTCTGCTGTGTCAAGAACCAACAGAACGTGCTGGAGGCTGCAGCGCCAGTGGTGCACACTCAAGTGCCGGCCTCCCTCACCCCGAGTCTTGGCAGGATGTGAGAAATGAAGGGCTCGATGTGTTGCCTTCTCCAGCCCACATCGCAGGTAAACTAGGGCAGGGTGTACTCTTCGCAAAATGCATTGCAGCTCTTAGCTGGGAAATGCTCACCCAGTGGCATGCCACAGCATTGACAAGCTTCCAAAAAGCCGCTGCCAAGGAGCACACATGCTCTCCTATTTCCATTTGCTGTTAGCAGAGGCCCGGAAGCCAGAGAGAAGACATTTTTAGCCTGGGTATTTTATCAGAATTTGAAGTGCTTCTAGCTGTGAGTATACAGGGTGGTTTTAGAAATGGAGATTTTAAAGACTTCAAACATTCACAGCTAGACCAAGCACTAGGTACTGGGACTTCTGAATTACAATGTGTGACAGGGACATATCAGGGTCCTAGGTACAGCCTGTTAATCTACCTCTTTCTAGTTCAGTCAAGGAACATGAAGAGGAGGGAGAGGGAAGGGAGGAGACAGGAGAGACAGAAAGAAAAGAGGGTATGAGAGAATGAAAGAAAAGAATAATTTTACCTCTAAATAAATAAGTTTAAATGGATTTCCGTAACAATTTTACTCTTTGTATGTGTTTGTGTGTGTACATGTGGTGGCTACGGTTGATATCAGGTATCTTCATTAATCTCCACCTTTTTTGAGACAAGATCTCTCATTGATTGTCTAGACTGGCTGGCCAGTGAGCTCTAGTGATATGCGTGCCTCTGACCTCTGACTCCTGACCCCTGCGTCTGCCCCCATCCAAGCCCTGGGATTGTAGATACATGCTGTCTCTCTCATCTTTTACATGAGTGCTGGGAATCTGAATCAGGTATGCAAGTTTGTTCAGCAAGTACTTTCCCTGCTCCAAAACACCTGACAGTCCCTTCTTACTTTTATGAGTATGGGTGTGTGTGTGTGTGTGTGTGTGTGTGTGTGGTGTGCGTGGTGTGTGTGTGCATATACATGTAAACAAAATAAAATGTTTTATAAAAATTAGTGGCTTTGAGCAAGTGACGGCAGGAATGGTCGGCCAAGGCTTTCCATCACTCACAGAGACCCGCCATGGAAGCAGAACCGTGTTTTCCATGGTCCTGGGAGCTCCTGGACCTGGAGTTCCCACGACAATTTTCATTTTACAGCAAAATGAGAACAAATCATGCAGGGAGAAAGGAATCTGTCCCTACAGAACACAAAGTCAACAACTTTTCCTATAACTTCCAACTTCAGGGCACCCAGCAATTTTCCATAATTTCTATAATGGCAGAAATAGGAAAGCACGCAGTAATAACAAATGAAAACACCATTATCCACGCACAGGTGTAACCTCAACAACACACACACACACACACCACACACACACAAACACATCCTTCTCCAGGACTTTGAAAACATGCTTACAATTGCTTATTTTGTCCAGACTTGCATATTTTCCTTCAGTTTCCCTGAGATTAACACTACTGCCAGTCCAGACAGTCACTGAATCCACCAAGGGGTCTGAAATTATGGAAACCAAATCAACTGAGTGTTTCCCCCACTAACCCCAGTTCTCTGGGAGCCCAAAGCATGGTTTCCTTGGTGAATCTGTCCTCTGGTCCTTGCCCTGACCATCAAGGAGTTCAGAAGTGGCGTGTCACTATTGCAAGCCTTGTTCTGTGTTTTAGTCCATCTATCTGCATGATACATACTTGGGGGTGTGGAAGGTGTTTTATTTACATGCACATGTGTGCATATACAGAAGCCAAAGGGGAGGGACACGGAATATCCTGCTCTATCACTCTTTGCCTGATTCCCTTGAAACAGACCTCTCACTGATTCCAGAGCTAGGCTGGCAGCCATCCAGTCAGAGCCATACTCCTGTGTCTCTCCACCCCCAGAGCTGGGGTCAGTGGACACAGGGCTATTCCTAGCTCTTTGCATAGATGCTGTTGGTTTGAACTTGGGTTCTCATGCTTACACAGCAAGAAGTCTTGCCCACAGAGCCACCTCTTTAGCCCTAGCAAAACAGGCACACGTCTCCTTAAGAAACTCTACAGGGGCTAGTAAGATACTGGTAGATGAAGGTGCCTGGTGCCAAGCCTAGTGAGCAGAACTCAGACGGTGGAAAGAGAAAACCAACTCATGCAAGCTGTCCTCTGACCTCCACATGCATGAAACACACACACACCACACACACACACACACACAGAACCAGATGGGATGTCAGATCTATCGAAACTGAGTAGCTAGAATTTGTGAGCTACCACTTGGTGGTGAAATGGAACTCGGGTCCTCTGCAGAGCAGTCCATTGTTCTTAACTGCTGAGTCATCTCTCCAGCCTGTTAAGTCACAAATTTTAATGTACTGTTATCATCATTATCTTTGCTAATCACTGCGACAGCACAGTAGAAGCAATAAATGCTCCCCTACCGTGTTTTTAGCTTTCCTGGCTTCTTTTGAAGCATATTTTTCATTGTGGAGGGGTGGGATTTAGAAACGTGATCTAGAAACAGCTTGGCAGGAGAAGGAAGCAGCCAGAACGGCCCCCGAGGGTGCAGAACTCTTGGCAGTGCACACTCTTGGCATGGCTTCTCTGAGGCCACAGAGACCATCCTCACCACGCTTGGGCATCTGCCCAGAATCACGGAGCTGGCCTCGTCCACATGCCACTCATTCTGGGCATGTGGGGCTCTGAAAGCTCCAGCCTGCAGTATCATCCCACCCCGACCCCACCAAGGTGCAGACAAGACGTCTCTCTTCCTGGATGGGAAGGGTACCTTGCTGACCAGCGAAGCAGCTCTGCTCCAAAGCTAAAGAAATGGTTAGCATTTCTTTTAAAGGTCTAAGAAAGGAAATGGTGAAGGGTGGAGCTGGATTAACAGAAAGCAGGGGTATAGGATAGGTGCAGACATCCTCACATGAAGGCTGAACTGTGTATTTATAAGTCTGAATGGAAAGAGAATGGGGATTATGAAAACAGCCACTGCTTCATTTAAATGTTTCCAACATTATATTTACCAAAATCTCCACTGAGGATAGCTAACTGTATCACTTATTAAGCACTTTCTATATGTCAGGCCCTGTGCTAGGCGCACATTAGCTACGTCAGTCATCCTGAGATGAACCTTGGATATATAATGGAGCATAATCCTCCCATCATCTCAGTTTTACAATGAGGGCACCAAGTCTTGCAAAGCTTGAGTAACTTGCTCCAAACCAGACTTTCTGAGTGGTCGAGCCTCTGTTGAAGCCATGTCTCTTTCCTTTCAATGCTTCTGCTTTAAGTCTGGCCCACCATGGCCTGTTTAAAGAGGAGGAGATTTGTATTTCTCTCTGAAAGCTCTCAGGGGTGGTTTCTGTTTAGGAGGTTTTGCAGCTCTTCTGTGATGTTTCCAGAAAGAGCTGACTACTTTCCACTTTGCTGTTCAACACGCACCCAACACGTCCTCCCTGCATTAAAGGAAATCAGCTATCTTACATCTTACCAAAAGCCCAGTTGTCCATGGAGAATTTTAGAGAACATAGAATTTAATCTTCTCCCCTCTTGAATTTTTGTGTCCCTGTGTGTGAGTGTGTGCATATGTCTGCACACCCTTGCACTTGTAGATGACTGTGTGTACACGTGGAAGCCAAGGCCAACCTTGGGAATTATTGCTCTGTTACTATACAGCTTTGTATTGGGTTTTTGCTTGGTTGCTTTTGTTTTTGAGACAGAGTCTGTCACTGGCCTGGTGTCCATGAAGCCCAGGGATCAGTCTCTACATTCTTGGCAATGGGATTACAAGCTTAAGACAGAGCAGTGGGATTTTCATTCAGGGTCTGGAAATCAAACTCTGGTAGTCACGCTTTATAGCAAATATTTTACCTCCTAAAATACCACTCTAGCCCTTATCCCTTAGAGAAAGTAAGACAAGCTGGGGGAGAATAAAAAGAAGAAAGGAAGGAGGGGTGGAGGGAAGGAGGGAGGAGGAAGGGAGGGAAGGAACCAAACAAGGAATTCTAAATTTCTATTGCTTCTTACATTTCTGCCTCCCACGGAGTTTCCCCATGTTAATCTTTTGTTCTGAACAGTGGTCACCTGCCTGCCTATATCCACATTTGTCTATGACCCTTATGATTTATTTCTTGTCTTCCAGGATGGCCTTTCCAGATTCATGACTTTAAACCACACCCATAGCACACCTACAGATATATAGCACAGGCAGTTCTGTGAAAACAGGATTTTTTTCTTCTACCCTCTGAACCCCATTTGCTGTTGGTCACTAAGAGGCAAATCATAACAGACTCAGCAGTGGCCACAAAGGCTCTACTCAAAGGGCAAAAAGTGCGGCTCATCCATAGCCTGAAATACTGACAGGAACACTAAGAAGATCAACACTGAGATACAGTGGAGGGATGCAAAGATCAAGAGAAAAAGGTCATCTCTGGTTTAGTGAATGGTCTGTCCATCTTGGGAATGAGGTAGTGTCTATCACTAGGTCAGGCAGGACCAGTAAGAGGTGAACTTGGCGTGGTGGCAAGGGCTTTGGTGATGGACATAGAAGATATTGGCCCTAGATAAACCAAAACGAACAAGGTAATCAGCTCACTGGAATAGCTTTCCTCAGAATCGGCACCTCATGAACTGCTATTGTGGGGAATGGTGTGGATTGTCCCAGGGCTCCCTCTCCCTGAAGTATTTTGCAGCCATGGGCCATAGGCAAGTTTAGATATAAGCAAAGAAGTGACCGCTGTTGAGGGTAAAAGATTTAACATGGGAAAACGCAGTGGGCAGCAGACATGTGGGAAGCGGTAGAAAGCAATACTTCGAAGGGTCAAAATGTTTCATAGTGGACTACAGAATGGGCTTTCTATGGTCAATTCATAAGAAGACAGTGGGAAGAAGCCAGGAACTTCTTTGGGGAAGGTGAGTTTGAACCTCGCCTGAGATATCCCATGCAAATCTACTGCATAGGCGGTGTGTGAGCCCATGTCAGAGAGAACATTGGGTCAAGCCAGTGTATAGTTTTTTATCCAGACCAAGTAAAACGGATAGCTCTAGTTGGCTTATGTTGGAAGGACCACACTTCTCTTGGGAAAGCATTTGTTAGGGTAAGAGACATAGAGCTTTCCTCGCTGACTCTACTGTGAGGAACCTATGTGGAAAGCAAAGAGTCCCCCATCCGATCTGGAAAGGCTGCCACCTGCATGGGAGGGAGGGCAGGATGGGGAACCACCGACAAAGGGGTCCAGGGGTGAATGAAGTTGCCTGCTGGAAGTCAGCTCCCCCACTCCTCATTTCAGGGGGAGGCCTTGGGGTGGCCTTACAAGAAGCTGACTACTCTATGAGAATCCCGTTTCTTGTTGATTCTCATTATGGCTTGAAAATGAAGTGCACCCACCCCCCTCCGCAAAGGCTCCAGTCTTGCTTTGTCTCTGATGAAAGATAGTCATCAGAGTGAATATCTAAAGAAGTGGCTGGATCATGTGGTCTCTGTTGTCATGCATGGGGTGACTGATACAGCCAAATTGTGTATGGATGCTTGTGTATGTGTGTGTGTATGTATGTATCACACATATATACATATATACATATACACAGTGTGTGTGTGTGTGGTAGTGTGGGTGTATAGGTGTTGGTGTGGTTTAAAGTCATGAGTCTAGAAAGTGCATCCTGGAAGACAAGAACTTTAATCATCAGGGAAGAAAGAAGTTCATAGAATATCTAAGGAGAGGAAGGAACAAGCTGAATGGGGGAGAACATAGTCCAGGGAGGGATGAATGGGAACCAAGTATAATATATGACTATGCATAAAAATGCCAGTGAAAACCAGACTCTGCACTCGCCAACAACAAGTCGCTCAATGAGCACATAAGTTTACACTTCTTTACTTTAGATAAATTACTAGAGGTGGTCAGAGTACGGAAAGTTAAGTCTAGTTATGGAAAGTAGGTGATTAGAGGCATGCCCTAGAATGATAGACTTGCAATAAGGTCCTTCCCCGCTACTCTCTGCTTCCTGGCTACCTTGAGATGGGCAGCTGCTACCACACAGCCCTGTTGCTGAGACATCCCGCCTCTCTTTAGGCCCACAATGATGGATCCAGCTAGCCTTGGGCAATGATCGCTGAAACTGAACCAAAACAAACGGTTTAGCTCTTACATTGTTATTGCTTGGGTGTCTGTCACAATGATGACGGTCTGACAAATATAGCCCTGTTCATAAGCATATGATTAGAAGCCTGACCAGGACAGGGGAGGGCAGGTCAGAAACGACACTTCTAGGGGGCTTCCTACCATTAGAGAATGGGCCTTAGAAATGGCTGGCTTCCCCTCTTTCCTGGATGTAATCATATCCAGATTTGCTTGAGCTGGCCTGGAGGTGGCAAGGAAGGGGCATAGAAACACCTGGTCCCTGAAGCCACCAAGTTTCCAAATGTGTCCCCCTGCCTGTACTTTCTGCTGAGAGCAGGAATACATTACTATACAGCTGGAGTCAGCTTCGGCAGATTTTCCCTTTCATTCCTTGGCAGGGAAGGATTTGAACCTAGGAAGTTTGGCTCCATGGTCTATGGGATGACCCCAATCAAAACATAGGGCAAACCCTATGAGGTTCCCATCAAGCAGAAATCTTAGGAATAGTCAATAATAGGTGGTCACCTCCTCAGAGAGGCAGTTTCAAAGAACTCGGGGCAGCAAGGCCAACTGGGTATGCGAACCAGGAGTTCCTTGGTTCTCACTGGAGATCAGGTGAGGTTTCAGAGGGTGGCTCTTGGCTGCTCCAAAGGAAAAAGAATCCTTGATTCTAAACTTATCTGGCCATCTAGATCCACCCAAGCAAACTCCCAAGGACCCCGATGAACAAATACAAAGTCCAGCAGCTGGGGTTGAGCTCATATCTGAATAAGAAGAACATGTCCCCTGTCCCCATTGCTTCCCAGCGGAGCTTCTGTCTTCCCCACTCGGTGGGCAAAATGGGCAAAGTAGCTCCTGACTCGGCACGACAAAGAGAAGCCTTTCCATAGCTTAAAACGGAAGTTCAAGGCTCCAAAGATGGCAGTTGTCTGGCTGGCGTTTCTGCTACCTCACCTTCTGGTAGCTTTTAGTGACTCCAGCAGACCCAATGTCACTAGTTCTGCCATTAGTCTAACCAGTAGTCCTTCTTTGTTCAAAGATTGTCCTCAATCAGCTCTGGCAGTGTTCAGAGCGGTAATTACCAATGCTTTGGCTCCTTAGAGGTTCTTCCCACTCCAGCAAGGATTGGCAAGGAGCAACAATTTGGCGCTTTCTGTTTACAAACACACTGACCTTACAAATTCCAAAGCAGTGACAGCAAGAACAACAACAAAAAACCAAAACCATCCCCACTCTCAGGTCCTCTCTCACTTCTGGTTTAGCTACTTTCCCTGACATCCTGTGTGGTGGTTTGAATAAGATTGGTCCAGGAAGTGGCACAATTAGGAGGTGTGGCTTTGTTGGAGTGGGTGTGGCCTTGTTGAAGGAAGTGCACCACTGTGGGGGTGGGCTTTGAGACCTTCCTCCTCACTTCCTGGAAGTCAGTCTTCTCCTAGCTGCCTTCAGAGCAAAGGATAGAACTCTCAGCTCCTCCAGCACCATGCCTGCTTAGACACTACCATGAACCCGCCATAATGTTATCGTCTGAACCTCTGAACCTGTAAGTAAGTCCCCAATTAAATGTCCTTTATAAGAGTTGCTGTGGTCTTGATGGATCTTCACAGCAATGAAACCCTAACTAAGACACCGTGTGTAGGTGTCTTCCTCTCCCTGGAAGCTCTCTGGGATTTGTGCGAGAACCTCCACAGCATTGTGCCCTATACAGACACTGTGGGAGGAGCCTGTGACTGAGGGTATCTCATTGGCGTGTTCTTTAAGGAGCTCTGTGATCCATTGGTGACTCTGATGTGCCAGTGTCGGGGGTGAGCAGAGAGACGTGAACTGTTTACAGCTCTGGGTTACTTGCCTGTTCTGTCCATTCCAGGGATAACCCCTGAGGATCAGCAAGGCTGAAGATCACACTCAGGGTTACAGAATGACAGGGAAAGTCTGAGGAGAGGCTCCCAGTATCTTCATGATGCTACCTCCTCCCAGGAGACTCAATGCAAAGCGAGTAGTCACACAGAAGATGACTTGTCACCACTTGGAAAGGTGACCTTGAAGCACCTAGAAAGTGCCATATGGAAGGTGAGTTTGTAATGACATTGTGCCACCTGAAGGTGACTTTACACCAATTCCTTTTCCTGGTACCATAACATGATCTGCTTTGAAGTCTTGTTTAGTTGCACAAGGACTCTCTCTTTTCTTTTTCCTCTAAGTGATTCTCATCCTGCCTATATCCTACAAAGTTACTGAAAACAATCATTCCCAGCAGACAGCAACGACAGCACCGGAATTAGCTGTGATTACTGTTACTTTAACGAAATTCGTGAGAGGACAAGCTTAGGCTCACAGGTTCAGAGGGTTCATGGCATTTCAGCTCTGAGCACCTAAGCAAAACACCATGGCAGTGGGAGGGTGTGAGGGAGCACCATCATGTCATGATAGACAGGAGAGATGAAGGCGGGATGTGGGGGTGTAAGGATGGGAAGGGAGAGAGGCTGCCCCCAGGAAATTTCATGCCCCCAGTGGCCCCACCTCCTAAAGATTCCAGAACTTCTCAAAAACAGTACCATCATCAGGAGCCAAGCATTCAACACTTGAGCCTTTTGTGAGGGTCAATTCACAGCTACACCGTAGTGACACTAACTCTCCTTCCTGGCTAAATCAAGCTTCCAGAAGGCCTCCCTGATATAAATATTTTAAAAGATTTTTTTTATTTTATATGTATGAGTGTTTGCCTGCATATAGGTCTGTGCACTACATGCATGCCAGGTGCCCAAGAAAGTAAACAAAAGGGCATTGGTTTCCCTGGAACTGGAGTTATAGAGGGTTTTGGAGCCATCATGTGGTTGCTGGGAACTGAACCTGGGTCTTCTGAGAAAGCAATTAATGCTCTTAACCACCAAGACATCTTATCTCTGCACCTTAAGCCCACTCCCCAAATTTTAGCAGATTTACAGAAAACAGCACGTCCCTCTGGAGGCTTCGGAGCTGTCTCCATTTGGATTCAAGATAGCCAATGGAGACACACATCCCTCTGACTCTGCCCTGTTATCCCTACAACAGTGAGGCCAGTTGGGCAGAGAGCAACTTTTCCTCAAAAGTTGGTTTGGGGCCATGCAGCAGAGGGAAGTGGAATGCCCAGTGGTCTGCTTGAAGGAGCCTTTGCTCCATTCCAGCAATTAGTAAGAAAGTCAAATGGCTTTCAGCTAGAACTTTCAATGCCTCTGAAGGGAATCTGGGAAGATAAAGCCATGCTGTTTGAGATGTTTGTAAAGGGTTCCCAGCCTTTAGCCTCAAGGGCACCAGGGTCCCACAGCCTTTGATCCTCTAAATTTAGCCTTTTCTTTTTCCATAAACATTTCAAACATCCAGTTAATTCTGATTCCCTGAAGAACCTCCCGCAATCAGGCACAGGGCCAGGAGGAATGCTAGCTTTTCAGAACACCGGGAGCCTTCCCGGAAGTTACAGCTGGACACCAGTTAGGGTAGGCTGACCTCACCTCAGAATGGTCCCTTGGAAAAGTACATGAAATTTTACTCCGTGCTGTTTGTAATTCAGCAAATAATGATGGAGAAGGCACTGGGGACTCAGGCCCTCTGCAGGATGACAGGGAAAAAGCAGAGGAGTGGATGGAGTGTGGTATACATGACGATAAAGAATAAGGGTGTGTGTGTGTCGTGCACATTTGCACACAGATGGGCTTGCACTCACAGGTACTCTTTCTTAGATAGATAGATAGATAGATGATAGATGATAGATAGATAGATAGATAGATAGAACGAATGCATATACACACACATCACACACACAGCATGCACACACACCATGCATGCACACATACCATGCATGCACACACAACCATACACACATGCACACACACACCACTCATGCACACACACCAGACAACACACACACAGACACACACAGACACACACACACATACACACACACAGAGACACATACACACACACCATGCACGACACAAATGCAGGAACTGAGCACACCGAAGATGATTTCTCGGGAACGTGACATTTACTTTGATATTCAGAGAACAGTTAGAACTACGTGCGATTTTTCTGCCTCTCACATTCCTCTTTATGTTGCTGTCAGATTGTTTATGTCATTCATAACAATTCAGCCAGGGAAATGGGTAGGTGATGATTCTGGCTAGTTCTGAGAGCCAGGGAGCACAAGCGGGGCTATCATTCAGAGAAGAGCATGCTGTTACTATCTTCCACTTGTTTGGAAAGCACTGTCATCATGAACCTTTACTCTGTCGCTTTATCATGTTTGTGGTACAGTGAACGGAGAAACAGAGCTTTCTAGCGTTACTGGCTGAGAGCCACAACCAATGGAAGGATGTGTGCTCTGGGTGACAGTTATGTGCAGAATGTTGTATCCCAATAAGCAGATATATTAAAACATTTCTCAGTATCATGTCATGGGGTATCAGCTCCTTGCCCCCAGAGTTAACCTTGTAAGCATCCATTGTGTGTGTGTGTGTCTGTGTGTGTGTGTGTGTGTTCCTGGGGTGACCTCTTCTACTGTACTCCATTTTGTTACCTTGAAATAGGGTCTCTCATTGAATCTGAAGTTTGTCCTCTTGGGTTAGGCTATCTGGCCGCCTGTATCAACCTTATGGTGGTTTTGAATGAGCAACGTCCCCCATCAGTACAGTCATTTGAACACTTGGTCCCCAGTTGGTGATGCAGTTCTTTCTCTGCTTCCTCTGTTGGATGAAAGTAGTGACCATCCAACTTCCTGTTCCTGCTGCCATGCTTTCTGTGCCTGTAGCCATCCCCTTCCCTCTATGGTGGACTCTCTCCCTTTGGAACCATAAGCCAAAACAAATCCTGTCTTCCCTAAGTCACCTTTTGTCAGAGTATCTACCACAGCCATGGAAAAGAAATTAAAACAGGCTGTCTATGCCCCTTCCCCAGGACATTACATTTATGCCTGGATATTTATGTGGGTGCTATGGATTTGAACTAAGATCTCCATCGTTATAAGAAGTGCTCTGATCCATTAGATTGGAGGCTTTGGCCTAGAATCATGGAGTAAAAAAAAAAAAAAAAAAAAACCAAGCCTGAATGTGTCAGAGGCTCCCATGTATAGCCTTCAAAAAGCCAAGGATGGAAATAAACTTGCTATTGAGCCTGGCAATATCCTTGGAAGCTTGAATCAAGCCATTCCAGAACTCTGTCCCACCCAGAGTCTTAAAAGTTATAGAACCAAATAACATTCTTTTATCTTAATTAAGTATATGGGTTTCCCCCGACTGTGTTCAAGCAAAAGGTTCTGAAGACAAGCAATAAGTAGAAACATTTCCAGTCGTTAATTACCTTGAAAAGTACCGAGTACTGGATAACCCCAGGTATTCAAGTGGAGCAAAACAATTCTGACAGGACCAGAGAGATCTTTTACTTCCGCACAGAATCAATTCCGGGATTTGGGAGACACAACTACACAGTTTAAATCCATTCCAACCCAAGATTTTGACTGATGATAAAACCATGAGTTGTGGGGGCTGGAGTCCTAACTCAGCTGTGATGTAGAAGAGGATGTACTACTCTTGCGGAAGACCCAGGTTCAGTTCCCAGCTCCCACACCGAGTGACATACAACTAACTGTAACTCCAACTCCAAGGGGACCACACCCTCTTCTGGCCTATTCGGGGACCTGCATGTTTGTGCATGTACCCAAACACAGACACATCCGCATACGCATAGTTTAAAAAATAAACAAACTCACTGACTCATAGGTGACCAGGCAGCTGGATGAGAGCATTTCTTACTTTGGTTTTTTTTTTTTCTTTTTGCTCACAGTCCCCTTCTTGCTTTGTAACTAACCATTGCTATATTTCTGATCACACACACAGCATCTCCCAACCAGAGTCGGAGCTGCTGGGAGTAATTGAAAGTTTCTCTTCCAAGAATGCATTAACTGTGTCAGCCTCTGTCTGAATCATAGGAATGACAAGCAAACCATCAAATACTGTATTCATACAGGGACATCTCCCCCACCCCCAAAAAAAGATGTCACTGAAAAGGACTCAGCAAGCCCAGTGCTACAAGAAGGCAGCTCTAGTATTTTCTAAGGACTGAAATAACAACTTTAAATGACACATTTCCCTCCACATAGGATGATTACATTGATGGTGGGAACGTCAGGTGCATTATCCACAGGTTCACAGATCTCCCAAAGACAGGATCCAGCGGGTATATAATGCTAACATCTGTTTTCCAGAATAGCATGCTTTAACCAAAGGACCAAGGCAGCGTGAAATACTGGGCATCTTCCTTTTCTTTTGATTTTTTTTTAGTTGTTTAAATAATCTGTGCATAAGTGTATTCCATGTATGTGTTGGGGAGGTGATACAGCATTCATGGGATCCCCCTGGAGCTGGATTTACAGGTGGTTGTGGGCTGCTAGATATGGATTCTGAGAACTGAACTCTAGTCTCCCACAATATCAGGACTAGCTCCTTTTTTAAAAATTAAAAGTAAATTTATATGTATGGGTATTTGCTGCATATAAGTCTGTGCATCACATGTGTGCTTGTGGGAAGGAGGTCAGAACAGGGTGTCTGATCTTACTGGGACTGAAGTGATGGATGTTGTGAGCAGCGATATGGATGCTGGGAATTCAACGTGCGTCCCCTGTGATAGCAGCCAATGGATCTCTCCACCTCCTGGTGTCTGTCTTTTTTGTAAATGGTAATAATTCACAACTCAATCTATGAATGGTAAAGAATACAAGATACACTTGTAAGAGAGACATCCAGCATGCATACTAACAGGGCTGATGGGCACGGTTGGCTGCAAAATTATAGATCAAAGTCACGTCTCCATTAATGGCTGGGGAGACCAGGTTCTGCTTCTCACATTTGGAAGTTATTAGTTACTGGGTTGTTCGTTGTTGTTGTGTTTGGGGTTTTTTCTTGTTTTTGTTTTTGTTTTGTTTTGTTTGATGCTGTGGCAAAATGTCTGTTAAAGGCAACTGATGGAACAGAGGGTTTATTCTGGCTCTTGGTTTGAAAGTACAGTCCATCCCGGCAGGCATGTCATAGCAAAAGGATTACGAGGCAGCCGCTCGCATTGCATCCAGTCAAGAAGCAGAGAGAGATGGACGCTAGTGCCCACTCACTGTCTGCTTGTTATTCAGGGCAGGACCCCAGCCCACTGCATGATTCCACTCACATTTAGGCTCTTCCCACTAAAGCTAACCCAATCTTGAAACATCTCCACAGATGAGCCCAGCCCAGAGGTTTGTCTCCTTGATGATTCCAGATCCTGCTAAGTGGACGATCAATATTAGCAACCACAGAAGAAAAGCCCACAATGCCTTGCTCAGAGCTGCATGAAGAAGGAATGACATGGAGGGTGGAGGCAGGGGCTCGCTTTACCGTGGGGCTGAGAAAGCAAGCTTTCTAATCAGGAGGAAGTCTCAGATAGGTCAGCAGGAAGAAAATAAAAGGAAGAGATAGATTTACTGAAGGCTGGAGAGCCTAAATGATCCAGTCTCTGAATCTTGCTTATTCAACGTGCTCTCACTGGTGAGCTGTGATATCTAGCCTGCCTGCTCAGAGCGCCTGACTTTCTTTCAATTATCTGCTTACATAGAATGTGACAGGGGCTGCCTTTCTTTGAATTTATTTTCCAGAATTGATGTATTTCTTCCGTCAGGCAGCAGAAGTGTGAAATCGTTTGCTTGCCAAAAGGCCAGTGTTTCCAGATAAAGATGAGCATAGAAACTATATATATAAGTCTGTCTGTCCATCTTGTCTGTCTGTCTGTGTCTCTCCATTTTCCCCCAATGGAGAGTTTTATTCTCCCAGGAAGTGGTGGAAAGTGGACAGTGCTGGCTTTGTGAGACCCATTGTGAGGAAGAAGAAGGAAGAGAAGCACAGAACAGGTACCATTAAAAGGTCATCTCACTGGCTCTGAGCCCCAGACTTACCCCAGCCCTGAGAAAATACTGCACAGCCCACAGATGCGTAGCTAGCTGAAAGCCTGTCCCTTCTGACAGATACTTTAAGTGCAGAGCAGGGCTATTTTGACTTTTACACCCCATTTAATTAGTACTGATGTTCAAAAAATACCCCAGGTCATGGTGGCAAGCTAAGGAGCTGGCAGGTAACCTAGGCTTTGAATGTAAGCAAAACATTCACTAGAAGGCATTGTAAGAGTCACACCCAGGGACCAGCATACCAGGGGAGGAGAGAAGGTACAAGGCATAGTAGAAAACACACCAAGGTCTTGAGATCTTCCCGTCTCTTCCTTCCAATTAAATATCACATTGCACACACCCCTCGTCCAAACAGCTTTTAACCTTGAACCTGACCTCAGATTTTACAGATGTGTATGGCATGTAGACGGCTCTGCTCTGAGCAGCAAGCTAGGAAGAGCAGCAAGGTGAAGTTCTCATGGCCCTAAGGCACAGTGAGACCATTGGGGTGGGTCCTAATCTGATCTAACTGCTGTCCTCATAAGAATAACAAGATTGATGTGCAAAGCAACCCAGTGGTATGCATTCGCCGGAGGATGGCCATGGGAGAATTGGCAGGAAGACGGTCATGTGCAAGCCAAGGGGAGGCCTTGAGAGACTCCAGCCCTATGGGTACCTTGACCTTGTAGCTCTGTTCTCCATAACTACCAGAGAATTAATTCCACAACTGAAGCCAGCCAGCCCGCATCTGGTGTTGTCTTAGTCACTGTTCTATTGCTGTGAAGAGACACCATGATCAAGGCAACGATTACAAGAGAGAGCATTTAATTAGGGGCTTGCTTACAGTTTCAGAGGTTTAGTCCATTATCATCATGGCAGGGGCGTGGTGGCATGCAGGCAGGTGTTAGAACAGTAACTGAGAGCTACGTCCTGATCCATAGGCAGAGAGAGAAAGAGAGAGAGAGACCCTGGGTTTGGAGTGGGCTTTTGGAACCTCAAAGCCCACCCTCAGTGACACACCTCTTCCAACAAGGTCACATCTAGTTCTTTAAATAGTGCTACTCCCTGGTGACTAAGCATTGAAATGTATAAGCTTAGGGTAGTCATTCTTATTCAGACAAACACAGGTGTCATTTCTTCTCCTGCCTTTTGTACTAAAACTGGGAACTGAGATACTTGCTAATCTTCTTTTCCCACTTTGGGTTGACACTAGAGAGACCCTGGAGTCAGCCTCGTGTCAGCCAGTGGCACCACAGACAAAAGGTCAGAGTCAGCCTCTCAAGTGCCTCCTCCCTGAGAAGCCACCTTACCATCCAGTATGCAAAAGGGAAGCCCCAGCTGTCCAGCGTCACAGGCTGCCCCAAGCATCTGCATCTTGGAGCACTGCACAACCCCTAGATGCCTCTGTCCCAGATCTACATTTCTGTTCAGCCTCCTAGTCCCTTAGATTTGATGTCAACCTCATCTTGGAAGCTCAGACTCTGACTCCTTCCCCCAGCATCTCCAGCTACTTCTGCTCAGTGTGGCAGTACCTCCTGGTCTTCCTACATGGTGAAGGTCTAATGTATACATTCACTGTGTGAACACACACAGACTGTGTGCACGCATGCTCACACAAACACACACATACACACAAATCACAACACACACACATCACACAAACACACACACATACACACACAAACCACATACAAAACACAAAAGCACAATACACACAAATACACAAACACGCACACATACACACACATTTCTGAGGCTGTCTCCTCTCCTAACCTAACACTTTTAGAGATGAAAGGCCAGTTGCTTCTTCTGTTTGCATCTCTCTATATAAATACCTTCTGTTTGTATCTCTATTTGTATCCCTGGGTATGATCACACAGTGATCAAACCTACAGACTAGACAGGAAAACCTACAGACTAGACGGAGAACAAACAATAGACTCTACTAACTGGGCATCTTGGAAGGAAGAACTCTCTCATCAAGTGAGAACATTCCAGATTTATTTCAAGAGTAGCCTCTGAGACAGAATGCCAAAAGAACCCAGAGTAGTACTTTCCCAGTTATACAGATGATAGGGACACTAGTCTCCTACTAATTCCATGGAGTGACGGTGACCCTAGCACCTGCTGGCCTCCTGGCTCTATCACAACTGGGTGTTATGTGAACATTCCCATTCCTGCATAGAACAGTGCAAGCAAGTCTCTCAGCTCTGTAGAGTCACACTTGCTCTGAAGTTGTTTTGAGATCGACATGGCCTGTCCTAACCCCCTGCCTCACTGCCAGTCCTTTCTCTGCCAGTCTCTACCATGAAATAGTTTTGCATCTGAGCAATGAAATTAAACTTGCCTGAAGGGCAAAGAACAAAGAAGAACCCATGACTCCAGCCGCATATGTATCAGAGGATGGCTTTGTTGGGCATCAATGGGAAGAGAGGCCCTTGGGCCAGTGAAGGCTTGATGCCCCAGTGTAGGGGAAGAGGGAGGCAGAGAGGTGGAAGAGGGTGGTAGGGAACACCTCATAGAAGCAGGGGGGGGGAACCAGGAAAGGGGATAACATTTGAAATGTAAATAAAGAAAAATCCAATTAAAATAGAAAGAATAAGAAAAAAGAAACATGGGGAGTAAAAAAAAAATAAGAAAGAAAAAAGAAAGTGGCAAAGTTGGAAAGAGGTCATCAGAGTGGAATAGATGGCTGTAAGACTGACTCAGTACGCTCAGCCATTATTCTCTAAGATCCAGTCATGCAGGGCGGTCGAGAGTTCTAGAACATCAGCCCTGAGTGGAAAGCTTCAAGACTGATGGACAGCTCACTAGTTAAAAGCTGTGCCCTGTGGGAGAAATTTCCTCAACTTTTTAATCCACCTGGGTTTAGTTCTTTGTGTTTGGTTTTGTAGTTTTCGTTGTTGTTGTTGTTGCCATTGTTTGACCATATAAGAGGAATGTTCCGATGCTGAGCAACGCCCAGGGTGGTTGCCTAGTCCATAGAGACTTCAGGTAAAATGCCCCGCCCTGTATAAAATACGAAAGGCCCATTTTTTGCTGTCATGCTTGCCTCCTAAGAAGTCCCAGCCTCACTGGGGTTCTGCATACATATGACCCACACGTCAAAGCTGCTCAGATAGACTCGGATCACACGAGGGAGCAGGTGAAACCTCCCCAACCAAGCTGTACACTCAGCTCCTGAGGGTCTCTGAGGTCAAATGGAGTGGGACTCAACCCAGTCATGGCTCCAGCCTCACCCACCATGGCTCCTGCCACACCTGTCTCTCTGTGCTCCCCCAAACCATCCCATCTGCCCACTCAGGAGCAGAAGTTCCTAACAGAGATGTCTCATCGCACCCCACCCCTGCTGCCCAGTTCCTATGCCTTCTCCAGCAATCAACACAGATTAAGTGACTTACAGAATTTATTCATTCCCCTCTGGAGTCCAGAGTCCAGAGATGCATGCTGACACTCAAAGGCCCCAGGAACATTCCATTTCTGACAACTTCAGGGGACAGGGGCTTGTCAGGCTGCATCCCCCAGTCCTGCAGTCTTTATGGGGACTCCCCCACGGCCACTGTGACTTCTATGTCTCCATTCGTCACTAGACATTGCCTTTATCTGCTGCATAACCCCAATTATTTCACTTTGACATCTTTGACTGCATCACATCTGCAGCAGCCCTTTGATAATGAAAATCATTTGTAGGTGTGCATGCATGTTTGTATGTGTATGTGTGCACACATCCCTGTTAGGTTCATGTGTGTAAAAGGTATGTGTGTGCACAGAGGCCAGAAGCAAACCCCAGGTTTCATTTCTCAGGAGTCAGCCACCTTGTTTTTTGAGACAAAGTCTTTCACTGGGTCCCAAACTCACTGACTAGGCCAGGCTAACTGAAGTTTTGGCACCTGCTGTCCCTCTTTCTGAGTGATGTCCCTCCCATGATGAACTGGCCTTGGTGCTGAGGCTACCCCCTGTCATCCTTTCTGCTCACCTTTACAGTGCCCTCTTAGATTCCCTTCTATTTTAATAGTTATCTCAGGACCAGGAGAGGTAGCTCAGTGATTTAAGAGCAATGAATACTCTTCCAAAGGACCCGAGTTCAAGTCCCAGCACCCACAACCATCTTTAACTTCAGTCTGAGGGGATCTGTGGCCCTCTTTGGGCTTCATGGGCACCAGATATACATATGGTATACTGACATACATGCAGACAAAACACCTATACACATAAAATAATATTTTTTTAAAAATGATTTAAAAGACAGGAATATTGCACTCACTCACTCACCTAGGGTTTTGCTGTGTCTCCTTGCACCACTATACTGAGTGCAAGCTCTTTGAGTGTAGGACCTCATCTCTTTCCGAAGCTCGTCTCCACACAGAGTACAAGCAACGCCGTCTAAACATTAGTTGAGTGAAAGAGTGAGCAAATGACTATTCAAGAGTCAGTGGTACCCAGAGGTCCCATCCATCAACTACTCTCTCAGTCTATCAATATGGCAATGCCTCTGCAGGGGCTTATGGGAGTCCTGGAAAAGAGGATCCATGGATGGATACACCAAGAGGCTTTGAGCAAAAAAAGGGGGTTCTCGCTTCTTCCCCTGGTGAGCCTGCTTGCAGGGTTAAAGGGTTTCCCTCATGTCCCATGCAGGGTTTGGGTAAGTGGAATGATACTGAAACTCTCCCTGTGGCTTCTAGGAGTTTGTGTTTTAATAGGTGAGAATAACGTGGAATGTTGGGTCATGTGTGAGGCCAAGTGAGACTGGAAGGAGCAAGCCCTAGAGAGAGGGTGAGACGTGGGAAGGGGGTTTTCACAGAGGATCTTGTGCCTTGACCTAGGGCTATACTGAAAGGAGGGCTAGTACCAGGGAAGAGTTCACAAGAAACCAGCACAGGATGCAGCCACTGAGAGATGAAGACAAAGTCAGGTCAGTGGAAATAGGTGCAGTGTGTATGTGTGTGTGTGTGTGTGTGTGTGTGTGTGTGTGTGTGTGACAGAGAGAGACAGAGACAGACCTGTGGATAACATGGACTAGCAAAGACTGATCAATAACGAAGGCACACAGAACTAACCTGAGGAGATTGTGTAGAGATGGAGGCAGCAGGCTGGCCACTGCAACAATCTAGACATGGAAACCAGAGCTCTCTATTACTTCCCAAGGAGAAGCCCAGCGCCTTCCTCATTTCTTCCCCATTGCCTCTTCTAAGTACTTGAGATGCTCACTTATGAGTTCATTTGAAGACCCACACTCAGGCCAATTCTTGTCCCTGCCACAAGACATTCATTTCCATCAGGGAAGACCCAGTGATACAGGAAGGGGAAGAAGGAGCTAATGGCATGGTAGATGGTGTCAACAAGGCAGCCATTGACTGGAGACAAACCTCACGGCCTGAATGTTGCACTATTCGGCGCCTTTTAAAATCTGCTCACCATCACAGCGCCCTCTTGGTTTCCCTCTAACTATGCATCTTAATCGTAATCTCTGGACCAGGAGAGGCGGCTCAGTGATTTCAGAGCAATGGTTACTCTTTGAGTGATTTCAGAGCAATGGTTACTCTTTGAAAGGATCTGGCTTCAATTCCCAGCACCCACATGGAGGCTTCCTAGGGTGCTCAGGCAGCTTTAAACTCAGAACATGCCTCTGTGTAGGTCATGTTTGTGGAGGAGTGGGGCAAAGCTTCGCCCTCTGTGGGTAACAAGGTGGTGGAAACACCACGTCCTTGTCCCTAAGGGAGAGACTCTCAGCACACTGAGCGGTAGCATTGACACATTGAGGAAAATCCAGACTGCTTCCAGTTTGACCTATAGCCCACAATCCAAAGTAACTTTCCTAGATTTTAAAGCCTTCTGCGTATCATTCATTCCCTAACCACCCCTCCAAACAGTCTCTCCAGATAGGGGCTGGAGAGCTAGCTCAGACTGTAAAGTGCTTGCCTGAGCCCCAGAACCCACATAAAAAGTGGAGATGGTAGTGTGTCCATATAACAGCAGGAGAAGTAGGTCCCTGGGGTTCCTAGCTAGCTAAGTCCAGGCTAATTAGGTTAGCCAGTGGTAGACATGGTAGACGTGTTCTCAATGGTCTCCCAGTAGGGTCTCAGTGTTTGGGGTTTTTTGTTTGTTTGTTCTTAAGCAATTTCTTAGGCACAGTGATTGGAAACCTGGATTATAGATCTAGATAGAGTGACTGTTTTGACTTCTTGTTGCTTCCAATTCGTAGCTGTGATTGCCAACTTTTTACTCGGTGATCTTTATGCCTGGTTCCCCTCCTGAAAATAGAGCCCCATGCGATTCCTATGCAATCATTATTCCTATGCCTCCCCAGACTTCATTCACCATAGCGACGTTAGCTGAGCACAGACACAGATTCTAAGAGGAGTTCCCACACCTTCTGCTAATCTTCTGAGCATGCCCCGTGTACTCTACTAAAACCACAGTCCTGTGCATCAGACGCCGTCCTTTGATGAAGTGGCAGGAGAGGGTGTGATCCGAGGGCTTTTTCTGCCCCATCTTTTGGATTTACTTCTAGGTCAGGTACCACTCTCAGCCTCATGGTGAGAAGGTGGCTGCCACGGCTTTGACACAAATATCTTCAGAGACTGTCATCTGCATATGGTGGTTTGAATGAGAACAATCCCTATAGGGTTATATGTTTAAATGCTTGGTCCCTAACTGTTGGAACTATTTGGGGGAAGGATTAGGAGGTGTGGGTTTTGTCGGGGGAAGTGGGTTTTAAGGTTTCAAAAGCCCATGGCAAGGCTAGCTCCTCTCTGCCTCCAACTTTTAATAAATTCTCGGCTACGGCTCTAGAGCCCAGCCTACCAGCCTGTTTCCATGGTCTCTGTCAGGATCATTCTCTTGACTCACTGTCTAAAACTGTAAGCCATCCCCCAGTTAAATTCTTTTTTAAATAAGTTTCCTTGGTTCTTATGTCTCTTCACAGCAATAGAAAAATAACCATAACTACTGATCATGGAGGAGTCTTCAAAACGCCAATCTGAGTCCTGCTCTGGTTTCTCTCTATTGCTACAATAAAACACACTGGCCAGGCAACAGGGGCAGAAGGGATTTCATTACCTTAATCCCAGCTCAAAATCAATCACCTAGGAAAGTTAAGGCTCTATAGGCACAGCATTGCCTCTGATCAGAAAACTCACTTCACTGACAAACAAGTATGGTAGAAACCATGGAGAACCCTGCTTACTGAGTGGCAGGCAGGCTTAACTGTAAGCTAGCTTTTCTCCACAGTTTGGGACCATCTGTTTAGGGAATGGTGCCACTCACAGTGGGCTGGGCCCATATGCATCAATTAACAATCCAGACAACCCCTCACAGACGTGCCCACAATTCCTCAATGAAGATTCTCTTTGCAGATAATTCCGGGTTATGTCTAGTTGACAATGAACTAACCGGGGACAGGTCTCTGTCATTCTCTTTGGCTTCCATTCTCATTCCTATCTTAATCACTGTGATGGAGGACTCCGATGTTACAGTTGGAAGAGGCCTCAGTCAAACTAAGTCACAGCTGGGGTCCCTCCCAGAGGTCACAGGCTGAGAGTGGAGGATGGCAAGTTCAGATAGCATGAGTAATAACAGGGTACAAGGCTACTAGAGGCTGAAAAGAGAACCACTCTCTAGAAAATGAAGCTACTAAGTAAGTTACATTTGGACATGAATGTGTTCACAATCAGTCACATTAGGACAAGAGACAGGAAGGCAGGCTGTGTGAAGAAGGGTAGGCAGCCAACCCCCTCTGGTGTTTGACCAACCTTTAGGTACCATAGAATCCAAGCTCCACAGCAGAACTCCATCTATGAGAGCAAATTTCCTAGACTCACGATCTGTCTACCTTCGTCCATTGTTTGAGGACCATGAATATATACTATCCACATGTGCCTCAGTGTCCCCATCTCTGAGATGAGTATCTCTTCCCACTGAGCAGGGCTGCTGGGTAGATTAGATTGTACTATACACATAATGCACTTAGGATAGTATGCAGAATGCAGCCAAGAGTCATCCTGTGTTGACAATGATTACTGTGCCCGTTACGATAAGCAAGGGACTAATATCCACTGCAGCACGGCACTGTGTCTTCTGACATGTGACAGATATGTGCGGCGTAATGTGGCCTGAGAGTCCCCTTTCCCTGCCCTGAGGGAGTGCCATCCTGGAGTGTCATCTATAAAGTCATTTACAGCTGCACTTCTCAGCATGTCCCAGGCTAGGCTGGACCCCACCTGCTGAGGCGTTCATCTATCTAATCGGTCGACAGTGCTGCCCTTTGCCTATCTCTGGGTAATAAAGAGCTGGTGAGTTATGAGGGTCAGAAGAGAGCAGAACAGAAGATGGAAAAAATATTTGTCCCAAAGACAATGGCCTGGAGATTGCAGAGGTGCTTCAACATTCGCCCCCGTTGCAGGAGCCTTAATGACAACACGGTGACACCCACCCCTGAAAACTGCTGTAGACTTTTGCTGAACCTTTGGTCCACCGTGATTATCAGAGCAGGAAAAAAAATCACAGCCATGTCATGGTAAACTTCAAGGTCTTATGTGTCTCCAGTTCCTGCGGACGCCACAGAAGCCCAGATCTTCAGACTAGGGAGATGGCTCTAACAGTAATACGCTTGCCGTGCACCGATCTCCAGCAGCCACATAAAAGCCAGTCGTGGTAGCATGTGCTCCTAATCCCACTGCAGAGGGATGGAGGTAGATGGGTCCCTGGGGCTTCCTGGACAGCTAGCCTAACCTAATTGGTGATCTACTGGTCCCAGTCAGAGACCCCTGTCTCAAAAACAACAAGGTAGACAGCACTTGAATAATGACAGCTAAGGTTGACTTCGGTCTTCCATCTGCACATGCGCAGATCTGAGACCTACCAGCTCTGGGCTCCTGCTCTGCAAACAATGCAGCCAGCATTTCTGAGCTGAGTTTGTGACACAGTAAAAATCTAGGGCTGAGAGGACACTTGACCTCTGTAGTGAGGAGAATTACCCGCCTCAGTCTCTGAGCCATGCTGGCCCTTCTTTGTGATGACCCAGAAGGGCCTAGAGGGAAAAAAATTCAAGCAACATAGGGTTAACACTGAGTAGTTCACGGGCAACGGCGTTTCCAGGTGTGGGTTCCTGGAAAAGATGCTGAGTTCTGGCTTCCGCAAAGGGTCCTTTTGGCAACAATGGGCTTGCCAAGGCTACCCTGCTGAGGGCACCTTGCTGACTCTCTGGGCAGATCTGAAACCAACTGTTTTCCTGACAACTCGAGAAGGGAAGCCAGGAAACCAATCTGTCACCCCTCTTCCCGAAACCTTTGTAGTTCTGAGTTGAATTCCAGGTCAGGCGTTTGATCGGCTTACAGATAACTCAATCCAACGGAAACACTCCGAGCCCAATCATTTTCTACATTCTCCAGGTCCCACGGGACTCCCTGCTCAGGTCCCCATCTGTAAAACGAAGGGAACCATGCAGATGCGAGGTAAATCTGTATCCAATATCCTCCTGCATGTCCTGGTTCAGAGAAGCAGACAGCCATTGTTCTCAGAGTACGCTCTGTAGAATGCTCATCCTGGGTGGTTGTGTATATTGACCCCACTCCATGCTGTCTTCAGATCTGCACAGCAATTTCACGTGATGGTGAACGAGATGCCTCAGTGAGTAAGCGTGTTTGCCATACAAACCTGGTGAGTGAAGTTTGATGACTGACTCATGAAAGTTGTCCCCTGACTTAGGACATGCTTGTGAGGGCATGCATGCACATATGTGCATGCTCACACACACACACACACACACACACACACACACACACACATTCACATGCACATGCACACAAATGATGATGATGATGATGATGATACAATAAATTTTAAATTTTGTGACCCCAACTTTGAACTTCACCAAGCATGATCAAAACAAAACAAGACCACAGTTGAGGGAACTGTCAAACCTGAGCCTCTAGATTGTCCTGCCTTTAAGATGCCGAAGATGAGAAGAACAGAGGAAGAGAGAGTGGGAACGGAGGGTCTCAAGTATTCTATTGGGGAAAAAAAATGCACTGTGGGAGGATAGGGAGATGGCTCTGTTGGCACAGCGCTTGCCATACAAGCACGAGGATGTGAGTTTGAGCCCCAGGATCCATGTAAAAAGCCCATGTGGTGTCACATGCTCATAATCCCGGTTCAGAGAGGTGGACACAGGAGGATCTGTGGGGCTCTGTGGTCAGCTGGTTTAGCTTAATCAGAGACCTTCAAGCCATAGAGACACTAAAGCCGGTGCAGGGTATATGGCTCAGTTGGTACAGTGCTTTCCCAATGTGCATGTAGCCCTGAATTCCATCCTGGTACCACATAAACTCAGTGTGGTGTTATGCACCTGTGAGCCCAGCACTTGAAACGTAGAGGCAGGAGGATGAAGATTTAAAGGTCAGCTTCAGCTGTGTGCAGGGAGTTGGTGGCCAGCCAGGACATCAAGGAGACTCTGCCTCAAAACATAATAAAATTCTTCTCGGAAAATAAGGTGAATGTCACCTGAGAAATGACACCCAAGACTGACCTCGGGCCTACACGCATACACACATATGCATGTTCACACATACACACTCACATACACACATATACACATACATACGTACACACACACATTCACTCTCATAAGAAAACTCGAGAGGCTTCAGCACCTCTAAGAAATTTATTTCTCATGGTTGTAAAGATTAAACAGCACATTGTAAGTATCTAGCTATTGGTGGGCAATCAGAGCTGTTGGCTTGAATCTAAACCTTGGGTTCCCACCCTGGTCTGAGAAACTGCAGAGGAGAATGTTCCCACAGTGACCTCACCTCATAGGGACCTGGCTTTATGTCCCCTGGTTCCTGGGGTCAGGTTCTAAAATAAAATAGACTCTCTCTCTCTCTCTCTCCTCTCTCTCTTCTCTCTCTCTCTCTCTCTCCTGCAGATAGCAGAGAGCCCAACACTGAAATATGAGTGCCCTCCATCTGGCCAGTGGGTCCTGGCTCATCCATTGTTCCTTGGTCTGAGTATTTCCCATATGAAGTCAGGAGCCATTGATCTACCTGCAGAGAGCTCCTTATAGAGTCAGGACCAGTGGCCATTGGCAGTCTTATTTGCAAGGGCAGAAAGTACATCAGAGAGTTTGAGTGAACTGAGTAGGTGACCTCTGTAGTATAAGAATGTACTATCACTTTAATCACAGTGAAGGGAGGTGAGGCTGCTTCAGACTGTCCACAGCAGCTAACGATGACTTGCCTCGTGTTTCTGGCAGAGGCTGGTTTTGCCAGCTGCAGACAGTTTCTGCGATGTGTGAAGTTTGGAATTCTGGAAACTTTTTAGAGGGTATATGAATGCTAGAGCCCCAATAGGCGGGGATGGGTGGTTGTTGGTTATTTAGGGAAGTTGATGTGGTTTGTTAGTCTCTGTATACAAAGAAGAAACAAAAGGAAAGAAATTAGATTTGGGGATTTTCCTAATTCCTCTCTCCTCTCTTCCTTGTTTCTTTCCTATCTAGTGTTGAGGTGAGACCTGGGGCAGATAAAGGGTGGGAAAAATAAGAACCCACAAAATAGCAAAGACTAGCTACAGACCTCAGACTCATGCTTGTCTTTTATGAAGGAGTCCATCTTTCTTCTTTAGTCCTCAACTTCTTTGGTAAGAGCTACTGAGCCTCCCCGACCTAACTGCAGTCATAGAGATTGCACTGTGTTGTCTCCATTCGTATACTAAAGTTCTCTGCTCATCCCCCAAGGTGCTGGAATTGGGGTATGTTGCTTTGGGTAGGTGATTAGAGAGGGTTACATGAAGCCCAGAGGATGGAGCCCCTCAGGATGGAATTAGTGACTTAATACAAGGGAGGGAAGAAGGAAAGGGGGAGGGAGAAAGAGAGAGAGCAGACAGACAGACAGACTTGATGTGCAGTATCCTTACTTTTCTCATTACTGTAACCAAATGTCTGATAAGAAGCGACTTGATGTTCGTTTGGCTCACAGTGTGAGAGTGCAGTCCATCCTAGAGGAACTTGAGCCGGCTGGTCACATGACACTCATAGTCAGGAAGCAGAGAAAAATGGATGCTACTTGGCATTCAGCTCACTTCCTCCCTTTTATTTCACTCCAGGTCCCCTGCCCGTGCAATAGTGCCTCCACATTCAGGGTGGTCTTCCTCCCTCCCTCAGCTAAACCTGTGTGGGAATGACCTCATGAGCGTACGCAGTTCATTTCCATGGTGAGTCTAATCTGCTCAAGTTGGTAGTCAAGATTAGCCATGCACAAAAGAGCAGAGAGGGTCCCTGCCGTAACTTGGACTCTCAGCCTCCAAAACTATAAGCCATGAATGCCTATAATCTAAGCTGCCCTGTCTGTATATTTTGCTACAATACTAGACCAGAGTCTCATTGAGGAATCCAGGGGGACCAGCTAAGGATGAGAAGGGTGGAAATTATCTGCACCGACCTGGATTCAAGGCTCAGAGCCAAGAAAGCATTTCTGCCTCTCTGCTTCCTGGTCATCGACAAAGAAACAGGGTAGGGTGTAAAACTGGAAAAAAAAAAAAAAAAAAAAAAAAGCTGGAGTGTATTTCCCTGTAGCTCGTGAGAGTGAAGATATAAAGCACCTGACATTTTCCAGCGTGTAGTAAACTCTTGATAAATGTTAGATCAAAAAAGATGCTGATTCTGGGTCTAGCCCAACAGCCATCACTTTGAGGAAGCAGGGCTCCATAAGTTCTCATTCATTTTGCAGTCTGAGGTCTGCACAGAGCCTGGGAGGACATGTTCCTGTCCAGGATGCTAGAGCAGAGAATGCAGATGCTGGGGACAGAGGAGGGGGGGACGGGAGGGGAGGCCCCAGGAGTCACAAGACAGTGGTATCAGGAGCTGGGCAGAGAATATAGGCAAAGCATCTGGACAAGTGGGATGAGGGGTTCCAGAGTGCAATAGGCAGGAAGTAAGGGAGTGGATTCAGATGCCTAACTCTCCTGCTCAAGGTAAGAATCTTCTATGCCATGACCTGCTCCTGCAGGATAAAAGGCAGCCATAGAGGGGAGCAGGGGGGAGGGGGAGCCAAGCCTTAAAGAAGCAAACTGAGCACCTGCTAGCAGCTAGACAGGGTAAATCCAGTCACCCTGCGTGATGTCCCATGTGACAGGCCATCTGCTGTATAGGCTTCTAGTGGTCGGGCACCAGATCTTCCCAGGGTGAGGGCTGAGGATTTAATAGCCAGACCAGGCTGGGCACTGAGGTTCAAAGAGGCAGAAGCCCCAGTTTGTGCTTCCAGTTCTTCCTGATTGGGGCGGACTCCACACTGAGGATTGGCTGAATGGCAAGGGAAGAGCGCCCCCCTCTGGCCATGTACCACACTTCATGGTCTCCTTGGGGCAGACATTGGACAATATCCCTTAAATCCAGATGTCCAAGCTCTCTTGCCCTTGCCAACAGACATCCCAAGGCCTTCTTTGCTCTATGGTTATTGAATTTTCTACCCTGAAAGCCCATCCATTAGCAATTCTATTAAAATTCCCCTATAGTCCTTATGAAACCAGACGGGACACCAAGGTCAGGAAAAGATAGTGTTCTCCCAAGGTCACAGCTCTGGAGAAAAATAAAAAAAAAAAGTCCAACCTTGATGTTAAGAAGGGCCAGCCTCCTCTGTATATCTGTTAGCAATAGCAGATCGGAAAATGCAGGTGCAGGGAGAGGTGGGGGTGGAGAGGAAGACAAGCCTTAGGAGGCAGAGCAAAGACTGGAGCACTTAAGGTTACACAATAGATTAAGCAGAAATTGTCAGCAAAACGATTCCTCTCTTTCAGCCGCATCAAGATGTCCTTGGTCTTCATCCTAGTCTTTCATTGCTTAGCTGTGCAATTCTGGAAAAGTGACTCAACCTCTCTGGGTATCAACTTCCTAATCTTTAACATGGGTAATCTGTTTAAATAGCAAGGTTTTTCTCTGCACAGAGAGCCTAATAGATCAGACCCTAATATCGCCTCATGCTTCAGAAGTCTAGCTGAGCCATTTCTACGGTGCTAGAATGAGTCTCTCGACGTTCAGACACAACTTGAAGGGTTCTGCCAGCCGCCTGTTACCCCTGAGCTGTGTGTCACCAGGTAGACAGCTGAGTTGCACTGCTGGAGGCCTCAGCTACCCACAACAGGGATCCATGGTTTGGCATTAGAAAAAAGTAGATCAGGGAGAACAGGGAGAACGGGGCTGCAGAGATGGCTCAGTGGTTAAGAGCATTTGCTGCTCTTCCAGGGAACCCAAGTTTAGTTCCCTGCTGATATCAGGCTGCTTAATGGCTGCTGTAAATCCAGGTCCAGTGGCTCGGATGCCGTTTCCTGGTCCCCAAGGCCACCTGCACATACATGGCATACGCATGGCATAACAGAGAGAGAGAGAGAGAGAAAGAGAGAGAGAGAGAGAGAGAATATTAGTGAGATGGTTTAGCAGGTAAAGGCGCTTGCTTGCTACCAAATCGACAACCTGAGTTTTGTCCCCAACTCACACAAGCTGTCCTCTGACCTCTATGAGAACACACACACATACACATGCACTAAAGAAGTGCCATTAAGAGATGTAAGAAACATGACAACACAGACTTGAGGACAGAGAGCAGTATGCCGAAGAGGACAAGAGGCACCATCATGGAGGGAGGAGCCCAGCCCTTTCCTGCAGACACCTCCACTCCCACAGGGCAGTCACACGAGATCGGCTTCTAACCCTCAGATTAAAGAAGATGAGGGTTTCATTTAAGCTAAGCTTGATGTCTTCCTCAATCCACCCTAAGTCCCTTCATTGCTTATACAAGTTATTGAAAGGAAGGAAAGAAAAAACCCTAAAGTCAATAATGTGTTTTAAAACCCTGGCACCATCACAAAGTGCATCTTGCTACATCCTCGGTGACCAGCCTCCAGAGATGGAGTTGCTGTGGTTCTCTGAGTTCCAGCCCAGTGAGTGTGATTCGCAACTGTGCCTCTCAGATTCTTAGCTAGAAGGGTGATAGTGCAGTCTCAGGGGCCTGTGGGACTTGTGCTGTATAACACGTGACTTTGTCTACACACCTGACATCTCTTCTATGTGGGCTCATGAGTATCTCTGGCAGCCAGAGCCTTCTCTCTGGTGGGCCACACCTCCATGCTTGGCATCCATTGCAGAGCTAATAAATGGGTGCAAGAGAGTGGGAGCCACTGCCTGGCTTCTCCTCAGCACAGAGAGCTCAGGGTTCTCCGTGATAGAAATTTACCACAAATGAGTTGAAAGACCCAACTGACCACTGGAGGACAGGAAAGTGCCATCTGTAGCAGACATGGCAGTAGCCACCAAGAAACAAAAGATGCTCAATTTTGGGATGGGGGAGTTGGGTGAGGATAATTGTCCTGGAATGGGGTGGGGCAGGGAGCAGAAGCCAAAATGGATTTAAAGATCCAGGGGCATGGTTCAAAATGAAACTTTCTCTAGAGAGTGACTTCCGTAAGGGAAATGATGTATTAGACACATGGGCCGTTTCCAGCCATTAAAGTTGGGGGCGTGGTGGAGAAGGACTGGGAATGCCTAGTGTGGCTTCTGCCCTCTTTGGCTGATATTGGTACTGGGTGAATAAACTGTTATAAGATGCTTTTTGGATTCCAGGTGTATGCCAGGCTGTGATCTGAGAAAAGCAGAGACGAAGCCAATGGCTCTTAAAGGACTCCACAGAAACAGGTGGGTACCACCAAGCACCGGGCCTCAGTTTCCAACATTGCATCCATGATTAGGAGAATTAGAGTCATGACCCTCTCAGCAAATTTCTACTCCTAAAATCCAGCTCCCACACGTTGGAATTGAGATGGGTGACCAACAGTAGTAACTAAAGGTGAGTCAGAGACAAGACACACCTGAGTCCAGACACAGACTGCCATGGCTGTCACTGTCTCTGATACTATAGACATGTGGTAGCTAGTGGGGTCAATTTGACCCAATCTAGAACCCTGGGAGTCTCAGTGAACAATTACTAGAGCAGGTTGGCCTGTGGCCCTGTCTATGGGAGACAGTCTTATGTTCATTGAGGTAGGAAGACCTGCCCACTGTGGGCAGCACCATTTCCTAGGCAGAGGGTCTTGGCCTGTATGAGGGAGAGCTAAGCATTCACAAGCGTGTGTGCATTCATGGCTCTCTGCTCTTGACTGTAGACATACTGTGACAAGTTCTTGCCTTGACTTCCCTCACAGTGATGGACTGTGACCCGAAATTGTGAGCCAGCCAAACTCTTTCTCCCTTTGGTTGCTTTCGTCATGGACGTTTTTCATAACAACAGAAACAAAACTGAGGCAAGAACATCAACACACACCTGACTTAGGAATGCATCTTCAGTGAGGAATCAGGATGGCGGTACATAGTTAAAGACTATTCCTGACTTGAGAAGAGAACAGAAAGAATGCCACCTTGGCATGCCTGAAGGAGACTGCGCTTTCAGTTAGATGACAACTCTGGGTCAGATGTCTACAGAGCCTCTGAGCTTGGAGGGTGTCAGACTTGGAAGGATTCCACCAGAGGTAATAATACAGGTAAAGGGTCAAGGTCCAGAGTTGCCTGGATCTGCCTGCTCTGAGGGCAGAGGCAGGGCTGGTGATGATCCCCAGGGATTCTTGTACTGTGGAACCAGGGAACCAGGAGACAGGGGGAGCCAGCCTGGGGCAAGAGTGGGGTCAAGGCATGTCCAAACCCAGAAATCTTGTCCTGAGATCTGCAGGAGTAGGATCTCTCTCTCCCTGTGCCCCGACCTTTGCCCCACCACAGGAGGTCACGTAGCCAGTAGTCAGGTTAAACTTCCTCTCCCCTTATAAGGTCATGGCCAGCAGCATCTGGAATTCCTCCTTAGGCAAATGAAGCCTCCCAGGACCCTGGCCCTAGCCAATGATGTACACTCACCCCAGACGGCCCCTACTCAACCCCCAAAGCTTTAAACATCATTTGTTCCCCCATTAAACAAGCTGTCTCACTGAAGTCTGTCTCCAGAGGGTCTGTTCTTGTCTAGGTCATGCTGCTATGGGTGGGGAGTTGTCATTTCACAAGGTAGCTATCCAGGCTATAGCTATGGGAGAAACAGCCCCTCGTGTGAATGAAGAAGGAACCCCTTATTTTCCCCTGCTCTTGCTGTGGTCCCTCAGTTCCTGGTGAGACTCAGGCTAGAGTAAAGTTCAAGTACGCCCTTGGATGGGCATCCAGCCCCCTTTCTCCCAAACACTCAAGCACTTTGTCTCACTTCTGACACACACAGTAGGCACTCAGTAGATGCCTGTCAGGTACATAGTGACCAGTGCACACACCCTTCACCTCCCCCAGTGTACTGATGAGCTTTCACTGAGGACAAGAAGCAACCTGGGCCATCAGCCTGTGTCTCCTTTAGTAAGCGGCCAGAAGCAGCACTGTCTTCAGAAATATAAAGGCACACGGCTTTAAAGTCTCTAGAACCTCATTAAAACATTTTAAAGAATAGGGATACAGATCAGTTGGTAAAACATTTGCCAAGTCTGCAAAGCCCGGAGTTTGCATTCCGACAATGCATAAAAACCTGGTGTGATGGCACCTACATGTAATCCTCGCATTCAGGAAGTCGAGGCAGGAGGGGGAGTAAATTTAAGGTCGTCCTTGACTAAATGGTGAGTTTGAGGTCGGCCTGCCTTATTTGAGACCTTGACTCAAAAGGGAAAAAAAAGTGCTTGTTTTGTTTAAGTTGAAGTTAACCTTCTAGTATATTTTTACTTACCTGAACATGTCAAAACTTAATCTGTAGCTAATCAAAATGAGGCCGAAGCACTCTATTTTCTTTTTTTCCCACCTCCTATATTTAAGATTGTAGAGTTAAAGTAGAGTTTGAACTGGCTACCTGTCAAGAGACCCGTTGTCACAGGCGACTGGGGACTACCATCTCAGACCTGGCTAGGTCAGAGGTGTGGACTTTTCAAAGAAAGAAAATTCTCAAGGAATGGAAAGCAGTTTGTGTCATTCTAAACCATGCAAATAAGCAACATGCTAAGGAGAGCAGATCCATTGTGGCAGATTGGCCAACCAGATCAAAATGGCACACAGATCCAACTCACCCAGAACATGCTGTGAACCCCAAGTCCCACACAAGTAAGCTCAGGACTGGTGCTCACAGAAGCAGCATGCCAGCTGGGTGTGAGTGTACATGTGTGTGAATGTATGTCTGTGTGTGATGTTTGTGTATGTATGTGTGTGCACGTGTGTCTCTGTGTGTCTGTGTGCATGTATGTGCATGTGTGTGTGTGTGTGTGTGTCTGTGTGTACATGTGTCTCTCTTTGTATGTGTGTGTGGTGTGTGTCTGTATGTGCATGTGTGTATGTGTATGTACATGTATATGCATGTGTGTCTGTGTGTGGTATGTGTGTGCATGTGTGGGTGCTTGTATATCTGAGTGTGGTGTGTGTGTGTGCACGTGTGTGTATACTTGTCTATGTGTGTGTTCCTGTGTATCTGTGTATGTGTGTGGTATGTCTGTGTGTGTGTGTATGTTACACAACTCAAGCCTAAATTCTTAGACAGTTACACACAAATATATCTAAAGTAGGTCATGGATGTGGGTGATAACTAAAGGGTTAAGGCGGCGAGCGGCTTAGAACAGACCACAGCAGACTGGCTGATTCCACGGGAGAGTGTGGGTTTTATTTGGATAGAGGGTGGGGAAGAAGTAGGGGAAAAGATGGTGAAAGAGAAAGAGAGCGTGATGTCACTCGCTCTGAATATTTATATGGCCTGTGACGTATTCTTTCCCAGGTACCAGGTGAGGTAGTCAGGTGAATTATGGGAAAGTTTGACGGTTGTCTTAATAACGAGGTAGAGGTCACATGTCACCAGAATATGACGTCACTCAGAGTTCGGGCTTGATGCTAACAATAACTCTACCATGGCTTGACTGTAGCCCCTAACAGTTGAAATGCACCCTGCCCCTGTTTGTCTGTCTGTGTCTGTCTATGTTTGTGTGTCTAGGTGTTTATTTGAGTATGCATGTGTAAACATATGTACATGTGTGTACACATATATGTGAAGGCCAGGTGTTGGTATTGTGTATTTTCCAAATTGCCTCTCTTGCCTTATTTTTTTGAGGCTGGGTCTCTTACTGAACCCAGAGCTTGCCAATTCATCGTGACCGGGCAACCAGCAAACCCTGAGTCCTCCTGTCTTCAGTATCTCCAGTGCTGGGATTATAGGTATGTACCATCTTTTTACATGGCTGCTGGGAATCCACACTCAGGTGGTCACGCTTACATGACATTTTACCAAATGAGCCATCTCCCCAGGTCAGAGATAGGTTAAACACATACCTCGAACCTGTAACTGAGCTCTGAAAACTGAAATGCACACGTGACAAGAAACACGTAGCTGCTTCAGGGAGCTAGGGGCCACGGAGATACCCAAAAGCCACCTTGCTGATGAACGCAGTTTCCAAAACTAGTGAATTTGCATAGTACCACAGATGCCGTGAATACGATTTGCTTGCATCTTGCCCACGGAGCCACTTATTAATAATAACAGATTATTGCTCTACTAGTTTGGTATCTGTAGTGATACACCAAGAGCCAGCGGAGAACAGAACAGAAGGGGAGCAAATTGAACTGTGAAAAAAAGAAAGAGATTAGCATAGGTTAAGAGAAGGAGAGGGGGATGTTTCTTGCTCGTGCAACATATTTCTGAAGCTACCAGTCACATAAATAATAAAATGACTCTTAAATACAGTTTTAACGCAGAGGCTACTCTGTGTTTGGATCCTTTTTTAATAAGGAACAGCATCTAGAGAAGCAGGTCCTGAAGGGGAAGTCAGCACTGCAGAGTTCACTCTGCCCACTGCCTTCCAGTCGCAGCTATGAATTAGAGCAATTGCTTCCTGCTCCCTGCTGGACTACCCAGGCAGAAAGAGGGAGTTCTTAGTCTGTTCTAAGAAGAAATGGGTAAACAATAAATCAGAGCTTGAAGAAATAAACCAAAGGTCAAAATCCCACTCAGCTTCTCAGGAAGGATGCTATTGATTTCAGTAAAGGATTAATGACAAGGGGCGGAGTTAAGTTGCAAAGCCAGGGACCATCTATAGAGACCTCAGAATTACTAAGGAACTGACAGGAGACAAGATTAAACACATGTGTGCTCAGACACACAGCTCAGATACATATAAGGTCCTCAAGATGTGAATGTATACTTACCAGTGATCATTGGAACATCACAAGGAAAACTGGCTGTCACAGCGCCTTAAGGCTTTGAAATGACTAAATGGACCCTTACCAACACCAAAGGCTGTCAGCTTACCCTTTCCCAAGCTTTCTTGGTCCCCTGAATACATTTAGAAACACCTAGTTCTTCCTCATGTTTTCACTGTGAGCCACTTCAGTCCATTTTAATCTTAAGTTACCACTAACACCTTGGTACCCACCACCCAGTGCTTTGAGCTGTGGCAACACCTTCTGGCAGTGTGGCATCTTTCCTTCCACCACACAGAACTCTGGCCTTATTCCTGTCACCACCCAGCCTGTGAATTCCTAGTCCTGGCCGTGAAATACTCTTACACACACATACATTTTTTTTAAGCATCTTAAAATCCTAAGGCAGAGGCAGCACCCGCCCAGCCATGATGGAATTAGAAATATGTTGGGGTTGGCACGTGTGAAACTGCATGCTCTCCTTCCTGCCAAAGATGGGGGGATATTGATGGAATGGGAACAGGAAGTCAGCTTGCCAGGATCCATCTAAAACGAGATGTATGTGCTTGGCTGTGTTTCTAAGATGAAACAAATGGGAAGGTCCACGTGGCTTCCAGCACATTCTAAAGATAACAGGTCACTTGGGGAGGGGGGGCATTTATGTGAGATGACATGGCATAAATGGAGTTCAATTCCAACTCCTGGGAGATAGTAGAACATTTTGGAAAGTGGGAAGATCATTGTTTGGAAACAGTCTGAGTCTATTCACTGCAACATCCAAAGTATGATTCCGACCTGCCTCCTGGGAGGGAGATGCAGGCACTGTTGTCTGGAGAGCATCTTAAAACTGGTTCCAGTGACCAACACTCCCTGCATGTCTGTTCCCTGCCAGACACTGTGCTGAAGCTCAGGGGACAGGTGAGAAGCATGCAGCCCATCCTTCAAGATCTTGTAATCTTGTAGAAGTAGAAGAGATGGGCCTGCTATTATCGGTTCTATATAGTAGTACTTGTGTCTAGGCAAGCTAGAGGAGGATGCTGGTACCCTCCTTGATCACACTCCACCTTAGCTTCCCCAGCAGAGTCTCTACATGTAGGCTTACACTAGACTGGCTCGCCAGCCATATCAGCCTCCTCCAGCTTTGGAGAAAGTGAGAAGACTTCTCCAGTCACTGTGATCAGGAAGCTGAGATCCAAAGGGTGAAAAGAACGTGGCCAGGGGATGGGGTGAGGAAGACGGTCCGTGAAGCGTTATAGCTGGGTCTGAGCCACCTGAGTTAAAAACCAGGAATTGAATCTTTAAACTCTGTCTTATTCAGAAAGCCAACAGTCTGAGAAGACGGTGGGTTAGCATCCTAAGGGGCTGTCTTCCTCCCTTCTTCAGCCAGAGGAGTATGATGGGATGGCAAACAAAGGCAGTCAGCCATTCTAATGGTTAGCTTTGACTTCCAATCACACGGTCTGGTGGGTCTTGCCTCTTAGATTTATGGTATTGCTATTTTGCCCGATGATCGTATCTCTCTGTGTTAAAGGGCAAGGGTTCCAGAACACCAAGGCCACCTTGTATTCCTCTTGTGCCCACCTGTGACTGTGAGTGTTGCCTGTCAACTTGATGGGGATCTAGAACCACCTAGGAGGTAAGCCTCCAGGCACACTTGTGAGGGATTATTCTGATGAGATTAGCCTGTGGGTATGCTTGTGAGGGAAGACTCCCCTAAAGGAGGGTGGCATCATCCCTGGCCTGAGCTCCTAGACTACATAAAACCAAGGACCAGCATTCACACCCTTCTGCTTCCTGATTGTGGTCAGTGACCAACTGCCTTCTGCTCCTGTTCTTTGACTTCCCTGCCATTGACTGCACCCTTGAACTTCGAGCCCAGGTGAGTCTTTCCTTCCTTCAGTGGCTTTTTCAGGGTATTTATCACAGCGGTGGGTAAAGAACTATCACACCACACTCAGGACATCCTGTAGACAAAAGGTTAACTCAGAACAAGTCCTTGGCAGATACGCAGATTCCTTTCTTAGAGAACAATGTACAAACTCATTCTTATGGTAATGACTATAAAGGACCTCTATCACTTCCAAGACTGTAATCCCAGGGCCCCAAGGGCCACAGTGAGTGTTACATGGTCCAACATAACCACGATGAAGAGTAATGGAAGGAGCAGCAGGTCGTAAAGCCATGCATACAGGTGTTGAGGGCCACAGATGTCTAAACAAGAAGGTTCACTCCACCTGGAACCAGAGGTGTGTGTTGAACAGGTTAGTGCCTTGGTCAGCTGGATGTTCTGGAAAAAAGATCATAGATATTCTGCCTGCATTGTGGAAAGTAAACAGAAGGTGCTGGAATGTACATAGACTCTTAAATTTAGCAGACAAAAGTGCAGCAATCATGTCAAATGTTTTTATTTCTGTTTGCTTTTTTATTGTGATAAGCACTGTGACAATAATAATAATAACAACAATAACTTAAGGGAAAAGGTTTATTTTAGCTAACAGTTTGTAGTCCATTGTGAAGGGAAGTCAAGGAAGGAACCTGGAAGTAGAAACTTCAAGAGTGACCATAGATAAATATTACTTACTGGCTCACTCTTCATAGTGAACTCAGCTAGTGTGTGTGTGTGTGTGTGTGTGTTAGGGATATATGTATATGTATATGTATATGTATATGTATATGTATATGTATATGATGTATATGTATATATATATATATATATATATATATATATATATATATAATATATATATATATCAGGGATAGGCATACATATACAGCAGGGATATATATATATATATACATACATACACACATATCAAAGATAAATATATATCAGGGATATACATATCAAGGATACACACACACATATATGTGTATATATAGCAAGGATATATTATATATACATATATATGAAGGATATATCTATATCCATGATATCAGAGATTTATTTATGTTTATATCGGGAACTATCTGCCTAGGGTGGTACCATCCACAGTGGGCTGGGTCTTCCTACATCAATCATTAATGCAGAAAATGTCTCTCAGACTTGCTCACAGACTAGTCCAACGAAGGTATTTTCTCAATTTAAATAGAGCTCCTTTCCAGATGACTCTAGTTTGTGTCAAGTTGACAAAAAGAGAAGAAAGAAAGAAAGAAAGAAAGAAAGAAAAGAAAGAAAGAAAAGAAAGAAAGAAAGAAAGTTGGGCAGTGGTGGCGCACACCTTTAATCCCAGCACTTAGGAGGCAGAGGCAGGCAGATTTCTGAGTTCGAGGCCAGCCTGGTCTACAGAGTGAGTTCCAGGACAGTCAGGGCTACACAGAGAAACCCTGTCTCGAAGACCAATATTTATATATATATTAAAGAAATATATAATATATATTTATAATATGTAATATATTTATATTTATATATGATATAATATATAATATATATTTATATAATATATATATTTATATATATATATTAAAGAAATATATAACATATATTATATATATATATAATAAAGAAAGAAAATCTATCCTATTCTTTTTATAGAGAGAACAAACTAAGACACTGTAGAAAAATATTCTTTTTCAGGAGCATGGAACAGGTCTGCCACACTGTTTCCTTGGCTTTGGGAGCATACTGTGTTTGCCCTGTTAAGGAATTACTGTCTTCTCTTTTCTGCCTTGGAGAAGTCACCAGTGAGCACATTTGATTATGGCTCCCAGCCCAGCACACAAGCTGCTGAGTTTGTGGTCCACACGCCAGTTTAGCAAAGGCCTCCACCCACACGGTCTCAGAGCATCGCCAGACAACCTGGTAGACAGAGGTCTGCATCTCACACTCGCAGATGACCTGAGAAATCACCCAGGTGGCCTTGGGTAGAAACCCACTATAGAACAGCAGCTCTGGCGCACAAAATCACACTCCATGTGCTGTTCCTCCTTGAGACTTCCTGGTCCAGAGATGTGCTCATCTCGCAGTTCACAGGAGCACAGGTTCGCAGGACCTGGGAAGGAGCCCGTGTAATTAGTTCTTTTGCAATGAAGACAGATCTTGGTGCAAGAAATGCAAAGTAGGCAGAGAAGAGCCAGGTCTGATGAGGAGGGAAGCACAGATGTGGTGCAGTCCTGACTTGGATGTCTGCATGCCAGAGCCAAGGGCAGAATGGAGATACAGTGTGTGAGGTCCAAGGAGGTCACTGACGCCAGAGAACTCTGAGATTCAGCAGCATCAGCCTCCTCACCTCCAGATGAACCTGGGATGGACAAACCCTGAAGATGACAAGCTAGGCCAGCAATATGACTCCAGAGAGCAGATAGCTGGGATCCAATGGTGGGAGCAGAATAGAAGGAAGGAGGGTGGTAGGTCTCTTCACTCAAAACTCTGTATGTAGAGTCACTTTGGAAACAAACCTCCGGGTGTGAGGCGGGGGGGGACTGTTTCCAGGGAGGAGTTTTAACTGAAGTAGGAAGTCCCACCCTGAATATGAGTGGCCCCATCCTGTGTGCTGGGAACCCAAACTGAGTAAAAAACGGGAAAGTGAGCATATATGCACAGTGCCATCTCCTGAGCCATGCCTCGGGCCTCTGCTGTCAAGCCTTCCCCGCCATGATGGACTGTATCCTTCAAACTGTGAGCCAGCATAAACCTTCCTCCCCTCAGTTGCTTTCCTTGGGTGTTTTGTCAGAGCAATGAGAAAAACAACTAATACACCCCTTTTAATTGCTCTTAAAATCCTAGAAAGGAGAAGAATCTTGGGGTGGGGGTAGTTGGGAGGTTGGATTAGTACTGGGTTATTCCAGGGGGGCTTGGAGAGTCTTAGAAACCTACAGGGGACCTGAATGAAGACCAAGCTGCACATCTGCTACAAATGTGTAGGAGGCCTAGGTCTCGCCCATGCATGTTTGATTGGTGGTTCATTCTCTGCGAGTCCCCATGGGTCAGGTAAGTTGACTCTGTACGAGTTCTTGTGGTGTCCTTGACCCCTCTGTCTCCCTCAGTCCTTCTTCCTAACAATTAAATTGGGGGCTGTCTTTGACTCTTGCCTGCATTTGGATCCCTTATCCCTAGCTGGGCTGCCTTGTCTGGCTTCAGTGGGAGAGGATGTACTTAGTCCTGCTGCAACTTGATGTGCCAGGGTGGGTTGGTACCCATGGGGGCTTCCACTCCTCAGAGAAAGGGAAGGGGTAATTGGGGAAGAGGGCTATAAGGGTGTGACTGGGAGGAGGGGGTCTGTAATCGGAATGTAAAGTGAATAAATAAATTAATGGAAACAAAAAAATACAACTGCCAAAAAATACAAGAGAAAGAAAGAAACCCTTGGTTTCCAAATGAGGGGAATTTAGGTGCTTTTCCCACTTGGAGCCAACCCCTCCAGTTTCATTCATGGCAGAATAAAGCATTTCATGTGGAATGTTCTCCCTAATTGTCCAATTATCTATTGTCTTGCTCTGTAAAGGATTATATGGCTAAGTTATCGTGCCAAAAACAATTTCAAGCATTTTATGCTAACAGATTTCCATAAGGGGAGAAGGGAGGGGGAAAGTCATCGTTTCTGAGGTTAGGAACATTCGTTTAGAGTGGGAGTGTCTCAGGAGAGTGCCTGTCTAGCATGCACACTGGGTCCCACCCTTAGCATCTCAGACTACTGACGTGAAAGCACACATCTCTAATCCCAGCACGTGGAGGTGGAGGCAGGAAGAACAGATGTTCAAGGTCACCCTCTGTTACACAGTGAGCTTGGGGCCAGCCCAAGATACATGAGTCCCTGCATCATCAAAACTAAACAATGGTAAGAATTTCTCCCATCACCTCGATGGCTCTGACAGCAATGGTTTACCAGGTCCTTTGGGGACAGTAGGGACATCTGACAGTCCATGATATCCCAAAGGAGACCCTTTCACCAAAGGCAACCATTAACACACATCTGGAACACCTGATGCTTTAAGCAGTTCAGTTATCTGGACTTGATGGATCATCCTTGTGATTCTGACAGGACCAAGCCACAGACCTAGACAGTTGTCTCTACTGGATGAGTCTGTGAATTATAGATGAGACTGGAAACACAAATACAAACGTGCCTTCTTGCCTGGGTTGGTTGCTTTTGTACAGGGGTTCCCAGATGAAATAACTTTTTCAAAATCCCCCTAGATTCAGGGATAACATGTGTCTTAGAGTTTTACTGCTGTGAACAGACACCATGACCAAGGCAAGTCTTATAAAGGACAACATTTAATTGGGGCTGGCTTACAGGTTCAGAGGTTCAATCCAGTATCATCAAGGCAGGAACATGGCAGCATCCAGGAAGGCATGGTACAGGAGGAGCTGAGAGTTCTATATCTTCATCTAAAGGCTGTTAACAGAATACTGACTTCTAGACAGCTAGGATGAGGGTCTTAAAGCCCAACCCCACAAAGGCCACACCTACTCCAACAAGGCCACACCTCCTAACAGTGCCACTCCCTGGGCCAAGCATATACAAACCATCACAGCATATAAGGTAATTGTGGACAGAGGCGCAGGGCTCTTGGGGCAAAGGGAGGCTTGGTTATGCCTGGGGAAGAGACACACCACAATGCCTGGCTTTTCTATGTGAGTCCTGGGGATGGTTCTGATCTCTGTGCTTATATAGCAAGCACCTTACTGACTGCGCTATCTTCCTAGCTCCTGGCTCTTCATGATTCACATTCAACCAATCACTCTTCTTTGCTCAGAGCTGGAACTACGCAGCCTATCCACACCGCAGTCAGAACTCTATTCTTCTCACTTGCCCATCAGACCCTCCCACAAAGCAGGGCCTCCATCACTTGCTTATCACAGAAATTGACACACAGTTGGCTCTTGTAAACAAAATATCATCGTGTGTCATGGGAGGCAGACTGACAACACAGCCAGAGTTCAAGCCTCGACACCTTCCACAGAAAACCGAGACACTGAATCCATCTGTCCATCAACTCCACACAAGAGCCCACAAGATACCTGAGGGGATTCATCGAAGGATGTTCACATCCGCAGAGAAAATAAAAGATAAATAGTTATAGGAATGTGGGTGAAGGAAACCAATTTGGATAAATAGGAGGCATGCATTAGGAATACAATAAAACCACTCAGCCAACAGAAAACGAATGGACAACTGGTGCTTTTGTGTGAGAGAAATCAGTTACCTGCTTGGAAAAATGGCAAAGAAACCAAGCCCCGGTGCATCCTCTCAACAGAGTAATCGTAATGTTGACACATAGATTTTTCTCTCTTGAAGCCTCCCATGAAAGCCCATGGAGGAGACGGAATGTTAGGCTTGGAGTGGAAGGTCCACAGGCTAGCCATGTCTCAGGTATGTGTGTCACACATAGTCTCCTGGCTCTGGCCTGGAAGTTTCTCCTCCTTTGTCTTGGTTCCCATTTCTGTTCTAAGTGGTAAGAGCTTCCTGCCCTTTTTTATAAGTCAGATCATTGGGAAGAAACCTGGTTGCTACACACTTGTGTGTTCCCAGAACACAAAATATTCTTAGAAGCCATGCCCAGAGGCTCAAGCCTGTAATTGCAGTGCTTGGGAGGTACAGATGGGAAGCTCTGTGTTTGGTAACAGAGGCAGGGACATCTCCTGCCCACCCTGTGCCCTTCCAGATAGCGAAGCCCTAAGCAGAGAAGGGTGACCGCCATACCATGTACTACCGAGGACCAGTGTTCTTCCTGGAACCCTTTGTCTGGAAATGTCTTTGGGGGCTTTTACTTTTATATAACACCCAGCTCAGCAAAAAAAAATAAAAGCAAACACACGCTGGCTTTTAGTGTAATTTGCTGGTGCCCATCAGCCAACCTAAGACCCCTGCTTCCTTGTGGCTCACACTTCCCTCGTCCCACTTCCTCACAAGTGACCTCAAAAGAATGGGCTCTGTCCTTTCCTGGGTGACTCGAATCTTTATTTCAAACTCTACTAGTGTTGTTTGCTGATATGATAAAGTTTTCACTAAAAACCTGCCCCCCCCTTTTCCTTCCCTCTCTTCCTATGTTCCTTGGTCTCAGCTTATTCCTTCCTCAAATTTGAACCCTAAAATTTAGGGATATCTTTGGACACCTAGCAAGTTTGAGGCTAGCCTGGGCTACATGATGCCCTTTCTAAATAAATAAATAAATAAATAAATAAATAAATGTATTCTGTCAGAAATAAAGTTATTTGAAATAGCTGAGAAAATGCAAATATCTCTGCTCATTTTCAGTTTGTGATGAGAAAAATACCGTAGACAAAAGCAAGTTGGGGAAAGTGGATGATTTGTACTTCCATACTATAATTTATCACTGAGGGAAGTCAGGACAATAACTCCAGGCAGGAATCTAAAGGCAAGAACTGAAGCAGAGGCCATGGAGGAGTGCTGCTTGCTGACTTGCTCCTCACAGCTTGCTAAGTTTGTTTTCTTGTAGAGCCCAGGAACATCTGCCTAGGGATGACACCACCCACAGTAGGCTGGGCCTTCTCACGTCAGTTGTTAATCAAGAAAATGTATGGGCATAGAGGTACACGTCTTTAATCCCAGCACTCATGAGGCAGAGGCAGGCAGATTTCTGAGTTTAAGGCCAGCCTGGTATACATACAAGCTCCAGAAGGACTACATAGAGAAACGCTGTCAAGTAGTCAATCCATCCATCCATCTATCCATCATCATCCATCCATCCATCCATCAATTTAATTTAATTTAAAAAAAAAAAAAAAAGCAAGTGTCCTAAAAACATGCCTGATGGAGGCATTTTCTCAACTGAGGTTTCTCTTCCCACAAAACTCTAGCGTATGTCAACTTGGGAGGAAAAGGACAGAACAGTGAACTTTCTATTCTAAAGGAGAGAAGATGTTGGTGTGAGGCATAAGGGAAATGCTGAGTCATGAGTCGAGGGCAGATTCCCTGGGTATGAGGAGACTGCAAGCTGCTGGGGAGGGAGGATGGGAGCTACACCGCCCAAGGAAGGGAGCTTATACACACCAGCCCTGTGGTGGGGCTCAGGGGTCTCCCTTCTCTACCTGCTCCAGTGAGTTTTATCCATGTGGGTGTCGACAAGTTTGGTCCATATTTCCTCAGTATGAAGAGCTCACAATGTCACTGTGGTGGTTTGAATACACTTGGCCCATGGGAAGTGACACAGTTAGGAGGTGTGGCCTTGTTGGAGGAAGTGTGTCACTGTGGGGGGTGGGCTTTGAGGTCCTATGCTCATGCTCCACCCAATGTGGAAGAGACTCTCATCCTGGCTGCCTTCAGATCAAGATGTAGAACTCTCAGCTCCTTCTCCAGCACCATCTCTGCCTGCAGGCTGCCAGATAATAGACTGAATCTCTGAAACTGTAAGCCATCCCAATTAAATGGTTGCCTTATAAGAGTTTCCTTGGTGACAGTGTCTCTTCACAGCAATAAAACCCAAACCAAAACAGTCACAGACACCAAAGTCCTTCCCTCTTCCACAAACCTTACACTACAGTTGGGATATTAAATGTTTCCTAAAAGCTAAGTGTTACATGCTTGGTCACCACTCTGTGGTACTCTTGGGAGATAGGGTAATTAGGAAGGTAACATCACTCCCAGCTCCTCTGTGACAGGTTGTGAGTAACCACTACAGACAGATGTTTGGCTGAAATTTCTTGTTCCTACTCTGACTTCCAGTCAGACTCCTAGTCAAAGAAAATTAGGCCACTGCTGTCAGAACCTTCCAGATTTTCTCTCTTCAGTTCCTGGCTGCCAGAAGATGGCCCCAGCTCACTCTCATACCATGATCCACTGAGCTACCACAGATGACGGACACTAATGGTTCTAACCTACAATTGCCAGAAACATCTGCAGCCATGAGCCAAGAATCAGTGTTTCCTTTATTGAAATTAATTGTCTCTGGGAATCTGTCACAGTGACAAAAGCAGACAAATACACCCAACAAACCCAATAAACAACTTGAAAAATCTTTGTGAACAAGTCTGTTTGCCTGAAAAGTAGAGAGATGTACCCTACATATGAAGAATACTCTGGCTGGCTCCCACCCAAACTCATGTTGAAACTTGGTCTTCAATGTAACTGTATTGCAACTGGGACCTAGTGGGAAATGGCCGGGGTCATGCTCATTCTAACTCATAAGGGAACAAATTCTGATCTCAAGCAATTAGGCTGAGAGTATAGCTCAGTCAGTAGAGAGTCTGTCTAGCATGTAGGAAAACCTGGGTTTGATCTGTGAGTAGGGTAGCACGTGTCTGTCATCCCAGCACTTGGGAGGTGGAAGAAGAGGAATCAGGAGTTCAAGATCATTCTCAGATTCACACTGAGTTTGTGGCCAGCCTGAGCTACATGAGAACCTGATTGAAAACAACAACAGCAAAAAGGTATTTGAAGTTGGCAGGAATGAGTTAGTCCCCATCAGAACAGACTATATATAGATAAACAGGGCTGGCCCCTCCCACCCTGCTCTCTTTTATTATTTCCCAACCATGTAATGGTGATTCCTATGAAGCCTTCACCCAGGCCAAGCAATGCCAGTGCCATGCCTTAGAACCTTTAGAAATCTCCTCTTTGTACTGAATCCAGCCTCATGGATTTTGTTGTAGCAACAGACAGAAAACAGTTGAGTGCAAAGATCCAGCACAGACCTGTTTTGTTTTAGTGTGTGTGTGTGTGTGTGTGTGTGTGTGTGTGTGTATGCAAGGTGTGGTCAGCAGAATTGGGACCCCCCACAGATGTCTGTATATTAATCCCAGACTATGAGGCATGCGATGCTATGTGGCTAATTCTATTCCTATAAGATATGAGATTATATGAGAGTCCTGTTGCTGAGGCCAATGGGAATTGTAATATGTAATAGAGTATGTAATATGGAATTGTAAATGGAATATGTACCCATACTTATATATGGGTAAAGAAGAGGGAACAAAGAGGCATAGTATGGGAAGGAGTCACTGGCCTCTTATGGTTTTGATGATGGAAGATGTCCTTCTAGAAGCTACAAAAAGTGAAGCTGCGAATCCTGAACAAGTAGGGAGAAACTGTGGATGCCTTGATCTTAGCCCACACCAATGCATGGCTGACTTATGTTAGAACTCTAAGACAGCAATTTGCATCTTTGTACTTGTTTGAGAATTCTGTATATGCATATGTGTCTATGTTTTCTAATCACATCCACCCCTTATTGCCCTCCAATTTCTCCCTCCCCTCTCCAGCTATGAGATGCAACAGCAGCCAACCTGACAAGATATGCCCACTGCTGCTACAGTGACCCGAGTGTTGTAGAAATTACTAACCACTTTCTAATTAAACCTAAGGCCCACTTCCCAAGACAGAACCCATGCCTGGCATGTTATCAAGACTAACAACCCCTGGTTAGAGAGGTCATAGGCCCTAGAAGAGAACCTATTCCTACTATTCTGCAAACTGGTATAGCCAAATAATTGACTTCTAATTATTTACCATTACAATTTACAATATACAATAAATTGACTTCTAACGAGTCTTATACTCATAGATGGACCCATCTCTCAACCCTCAGCAGAGAAGCCTCTTTTTTTGCAGTAGGTGGAGAGTAACACAGAGACATATAATGTACCAACCTGCAGAGATTTTGTCTTCTTTAAGTTCCTAAATTTGTAGATATGTGTAGTTGCTGCAGTACCTACCATGGGCTAACCTCTACCCAACTCATATGCTGGCATCCCATGCCCTGAATGTCAAACTATGACTGTGTCTGGAGGTCGACTTTAAAGAGGTAAGCAGAGGTTTCAGGCTGGATACTGATCTAATCCCATTTGTGTCCTTAGAGGAAGAGCATAGGAAGTCAACTACAACGTGCCAGATATGGCCATGACAAATCCAAAAAACAAGAACCCAACTCAACGATGTCTGGGCCACAGACTTCCAGCCTCCAGAGGAGAAAGCAAACAATTTTCTGTATTGCTTAGTTACAGTGGCCTCATCTAAAGCACACAGGCACTGGAAAATGCTATCATACAGGTGCACACACTCTATTCTCAGGGCAAAGCAGATATCTAGAAGCATAACAACCTTCCAAACATGAAACTAGGAGAAAAGAAAGGACCTAGAAGATATCACAAAGCAGGGCAGTCTGGGAAAACCCCATGGCTAGTGACAGAGGGAGCTCTGGGGGTTTGCAAACCAAAGACCCCAGGACAGATGCACAGACAGCAAGAATTTCGAACACCCACTTCCTCTGTGTGTTCTCTGTTCAGAGCTTCAGTGGGAAAAGCTGTGGCTCAATTAGCCACCACCAGCCAGTTCCTCTGAGTAGCACCATGGGGCTTCTGGGCTGGTTAAATGTGTGACTTTTCTGGGCTCCCAAACTGTGTGTTGGTAAATGTTAACTTTGGGCACATCTGGTTGTTCACCCTTGAGAGAGAGCGAGAGAGCACACATGTGTGTTTAGAAAGGATCTCACTATGTGGCCCTACCTGCCCTAGACCTCACTGTGTATACTAGGCTGGTCTTGAACTCACAGAGATCCATCTGCCTTTACTGGTCCCATAAAATAATATGGCATTTGTGTAACACCAGGAATTCATTCCCTGAAGCTGAGAAGAATAACAGTTTGTCATTTTATTCCTCTGATGTCCCTTGACTGCTCTGGGAGATGTGGGTACTGCTGGAAACAGACCTTTGGCTCCAAGCACTAGAGCTGATAGAAGCTTCGAGGTCTGGGCTGATCCAAAGGGGACAGCTCACATATACTTGGCCCTGTTTGGGGAGAGAGGTTTTGCTAGGCAAATACAATGTGTAAACAGTGCAGCAATGAGAACATCCAACCTGCTTAGGAGAATGAATGGACTCCAGTCACTCAGTGCCATGCATTCGCACACCAGCCATTCATCTGCCTGTGTATTGGTTTCTGCTTATATTAAGAGAAACAATGAAAATTTCTCATAAAAATCACCTTTCAATTTTCTGATAAGATGGTGTGTACCCACTGGAGACAAGAGAGACAACGCTGATATCAACCCCACCCCCCCAAAAAAAAAACTAGAAACATCTACAACAGCTCTAGCTAGGAACAATGACAATTTCCATCCTGTCCACTGATCTCCTCCCACTGCCTACCAGCCCTCAAGACTCTGGAGTAAGGCAAGTCTGGCTATCTTGATTTCATTTTCACTATTGTGATTAACACACCCTAAGAAAAAGCAACTTGTAGAGGAGAGTTTATTTTAGCTCACAATTCCAGATTACAATCCATCACAGCAGGGAAGCCAAGGCAGCAGAAACGAAAACAGCTCATCACATTACATCCCCATCAAGAGCAAAGAGTAACAAATATATGCATGCTTGGTGCTCAGCTTACCTTCCCCACTCTTATATAGGTGGGGACCCAAACCTAGGGAATGGTGCTGCCCAAAGTGAGCTGTTCCTCCTACATCCATTCATGTAATCAAGACAATCTCTTACAGACATGCCCACAGGTTAACTGGTGAGATTCTACCTGGGTGATTCTAGATTGGGTCAAGTTGACAATCACACTGAGTTAGAAACCTGCCTTCTCCACTTGCTCACTTGAGAAAGCCATTTCCCCTCAAAAATTTCATCTATAGAAGGGAATATATGTATATGTCTTACCTAATTGCACCAGAAGTTGATTAGTGTCCTCTAGATACATTGCCTTGTACATGATAAAACTGTTAAGCAAAGAGTTGACAAGGAATGTATGGTTCTTTGAAGGTTCTTTGAGGAGCAGACTTACGGTTTGAGTCTGAATGACCCCCTTTAGACAATATTTTAAACACTTGCCCCCCAGTTGATGGTACTACCTGGGAAAGCTGAGGAAACCCTTAGAAGATGAGGCTCAGCTGTCAGAGATGGGTCACTAGGAGTGGGCCCTGGTTCCTATCTCATGCTCTCTACTTCCTGGCCTGCCATGATATGAGTAGCCTCTGCCACTATCATAAACTATGCCCCTAAACCAGGCCTTCCCTGCCCAGGAGACAGGGTAAGATCAGGCTAGGCCATGGGGGGAGAGGGAATTGGAAAGGGAGACCCTTTCCTGTTCTAACCCAAGGGAAGCATGTTTGCAACCTGCCTGCATCCATGGAACCCATCCCTTTTGGGGGGAGGCATAAGCCAAGCAAACACAGTAAACTCATCAAAGTAGTCAGAAGGCAGGCCCTGGTAAGAAGGCAGGGCAGGTCATGCAGAAGTGGATTGTATAGTCATGTAAAGGCACAGTCTCAATGGGAGGTGCACAGGGTCTAGCCTGATGTTCTCACCCTTAGAACTATAGTGAGGAGCAAACAGGCAAAGAATGAGGGGTCTGGGCAGGGTGTCAGAGGGCTTCAGAAAAGGAAGCCAGAGAGAGACAGAGCCCATTTCTCAAACTCTGGGGTTGCCAGCAGCAACTGGGTTCCTGGCGGTCATTTACATAATGTTGCAATTGTCACTCCCTGTTGGCTTTCTATTGCAAGCAGAGACCCAGATCAGAGGCACACACTATAACTGCAGAGGTTAATTCAACCCTCATTAACCACTGGCAAAGGAAAACCCATTTAATCACCTACTTAGCTTGAGCACCGAGCGAAAAGCTCTGTTTTGTTTGGAAAGGGATCTCAGTTGGAGAGAGAGAGAGAGAGAGAGAGAGAGAGAAGAAGAGAGAGAGAGAGAGAGAGAGAGAGAGAGAGAGAGAGAGAGAGAGAGAGAGAGAAAGGATAGCTCTGTGCCTAGCTAGCTGACTTCAAGATACTGGAGGAAGAATGGAAAGACTCTACCTGAAGGGAATGGGAGAGCCTCTCCGAGGGAAGCAGCATTCAACAGCACAGATGGGATAGTGCTCTTTGCTGCCTGGAAGGTCTTGTGCAAGGGACTGTATATGTTCCAGCCTTCATTTCTCCATCTGTGAAATGGAGTCAAGAAAAATGTCCCACTCTAAAAGTCGAAACGAATGATGAAACAAGGTGAGCATCCAGCTGGCCTGATGTCTTGCTATGTTAGTTATTGTTGTGATTCCTATGCCAAAATAAGATGCAGAGCCATGCCCGACCTCAGGGGGCTTTCTCCTGTGGCCTGTTTTATTTAGCCCAGAAGTCCAGCCATGGAGTGGTGCAATCCACACTCAGGTGGATCTTCAGACATGTCTGGGGATGCTGTCGCTTTTCACCAAGAAGTTTGTCTCTTTGGTGAGTCTGAATGCAGTCCGCAGTAGAGAGGGACCAGTTGCTGCTGTCCTCCTCATGGTTTGCTACTTGTGATGCTCTATTGACCCATCAGTGTTCCCTGAGAGGTCACCACCGTGTCCAAGATGCAAGGAAGATGAGGAGAAAGCCACCTGAGGAGTGAACTCCGCAGCTTCTCCTTGACTGTAATGCCGATCTCAAACAGCTCACCTAGACTCGGGATAGTAACTAACACACACTTGCTGGTCAAGATGAGCATGCGAGGGTCAGAGCACCCAGCCTCCTGGGGCTGAAGGGCAGTGCGGGACCTCATGGCCCAGGGTTAATTCATTTCCACTTCCACGGTCACTCTATGGTCCAGGTTGGCTCCTGGAGCATCAGTTATTATCACTTGAGCAGTCGAGGCAGCGGGAAGCAGCAGAAAGGCAATCCCATCAGTGACTCTTTGATGCGGTGAGCACCCAGGCTAGAGTGGAGGGAGCACGGGGCTGGTGTTACTGCTCCCTCGGATGATTCTGGTAACCTATTAACTAGGCTTCCCTGATGGCTGCACTGGCTTCCTAAGCAGGTTCAATCCAGCCTTTATAGCTACTCCCAATTTCACAAAAACTGTCCACGAATCAGGAACTCTCTTCCTCCTGTGCATGTGAGAAGGTCCCAGGATCCTCCCCATCCTGGTTTTAGAAGGAAGCCAATGATTAAAAATTCGTTCAGGGATTTTTTTTTTTTTTAAAGAGACAAGACTCCTACATCCCTATGAGGCTTCAGGGACTGAGTCTCTGAGGACGGATCACAGAATTCAGCATGCCTTACAGGCCCAGAGGATTTTCTGAGAAACATTGTCCAGTGTGAGAAGGGAAAACCACAAATATAATGGAGCACATGATTCTGTTCCGGGAGGGTTGTAATCAGCCCGGAGACTTGCTCACATTTGAATAAATTCCCCGACCATGGCGACAACCTCCAGGGGCTAAGCAGCTCAGCTTGTGGGTTTCACCTTAAGTCTTACTTCCTTCTAGAAGGCTAGCCCAATCATGAGGAGCTCAAACACCCCTCCTACCTTCCAGGGGTTATTCTAAAATCTAACTGGAGAACACAGATGGTGCCTGGCATGAAGTAAACTGCTCAATCAACGCTGACTTTTCTGATTTCTCATTTTGTTGTCAATATGCTCCTCTGTCCCCCAGTTCAGAACCCACCACCGTCTGTCAAACCTCCGAGATTCTGCATAGGCTTTAGATTTTGCCACAGAGGACATGTCCTAGAAGGCAGACACCCATCTTCACCACTCTTCGCACTGGTCCTCTCAGAGGTATATCCTCACAGATGCACTTTTCCCAGATGGGACTCCTTCCAGATGTGACTCCTGCAGAGCTGAGCCACCGAGGAGCTGTCGCACTCAATAAAGGAGATTGTGTTTCCCAACTTGCTGACACTCAGGGTTCCTACGTCTCTCCTATTTTACTTTTATAGGGCTGTTTCTGGGATGAACTGCTAATATTACCTCTTTAAAATTTGTCTAAGTAGGTCTGGGGCAAGTGACTTATTCAGTGAACTGTTTGCTTGTATCTATGAAGACAAGACCTGAGTTCGATCCCCAGAATCCACGTTTAAAAATTAAAAGAAACAAAAACAAGCGACAGTGGTAGCCTGCCCCCATAATGCAGTGAGACTGTGGCAACCTGTACCCATAATGCAGTGCTGAGGGGTGGAAGAGACAAGAGGTGGCCTGAAAAGCAATCTAGGAAGAAAACAGAGATCAACCTCTGATCTTCACACACAGTACACCTACATACACGTATACACACCCACGTGAACACCCACAGTTATCTAAATCCATTTTGTGGGTACCTGTAGTTAAACACTTACATACGATAAATATTTAAGTGAAGGTTTTTTTCTCTCTCTTTTAAAAATTTATTTATTTTCGTCTTATCTGTAAGGGGGTTTTCCCTGCATGTATGTGCGCTGTAGGGGTGCAATTCCTGTAGAGGCCAAAAGAGGGCACCAGATACCATGAAAGCAGTTAACTGTGCACTGCTGATGTGGACGCTGGGAACAAAACCCCAGTATTGCTTGTGAACTGCAACAGCCCTTAGCTGCTAAGCCGCCTCCCCAGTCCCTGTGTATTTTTTCAGTTTCTTTTCCATCCACCATATGTACTAAGTGCAAATCTTTGTCCCTGAAGTTTTGACTCACTTGAGTCATTCCTGTCTTCAGGGCGATCGCTCAGGTGAGAGATTGCTGGGTGAACGTTTGTAATCGTAAAGCCTTCCAGGCCGGCAGTGGTGGCGCACGCTTTAATCCCAGCACTTGGAGCAGGCAGGGGATTTCTGAGTTCGAGGCCAGCTGGTCTACGAGTGGTTTCCAGACAGCAGGCTACACGAAACCGTCTCGAAAACCAAAAAAAAAAAAAATAAAATATTGTAAAGCTTCCAGCCTCATCATGCCACTGAATATTTTTATTCCTGCAACAGTGTTAAGGTATATGCAGCCACTGATTTTTTTGGTAGTGTCCAAGGCCTCAGGAGTCAAGGGAGGATCATCACATACATCATATGGGGCAAAGAGGGAAGGGCTGGGCTCAGTGACTTTAACTCAGTATTTGGTGTTTCCTGCAAAGCAAACCTCATCCTATAGTCTGGCTCTACAGGTCATCTCCTGGATAAAATACCATGACCTCCCCTTGAGACATTTACATTCTCCTCTACAAGCAATATTTATACAGAAAGCATCAGAGATGCAAGAGATCGTTCAGGTGTCTGTGAGCCCACACCTAAGGGCAAGAGGTGCTCCTGGATCTAAGTGTCTTGAAGCCTCCTGCAATGCTAGCGTTGGTTGGGTTTACACGGCCATTTCCAGAGATAATTATATTGAACCACAAGGGCTCTGATCTAATGAACAGTTTAATCCAGGGATGGACTATCAGGAGGGTAACCCTGTGGAAGGAGAGTGGAGAAAATGGACTCCAGTGAGTCTTGAGAGCTACATCCTGCCTTGGTCCTTTCTGTTATGGCTCTGCTTCCTGCCCACTGTGATATGAATCCCTGGATGACGTGAATAAAAGTGTTCTAATCCACAATACCCTCTCCACCTTGATGAGTGAAACCTCTAAAATCATTAGCTAAACTGAGTCCAATCTTAGGTTTCTCATATATATGAGATTCATCACAGCTCCAAAGAGGGGCTAATACATTCCTGGAGCAGACTCCACCAGAATCTTAAGGCTAGGATGGGGTTGGCTGCTCAAAAGCGAGTGAGGGGCAGAGCTCTTGACAGCTAGTGACCTGCAGAGGGGACACTGTGGAAAACATCAAGGGTCAACGCAGTCGTACAGTGAGGTGGAGGTCGGGGTGACATGCATCAGGGCAGGCACAATCAAGTCTTGCTGGTCTGTCTTGCTAACAGAGGATGGGCAGGGAGGAAGGATCGGTGTGACCAGGCCAGAGCCCAGGCACATTCCTGCACTATCAGAGAGCACGCATGGCCAACGCTGAGTAATGGAACGTAACTGGCCCAGAAAGACACTTGACTCTAATTGTCTCATAAATTACATCTTTATTGATCTTAATCACATGGGAAAAATGAATTTCACGAAGTACATTACCCAACACTTAGTAGTAAATCAATGTAAAAAACTAGGTAATTTTGTGGATAACCACTGAACTGGGAGACACAAAGTTGAGGGGGAAAATAAGGGATGGAATGATGTTATTGTGTGAATGCATGTGTGTGTGTGTGTGTGTGTGTGTGTGTGTGCGTGCAAAGGTTTGCTATCAAATTAAAGGGACATGGACCAGTGAGGTGGCACAGCTTGCCACCAACCCTGATGACCTGAGTTTGATTCCTGGGACTCACATGATAGAAGGAGAAACCTGATTCTCACAGGTTGTTCTCTAACCTCCAAATGCATGCAGTATTATGCACATCCCCCTCAAAAAATAAATAAAATAGTAAAATATAAATTTTTAAAATCAAGTAACCTGTTACTGGTACAGTGCTGGAGACGTAGCACAGAGACAAGATATTTGTGTAGCTGGCCCAAAGCTTTATAGTTGGTACCAAGTGATGGGAAATGCTGCTTTACTCAGGGCCCTTACAGAGGTGTGGGCATACATACAAGATTAATAAATAATACACAGTTTAAGAAGAAAGAGAATGGAAGAAAAATAAAACAATGGACTGGGGAAAGTGCATACGTTGATATGTAGGATTTGTATCCGGAGTGTGTGAAAATCTCTTAAAAGTTGATAAAGTCACTCTACTAAAATGGGCATTTATTTACCCTTCTGTATAAAATGGGAAATGATATGATGGCCAACAAATACTTAATATTAATAAAACACAAATTAAAACTACTTTGAGATATTCTCCATCTCTCAAATGTACAAAACAAACAAACAAACAAACAACAACAAAAAAACACCCAATGGATTAGCAACATGTGGTATTATCCATTCAGTGGAATATTATTTAGCCTGGAAAAGGAAGGAGAGTCTGCAATATTCTCCAACCTTCATGAAGCTTGAGCCCACATGCTGTGGAATAAGCCAGCCACAATGACACATTAGCATAAGGGCCAACTAATATAACAGCGACAGTACTTAAGATGGGAAACAGGAAGTAGGGTGGCAGCGGCAAGGGCTGCAGCTACAATGGGTGAAAACTCGTTAACGGGAAGAGAATTGAGAGGGATTCTGTGGGTAGATGGTGGCAGCCACACACACAGGGGTGCCACTAAACTATGTACTCAGATGGTCAAGATGGCCCATTCCAGGGCATGTGCAATTTTACCATAATAAACGCACACTGAAAAAACAAACAAACAAACGCTCTGACATCTCACAGCCTTTGGGGATGACCACAGAGGGAAAGAGAGGGAGATGAAATGACCACATTGCACCCTTCATAGAATGCTGAGGGACAACAAAGATGTCACGGTCACTTTAAAATAATACCTGTCAGTGTTCTCTGTGCATGCATGAGTGTGTGTTTGTGTGTGAGTGTGTGTATGTGCCTGTGTGTGAGTGTGAATGTGTGTATGCTTCTCTGTATGTGTGTGTTTCTGTGTGAGAGTGTGTGTGCTTGTATGAGAGTGTATGTGCTTGTGTGAGAGTGTATGTGCTTGTGTGTGAGTGTGAATGTATGTGTGTGTATGCTTCTCTGTATGTATTTCTGTGTGTGTGCTTCTGTGAGAGTGTGTGTGTGCTTGTGCATGAGTGTGTGAATGTGTGTGCTTCTGTGTGTGAATGTGTTTGTGTGTGTGAATGTGTGTATGCTTCTCTGTATGTATTTCTGTGTGTGTATATGTGTGTGTTTGTGTGTGTATGCTTTTCTGTATGTGTGCATTTCTGTGTGAGTGTGTGTGTGTGCTTGTGTGAGAGTATGTGTGCTTGTGTGTGAGTGTGAATGTGTGTATGCTTCTCTGTATGTGTGTATTTCTGTGTGTGTATGTGTGTGAGTGTGTGTGTGTGCTTGTTTGAGAGTATGTGTGCTTGTGTGTGAGTGTGAATGTGTATGTGCTTGTGTGTGTGAATGTGTGTATGCTTCTCTGTATGTGTGTATTTCTGTGTGTGTATGTGTGTGAGTGTGTGTAAATGTGTGTATGCTTCTTTTTTCTAATTTTTTATTGGATATTTTCTTTATTTACATTTCCTGCCTCCCGAGCCCCCCCATCTCATACCCTGTCTCCCCTGCTTCAATGAAGGTGTTTCCTCACCCACCCACCCACTCCTGCCTCCCTGCCCTCCAAATCCCCTACATTGGGGCATCAAGCCTTCACAGGACCAAGGACCTCTCTTCCCATTGATGCCCGACAAGGCCATCCTCTGCTACATATGTGGGTGGAGCCCTGGGTCCCTCCATGTGTACTCTTGGGTTGGTGGTTTAGCCCCTGGGAGCTCTGGGGCATCTGGCTGGTTGATATTGTTGTTCTTCCTATGGGGTTGCAAAGCCCTTCAGCTCCTTCAGTCCTTTCTCTAACTCCTCCACTGGAGACCAGTATATGTGCCTCTGTGTATGTATATGTGCTTGTGTGTGTGTGTGTGAATGTGTGTGCTTCTGTATGTGTGCTTGTGTGTGTGAGTGTGAATATGTGTGCTTGTATCTGTGAATGTGTATATGCTTCCCTGTATGTGTATATTTCTGTGTGTATATGTGTGTGAGTGTGTACTTGTGTGTGTGTACTTCTGTGTATGTTTGTATGTGTAAATGTGTGCTCCTGTGTATGTATGTGTGCTTCTGTGTGTAAATGTGTGTGTGCTTCTGTGTATGTGTGTGAATGTGTGTGCTTTTGTGTGTGTGCTTGTGTGTGAGTGTGAATGTGTGTGTGCTTGTATCTGTGAATGTGTATATGCTTCTCTGTATGTGTATATTTCTGTGTGTGTATGTGTGTGAGTGTGTGCTTGTGTGTGTGTGCTTCTGTGTATGTTTGTATGTGTAAAAGTGTGCTCCTGTGTATGTATGCGTGCTTCTGTGTGTAAATGTGTGTGTGCTTCTGTGTATGTATGTGTGCTACTGTGTGTGTATGTATGTGAGTGTGTATATGAATGTGTGTGCTTCTGGGTGTGTATGTGTGCTTCTGTGTGTGTATGAGTGTGTGAGTGTGTATGTGAGTGTGTGTGCTTCTGTGTGTGTGTGAATGTTAGTGTGCTTCTATGTGTGTATGGGCATATGTGTGTGTAAATGTGTTTATTGTGAGTGTATGTATATGTGTGTAAATGTGTGTGCGCTTGTGTGTTTGCATGAGTACACAACTGTGGGTATGAGTGCAGATGGGCCTATGCCTAGAGCCTCGAGCTTTTGACCAAGGACACCTCAGGTGTTGATCTTTGCCTTCCACCTGTTTGAGGCAGCATCTCTTACTGCCCACTGCTGTGTTCGCAGAGCTAGCTGGTCTGTAAGCTTCCAGAAAGCAGTCTGCCTCAGCCGGCATCTTGCCTTGGAGAATAGCATTACAGATGCATGCGGCTGTGTCCAGATTTGCCATGAGATCTGGGAATTTGAACTCAAGTCTTCATACTTGTGCAGTGAGGGCTTTATGAACGGAGCCATCTACCCAGTTTCACTTTGGTTTTTGAGATGGGTCTCTTCTTAGCCTGGAGTCTACAGATTGGATGAGACTGGATGGTGAGTGAATCCCAGGACTCTGCCTGCGGTGCTGTGATTTATAAGTGTGCACCATTGAACCCTTGATCCTCACGCTTGCTTGGGGAAACACTGTGCCAACTGAGTCATCTCCCTGTCATGACAGTTTCTTATAAAGCAGCACAAATGCTTAAGGCATAAGCCGAGAGTCCTCTTCTGGGTGTTTCCTGAAGATAGGAAGGCACATGTTCTTGTATGAGAATGTGTACGGCAACATCACTCATGATTGTGCCCAACCAGACAATACCCAGATGCTCATCGGCTGTAAACTATGGCATAATCCTGTGGTGGAATATTACTAGCAATGCAAAAGAATGAGCTACTGGAGACTGGGGAGATGGCACAGCAGGTAAGTTCACTTGCTCCTTTCGTAGAAGACCAGGAGTTCAGTTACCAGCACCCACATGGCAGTTTATAGAAGTCTGTAAATCCAGGCCCAGGAGATCTGATCCCCTCTTTTGGCCTCTTAGTCACTGAACAGTGGATAAAGTGTTTGCAGTACAAGTCCCAGCATTGATGTAAAAACTCACTGCCCACAAAAGCCTCAGCTTGGTTGCTTAGGAGACTGCTTACATCATTGTTAATATTACTTTAATGCTTGGGGAATGAAAATGTTTTCAAATGATGGGAAGCCAGGCAGCTCTTTTCAAAAAAAAATTTTAGGAATGAAAACCGGGGATATGACAAGCGTGTGTAGGCACCGTGCATGTGTGTGAATGTGTGTGCATGTAGGAACACACTCAAGTTAAACACAAGGTTAAACACCTGACCACAAAGAGCTCCTTGACATCAGTAGTCAGTCATAGACTCACAGTCATTGAATGGTCATGACTATGTGTCAATAAAACTTTATTCTTGAACACTGAAATTTCAACTGCATAATCATTTGCATGTGTCATATAGAAAGTACAGGCTGAAGACAGGCTCTGACCCGTGGGCAGTACTAATTGAAGTCACTTGACAATGTGGCTCATCTTCTGTAGGAAAGATCTATTCAAAATTGGTATACCAGGGGCCTCATGAGATGGCTCAATGAGTAAGGGAGTTTGCTGCTCAAGCATGAGGACCTGAGTTCAAATCTCAGCACCCAGGTAAAAAAGTTAGGCCTTGAGTATATATACCTGAGATCCCAGTGCTGTGTAAAGAAGGAGTGGCCGATCCTCAGGGCTAACTAGGCTACTAGAGTGGCCACCAGGCTAGCTCTGGGTTTAGTAAAGGCCTTATCTTAAGTGGGTAAGTCAGAGAATTACAGTATGGGACACCATGTCCCCCCTTTGGCCTCCGTGTGCATACATGGGCATGTGCATTTGCACGCACAGGTGTGCACACACCACACACACACACTCACATAGCAAACATATCCTTAAGACCGCCCTCCCATGTCCTATAGTAATGTGAGCACTCCAGGTCGTGTGCTGTGACTCAGTCACATCTTTGAAGATTGAAGATGGCTTCTAAGAGGCTTCTTAATCCGTTGAGTGCTTGAGTGTGGCTATTTTAATTAACACCTACATTTAATTGGCAATGAACAGTCATCAGGATTTTAAGGCCTAACAAAGCAAACAAAGGATTTATTTAAAGAATGGTGAGTTTTTATATTTAATTCCCTTAAAGAGAAAAAAATATCAGCCTCGCTCACGTCCTCATGTCCGCAGAGTGATGGAGGAGATGAGGCCATCGGGTAATTTTTAATTAAGGTGGACAAACTCTTGCTACCTAAAAGGTTTACTTAGGGGAAAGGTCTCAGGCTGTTAACACATCAATATGTTTCTGTCCATTAACTTTTCCCAGGGAGACAAGGAAGGCCTTAATGGTAATTGCAAGGAAGCCTCTTTCTTCCTCATTCGGGGCTGTTTAGAGATGAGGCCTTAGAAACCATGGAAACTTCCCAGAGGGAGTCAGGCTTCCACAGTAGCTCTTAATGACAAATCGTTACCTGGGGTTGTCAAAACAAGATACACATGCTAATTCTGCACTGTGCCAGAATTCAGAGCTGGGACACAAGCCCGGGGTTCTGGGCGCTGCCAGGTCTGCAGAACCAGACACCAAAGGGCCCGGAAGAATGCCTGCACCCGGAAGTTCCCACATGCTCTCCACACACCACAGCGTGCACGCAGCAAACCCGGAATACTGAGACTGTCACCCCCAAATATACGTGAAAGAAATTAAGAAACAACAAATAGTAAAACCCCTCAGTCATTCACCCCTCCCTCTTCCACTTACAGGCAGGAAATAAATTCTCTACAGTTCTAGGTTCTCAGAGCCCAGAGACGACCGGCAGTGCAGTCTGCAAAGACACTTAAGCTCTGTTTCCATCCTTCAGTTTCTCCCCTTCTGGGGCGAAGGAGCCTTTTTTTCTTCACTAATGTCTGTCAGTCCCTTCATGAATGTATTGCTCTTTGTTAAAAGTGCTAGAATAAACCCGAGCTCTGGACCACTTCCTTTCTGGTGTGGTTGGTTTCTTTTGTTTGTTTGTTTGTTTGTTTGTTTGCTTGGTTGGTTGGTTGGTTGTTGTTGTTGAGTTTTGTGTTTGTGTGTTTGTTTGTTTGTTTTGGATTTTTGAGACAGTCTCTCATATTGCCCAGGCTAGCTTGGAACCTAGCTGAGGCTGGATCTAGGTCATTTCCTTTCCTTAAATTATATTTTCATATCCTTACTCTGTGCATGGGTATGTGTCCATGTGCACATGTGTACATATGTGTGCTGTGGTCATGTGTGAAAGTCACAGAACAGCCTGCAGGAGTCCTCCACCACACGGCACCTTGTTTTGAAATTAGTGTTCTAATTTTATAACCCAATATAAAAGACACACGATCAGATATTTCATTTATAAGCCAAATGCCTAGATTGGGCAGATCTAAGGCTATTCGAACTTATTCCCCAGCTATAAAGTCCCTCGATATTTGTTTCTCTTGGCCATGTGGTTCTGGTCCATGGTGGGCGGCTTCCTCCTCTCAGTCTGTCTTCCTCCCCCCTCCCCATGCAACCTCATCTCGAACCTCCTGTCTCACCTTACTCCCTCCACTGGCCGGGATCACAGGCTCTAGCCTTTTAATGACCAGTTAAGTTAGGGAGAAGGTTCACGTGGCATTACTTGACTACATGAGCATCTGGTTGTCAGGGGAGGGGGGCAACCACACCTTGCAGAACCAGTTTTAGCAGTAGGACACAAGCAGTATCAGACTGACCCACTACAGGACCTGGCGATGGAACTCAGGTTGTCAAGTTTTGTGGCAATCACCTTTACCCACAGAGCCCTTTTACTCCCCCCAGGTAACTTCTTTTAAGTGTTCTGCCCCTGGATATCACCCACGCATACGTGAAATATGCATATTCATGAACTGTTGCTCGGTTTCCTAGGGGTTGTGTGGGCATTGGTACAGGGGCCCCAGTTGAAAGCTTCATAGAAGAGAAAGAATTAGGCTACAAGCTAAACTTTCATGCAACACCAATTCACTTGTTGAGTCTTAATTCCCAATGGGATGTTACTAGGCGGTGGGATGTACCGGAAGTGAACTAGACCGTAGGATGAGAACTCTGCAAATGGGACTAGGTCCATTTTTAACAAAGGGCTCAGGGAGTCTGCCGTGTCCCTTCCAGCAGCTGGGTACAGGGAGATGATACCACAAGGAAGGTGGCCTCACTAGACGCTGAACCTGCCAGTGCCTTGACTCAGCTTCCCTGCCTTCAAAAAGTGAGAAGCGGAGCTGGGAGAGAGAGCTCAGATGGTAAAGTCCTGCCTTGGAAGCACAAGGACCTCAGTTCAATCTCCAGAACCCACTTAAAATGCTAGGCGCAATTACATACGCTTCTAATCGCATGGCCGGGAGGTGAACAGGAGATACCCTGGGACTGACTGGCCTGGCAGCATAGTCTACTGGTGAGCTCTAGGCCAATGAAAGAGCCTGTCTCAAAGCGGGTGGGAGGTATTCCAAGGAGGTCACCCGAGATTGCCCTGTGGCTTTTGTACATGTGCACACAAACACACACAGCACAACAAAGGGCACACTTATGCTTACATGCATATCCTCATGCCTGCACACAGACACACACATGAACATTTCTCTTGTGTAGAAACCATTCTGTCTATGTCATTCAGGTCTAACAGTATCAGAAGCAGAAAGCAGCGTCTTTTTCCCGAACTCTATTAATATTTCTGTTTTTCAGATAGAAAAGCAGTCTTCAGAAATGATAAATGACTTGCCAACGATTTTTTTAAAACAAATACACATTGAATACCTGCTATTGTTAGTTATGGCACCAAAGGCTGTGGACAGAGCTCAGACTGCACCAGACAGATAATTGTATCGATGCTTAGATAATTAGACATGGCGATCACTGACCAGAAGAGAAGAACAAGGCTTGCCCCAGAGTCTAAGAGCTAGTGAGTCCTGGCAACTGTCCTTAGCTCAAAGGTGCTACAGGAGAGTGGAGATCAGGGACAGTGAGCATTTCCTCTGTGAAGCAGATAATAAATTTGAGGCCTCCTCTGTTACAGCTACGGAACTCTGGGGGCATTTTCAGTAGTTGCAATTAGAGGCATATAGTCTCCGAGAGCTGCTGTCACCAAATACTGTGCTCCAAGACCCTTGAGCCATAAGACGTGATTGTCTGGAAGTTCTGGGTGCTGCATCTGAACATTCTACAATTTGGGCCCCCCAAGGGGGCTTCCAGCTGAAGACTCTGATGGAGTCTTTCCCTTCCGTGCACCTGGCTATTCTGTGCCACTTGACTGACGATGTCACCAGGAGCCTATTTCCCCATAGTGTCACTCACCCAACATTCAGGGACCTGTGTCCAAACCTTCCTCTGTGTGTGTGCCCGTCTGTGAGTGCACATGCACATGTGTATGTTCCCATGTCCACGTGGAAACCAGGGGACGACATCAGGTATGATTCTAAAAAGTGTCCATGTTTTGTGTTGTCTGTCTGTCTGCCTGTCTGCCTGCCTGCCTGTCTTTATTTGAGAAGGGGTCTCTTACTGAACCTGGAGCTGGTTGATTAAACAAGGCTGCCTGGCCAGTGAGCCCCAGGGATCCTTCTGTCTCTGCCTTCCCATGCTAGGGTACGAGGATTACAGTGTGCACCACCACACCCAGCTTTTTTATTTTTAACACGGTGTCTAAGAGATCAAACTCCAGGCTTCACACTGGTGTGGTTAAGCACATTGAGTTCAATTCCGAAGCTCCAGCTTTTCGAAGCTCATCCTAATGAGAAAGCAACGATCACGCCTATAAGAAATCTGTTTTTGAATAAAGTCCTGTTGAAATGTACCTAGGACTAGGATTTCCGCATGAATTTGGGGATATACAATTCAACGCCCAGCAGGTTCCACTAAGGAAAGCGGGTGGGGACAGAGGAAGCGTTTGGACAGTCTACAGTGCTTGGGAGCTCCTGCATCCAAGACACAAAGCCTTTTAGCCCAGTATCTGAAGAGTGCTGCCACCTTGTACAGACCAATCACTGCTAAACATGGATGATTCTCTGGAAAGGACAAAATCAGCATTTATAAAGCGACTCTCCGTTTTTTGCTCTAAGCAATCCTGCATCTGAAATAATAGCTTTTTTTTTTTAAGGTCAACCCAAATCCATTTTTTTTTAAAGCACTAAATTCCTCTTCCTTCTCTCTGCCCCACCCTTCTCTGGGCTCCTTCACCATTCTCAACCATTTCTTTTTTTTTTTCTTTCTTTTTTTTTTTTTTTTTTTTTTTTTTTTGGTGCGTCGATGTGTGCAGGGGTAGATTAATACACCTTCTAAAGAAACTCATTTTCTCCTCTCTTGTAAAGAAGAAGAAGAACCCCAGTGACACACAGGAGAAATAAATTGAAGGAAACAACCTTTAGTAGCAGGTGAGTGCCTCTGGAGGCAGCAGAAGGATCCTGGGCGGCTTTAACTCGGAATATTAGCACTTTAAGGCTAAGTGGTAAGTACAAATTAGAATTACCATCTAAATGAACTCTGATTGCATTTGTGGTTTTGTTATTCACACCGGTAAATGAAAGACTAAAAAGACAAGTGTTTATACTCAAATCTCCATTACATAACGACTTTGAACAGATAATTAGCAATAAAAGCCAAATATTTCATGGCTGACAACCCTGGCCCCAAATTTTTTCCCCTCTCTTAGTGTTCAAAAGCACAAGGAAATTATTTTTCAAGTGAGAAATTAAAAGTAGTTTGGGTGGGTGGGTGGTTGAGGTAGGCGTTCACTCTGTATTCCTGTGCTGGCCTTGAAGCTCCTGCCTCAGCCTCCTCAGTGAAGAGCTGCTTTTAAATGGCATCTAACTTTTGCACAAAATCAAAGCTTCTCAGATGCTGTCACAAATATATTTCATTTTGTGGGGTGGGGGGTTTGGAAACGGGGCTCTGAGTCCATTGATGTGGAACAGGGGGATACTGAGAGAGGACATGTTGCGTTCCTAAGACACAGACCAAGACACAGACAGACAGACGTGGCATGGACCTCCACCCTCCAAATCTGCCCATTGCTGTGAAGGTCTGTGAAGACACAACATGGGATCTTTGAAGCCTCCAGACACCTTCGTGGTCAGTTTTACCTTTGTTCCTCGTTCCCAGGCTAAACACCCACTGTAGAGGGCTTTTCTCTGGTCTTTGCCAACTATGTCTCCTCCTACCTCCAGGTGGCCACATCTCCATGTATCCTCATTCCCAGAATTCCAGCTACATGGCCCAATCCCTCTCTCCCACACTTGCAGCTGGAACAGGCTCTTCCATCTCCATTCCCAAGAGAGTGCTCCATCACAGATATGTGTCTGTGTGTGTGTGTGTGTGTGTGTGTGTGTGTGATGCTGGTTGTGTGTGTGGTGTGTGTGTGTGTGTGTGTGGTGTGGTGGGGTGTGTGCTGTGTGGTGTGTGTGTGTATGTGTGTGTGTGTGTGTGTGGTGGTGTGTGTGTGTGGTGTGTGTGTGTTGGTGTGTGGTGTGTGTGTGTGGTTGGTGTGTGTGTGTGGTGTGTGTGTGTGTGTGGGGGGTGTATGGTGGGTGTGTGTGTGTGTGTGGTGTGTGTTGTGGTGTGTGTGTGGTGTGTGTGTGTGTGATGTGTGTGTGTGTGGTGTGTGTGTGTGTGTGTGTGTGTGGTGTGTGTGTGTGGTGTGTGGTGTGTGGGTGGGTGTGTTGGTGTGTGTGATGTGTTGTGTGTGGGTGTGTGTGTGTAGTGTGGTGTGGTGTGTGTGGTGTGTGTGTGTGTGGTGTGTTGTGTGTGTGTGTGTGTGTGTGTGTGTGTGTGTGGTGTGTGTGGTGTGTGTGTGTGTGTGTGTGTGTGTGTGTGTGTGTGTGTGGTGTGTGGTGTGTGTGTGTGTGTGTGTGTGGTGTGTGTGTGGTGTGTGTGTGTGTGTGTGTGTGTGTGTGTGGTGTGTGTAAGTTCCCCACACACATGAGCCCAAGGGATGGCAGGAGGCAATGGTTTGCAGATTTGGACAGATGTAGGGTCAGGACATCCATATACAGGTGTGAAGCCTTTCCATGAGGGAAGGTGTACTGAGCTGGGGCTGGGGAACAACGTTAACTCTTTTCAGTAGCTGCCACCACATGGAACCCAGACACTATATTCAACCCCAACTCATGTAGCAGGTGGGTCTATAAAGTAGGAGAGGAAGCATTTCCACTCAGCTGTCAATCAACTTGATCGGCATAACTTAAATATTTACAGGTATGCCATGTGGCACTCTCTTTGCACTAGTCCCCAGATGTTAGGAATGACATGCAGGAGAATCAATCAGGTCTGCTGGGCACCGGCAGAATTTTCTCTAGTTGACAAACATAAAGTAAAATAAGGACAAGTTCATGTTGCTCATTCTAACTCCATGTGTTCCTGTTACACTAGAGAGTCATGTTTTCCCGCTACGATAGAGTTTGTGCTGTGGCTTAACTGTCCAGCTGTCCTGGAATGACAGCAGTCATGTCTTCCTTTGTAAACAGCTTTCTTTTGGGGGTGCCCAAAGCAATTCAAAATTTCAATTTCAATTCAGATTTCTCAAGCAATATGCATATTGCTGGTCTCCCCCATCATATTGATGGCTTCAGTTTGGACTTGGAAGAGGGGAGGAAACCTGAAATTCCACACTGGTGACTCAGTCACACTCATCTCAGTATATAAATTACATACAGACTACAAACAAGGCTTGTGGGGGTCAAGTTTGCATCTTTTCTCAACCCAGCCACTGTCTCACTGTGCAATGTAAAGAACGTATCTTTACATCTCTGTCTTTCCATTCTTTTCCACCATTTCCTACCTCTAAAAGTCTGTGATGGAGCCAGTGAGGGGCAACTGAGGTCTTCTGGTATGGCTGATTCTCACAAAGCTCCGTGATAGTTTTCTTCCAGTTGAAAATACCTTAAGAAAATCTACACAGCCCACACAACCTTGAGTGTAGGTGAGATATGTCCCAAACATTTTCAACAAGAAAACAGATACCATTGAATTCCTAATTATTTAATTTTTTCTTATCAAGCGTTTTCCCCATCATAAGCAGCAGTGACCACCGAGCAATGGCAAGAGTATTTTTCAGAGCAGAAGGAGGAGACATCTTTTCAATCCTTGCCATTATCCCTCATGTCTTCCCTGCTTAACTCTACACTGCCGTCTGACTTCAAATTACCCTTGCAAATGAAAGGCTGTTATCTCTCCACTTCTGAGTTTATGACACCTTTGTGATTAGGGCATCCTGGGGTGACTTCGTTTCCTTTCTCAGTGAAGTCGAAGGTTTATGAGATTCCTTCCAAATGTAAGATATTTTTTGCAATCAACCAAAAATGTGCATTTTTGTTCCGTTTTCAAGATAACCAATTTTTTTTTAAAAGTTTGATTCTTCCATCTGCCAGGTGACCCCCTGCCCCTCTTCCCTTCCATGCCAGTCACATACATAGGTTATCTTGGCTCAGAAGTATCATGAGGCCCCAGATTTCATTCCATGGGCCTTGTCCTGTAGTTGATCAGGAAAGCACAGGCAATATAAGTGAAACCTGAAAAGTCTCTGACTCTCCCCCCAGGTATCCTCTGCCTTCATGACACCCAAGAAATTTTTTCCAGGAATAAAGATGGAAGTTTAAGGAAAACGAGGTCAGGCAGATAGATGACATGGTAAAGTGCTAGCCTCACAAGAATAATGACATGAATCCAGACTCCAGAACTCAAGCAAAAGCCTGGGTATGGTGGCAAAAGCTTGTAACCCCAGCAATGAGGGACACTGGCCAGCTAGGCTAGTCAAACCAGCAGGTTTGGGGCCTATAGAGACCTTATCTTAAAAAAACAAAAACAAACAAACAAAAAAACCCAAAATATTATGTGGATGGTGCCATACATGCACAGGTGCACACTCGAGCATGCACACACAAACACACATAACACACACCACACACACACAAGGCATGGTATGTTGGGCTGACAATAAAAGCTGTTCTGTGTTTTCTTACCAGTGTTTGTCTCCAGCACTCCAGAAGGCTAGTGGAATCTTCCAAATAACTCAGTCATGACATTCCAAAGCTATGTCATTGTGATCTAGATTTATTTCTACAGTACTGGAGGCATCAGGCACAACAATTCACCTCCAATCTCCCTACCACCCCATGTGTTAGATAATTGTGGTTGTTCAGATATTTGATGACAGAATCAGCCCCTCTCATTACAAAATCCTGCGGAGCACATTGTGTCATGGCTGCACTCCATGTGGCTGAGAGACGAGCTGTCCATCCCTCTCCTTACTCACTTGATGAAGATACTCCTGGTAATGAGGCCGCAGATCCACTTATCAGCCACATCCTGCCCTAGTTACCTAAATTAGCTCTTGGGTCAATAATGCAAACCATTAATGGGCAATTAACTGGAGACCACGAAGGAGAATTCAGCAATTTCTTACTTCCCACTTCTGGTCAAACACAAAATCTTGAGTAATAAGGTCAGGGCAAGTCATGTTCTCTGTGACAGGGAAAGACAACTTCATGGACAGTGTATTGAAAGAACTGTTGAAGTCCTTGAAAATGCATGTTCCTTTCTCACTACCCTCCTACCCTTCTCTGATCTAAAACTTAACAAATAAGAATCCCCAGTGAATCTAGTCAATGGTTTCTTACATTCATAGGTTTCATGTCATAATAGCTTTATTTAAACTCTTTTGGAGTTTCATCTGATCATCTCAATTTCATAAAGCCACCTAATTGATTCTGATATTGACCAGATAGATCCCAAATGTATTGGATTCCCAAAAGGTACTTTAGATTTGGTACACATTTCTTCAGCAGCAGGGAGAGCAATAATCAAACTAACATGAAGGAGCTTCTTCCAAAGTCTTATCCCACAGAATAACAGATCAGATAGGACAGGAACAACCTCTGTCTCTAAGGTAGGGTTCAACATGGAGATATGGTGGTAGACCAGATGGCCACTTACAGAGGGGCCCTGATTCCACTTGTTTGTAAACTGTTCCTCAGGTTTCTTTGAAGACTACCAACAAACCTTCTTCACTCTCCTGCCAATGGTTCAAGCAGACTCTACCCACCTAGTTCCAGGAGTGGACATGGGTCCAGGCTTTCCCACTCAGAACATTCCTGGCCTTGGAAAGAGCATGTATAATAGGCTAAAACAACCCAGGAGAATGAGTTCTGAGATATGAATTCCTTGTGGACTCATCATTCTTCTGAGATTGGAGGCTACGTGAAAGGTATCAAAGAACACCACACAGGATGGATCTGCTGGAAAGAACTTTCTGATTTTACAGAGGTTACAGTCAAGAGATTGCCTTAAGTCTCCAAAGAATCTTTGGACGTTTAAACCGTGTTGGTACTGTGGAAGACTGTGGAGACTTTTGAAGTTAGACAAAATACAATTTTGCATCATGATAGGGCCTCAGGCCTGTGAAGGCCAGGTGTGGAACATAGTTGTTTGAATGAGAATGTCTCCCTCCACCCATAGGTTCACATAATTGAATACTTGGTCCCCAGTTGGTAAAAGTGTTTGGGAAGGATTAAGAGGTATGACTTTGTTGGAGGAAACATGTCACTGGGGTTAGGCTTTGAGGTTTCAAAAACCCATACCAGGCCCAATTAAATTTCTGCCTCAAGCTTATGGAATAAGATACAGACTCTCAGCTACTGCTTCAGTGTTATACCCGCCTGCCTACTGCCAAGTTCCCCATGGACTCTAAGTCTATGAGACTGTAAGTCCCAAGTAAACTCTTTCTTCCATAAGTTACCTTGGTCATGGTGTCTTATCACAGCACTAGAAAAGTAATTCAGACCGTAGGTAATTCATTAGACCAAAACAGGAACTAGGCTGGGCTTTGGGACACAGGTTCTCAACTGTCTCTGTCTCTCATGCTAAGACACTATTGTACAGGTGGCAGTATATGGTCTGGGGCCCACTTTACTAGAGCTTAGCAGCCTGTGAGGATGTTGTAAAGGAAGAGAGAAAAGATTTTGCCCAGTGATTGACAATACTTAACTAAAGGGTCTGGTAGTTCTGGGACCTCCCAGCCCTGGATCCGATGCAAGAGCTAGCTCCCCATACCCAATGAAGGAAACAGGCCCATGGGTAAAAATTATAAGTAGCTTATGTATGTTATAGAGGGAACTGATGTTAAGAGAAGAAAATGTAAGGGATAAAAAAGTTAATTTAGAAACACTAAGGATGAGAGAAAAAGATACTGGAAGCTGGTATGAGAGAGTCAAGTGGACATGAGAAGAGACAGGCTCTGTGTAGCAAGGCCAGTGAAGACAGGCTGGCTGGCTAGCTGGCTACTTTCCATGAGAGCCACCCACTTGGGAGACACACGCAAGGCACCGTTGTTTATTACATATTCTTGCTTTTAATACCTTGCTCCTGATGCAGCTGGCTATAATGGACTCAGCTGTAAGTGAGGGCAGTACCTTATGAGCCCACCCGTATTTCAGGAAACACATCTCAGACCATCCCATAGACAAATGACCAAGAACATTGAAACTGCTTTTTTGATACCCATGAGAACAAAGAAAGCTTGTCATAATTAAGAACAGCACTCAGGATACCCTGCAAGATCTGAAGCAGTGACATCAGCCAGTAGCTAAGACTATCAAAGTCAAGAATTGACAAAACACAAGTCAGAGATGGGAAGAGAAAGCTTCCGCTACCGCTTACTGGATAGACAATCCCCAAACAGCACATGGCCACCTCCCTCACTGGACTTGGACTTATATACAGGACTTGTAGGCCCTCCACTGGCCCAGCCCATGACAGTCCAGACAATAGCCAATCTCAATACAGATTACTTCTGCCTCTGCCCAGTTCCTGCCAGGGCCTTATAAACCCACCAGACAAAGGAAATGCAACTTCAACAGCCTTTGTCTTTCTTGGAAACCCCCATTCTCTCTGCAGTTTCTGTCATTTGCCTCTAATTTTCCTCAATTTCTCACTTTTCTGCATTTACTCTTAATAAAGCCTCCTTCCATTGTACACAATCCTGTAGGCATTCACACCATTAACCTTCACTGGCAGGAGACCCCAAATGCAGAGCCACTGCCCTGGGTTCCTCTCTGATGGCTGTGAGTGTCGAAGCTTAGGTCTGTGAATCATTTACAATTGGGATGAGAAAGGTCCCACTGTTTTTAAAAATCCTACATCAGAATCCTGTGGGAGAAAGTGACTTTAAAGTCTGTTACATCACTAAAGGTCCAAAACCAAGTTCTGACCGCGAAGTCAGCAAATTTCTCTGCTAGAAAAGTGAAGCCATGTCCCATCGTCATTGTCACTATTGAATGGTATACACTCACATACACACACACCACATACCACACACATAACACATACAACACAAAAACACACCCAACATAACATACACACAACACAGACAACATAACACACAACACATACAACACATACCATACATAAATACAACACAATACACACACAACATACACACACAGCATAACACACAGGAAACACAAAACACACGCATACATACACATACACCACACACCACAAATACACACTACATCACACACACACTCAGGAACAAGTGTCCAAGCTTCTTCTTCTTCCCTCTTTGTGATAAAACAGGAATATATTTGCAATGGACACGTAGATTGACAGAAAATGCCAGGCACCCTGCCTGTTATACACTGATTCTCAAACAAGTTCAGAGGATTGTGGATTTGATGGCCTGGCTGGAACCCGCTGTAATAATTGGGAGACCAGACATTTTTGTTCCTGTGATGTGAAACAGAACATCCTTTGAGGATGTTCTTTGTTGATGCATTTCTGATTTGGCCCAAGATTCTTAGGATAACAGTAGCTTATATAGGCTTAGGAAGATAGGAGAAGAAAAACAACAGGCTCCAGCCGTGCTTTTAGCTTTCAAAGGTGAGTGATCTTTTTGACAGTGCTTGTCACCAAATGCATTAGCTGCTCTTACCCTCCCTAAATGGCTGTTTGCTCTTCCTGTCCTTGCCTGGTTTGTGTCAGGTGTATATGTGTGTGTTAACATGAAAGCTGCAACCTTCCTTTTGTTCTAAGCTTTCAGGGACTGCTGGATGTGGCTAGCAAAAACTCACCATGAACAAAATGAGACAGAGAGAGAAAACTGAACACATGAAGTTGGGAGGGGATCTAGAAAGGGGGAAGGGTCTGGGAAGACTTAGAAGAAAGGAAGGGGGTGGTTATGACCTAAATCTTTGCATTCGTATGTGACATTATCAAAGAATAAGTACAAATTAACAGGACAAAAACTCACCCTGGCACACCATCCCAAAATCCTTTGCTGCCTAGTCATTTGCATATTTAATGAACCTTACCTACTGTGAGGTTACTGTTAGTTGTCAACTTGGCAAATTAGAATCACCTGGGAGATGAACCTTTGGCCATGCCCATGGAGGATTATCTTGACAGCATTCACTGAACTGAGAAGACCCACCTACTATGGGTATCGTCATTCCCTAGGCAGGGGTCCTGGATTGTAGATGAGTGGAGAGAGTGAGCCAAGCACCCGCACATGTGCACGCATGCACATATGCATTATTCTCCTGACTACGGATGTACTGTGACCAGCAGATGCTCTATGCTCCTGATGCCTTGGCTCCCCCACCATGACGGACTGTAACCCGGAACTGTGAGCTAAAATAAACTTTCTTCCCTTAAGTTCCTTTTGTCAGAGTATCTTATCACAGCAACAGGACGAGAAACTAAGACAGTCAATACAGAGGGCTGGATGGAATGATGGCCCCAGAGGAAGATTTTGCAGTTCTTTCAAGGTGGTAAACAAGATTCCACCCCAAGGGCTGTGTTGTCAGAATAGGTTTCCTATGACACGGCACATCCTAGGAGAGGGGCACAAATGAAGCCTCACACACTTTAGGTCTAAATCTTTAAAGAGTTAACAGTCAGCTGGTTGTAACAGTGAATGTTGATAATCCCAGCACTCAGGAGACTCAGGCAAGAGCAGCATGAATTCAAAGCTGGCTTTGTCTATTTGAGGAGACCCCATCTCAAATCACTAACAATAATAAAATTAACAGTTAAGACAGATCCATAGCTGTGGGCCTAAAGAGATAACTCAATGATTAGGAGGAGCACTTGCTAGTCTTCAAAAAAAATCCAAATTTGGTTCCTACCACCCACATCAGTTGACTTACAACGGCCTGTAATTCCAGTTCCAGGGGATATGGCACCATCTTAGGGCCTCTGCAGGCACCCACACTCCCACACATAAACCCACACAGATAATAGGCACAGACACAAGTTCAAACAAATCTCTCTCTCTCTGTGTCTCTCTCTCTCCCTCTTACTCTCTCTCTCTCTCCCTTTCTCTACCCCCCCCCCAGAAAAGAATTTTGAGAGATAGCCAGAGCCAATGGTTTAAGAATGTTGGCTACTCCTCCAGAGGACCTAGATTCAATTCCCCAAAAATATATGGTGGTTCACAACCATCTGTAACTCCAGACCCAGGGAACCTGATGCCTTCCTTCTAGCCTTCACAGGTATAGCATGAACATCGTGCACAGACATACAAGCAGGCAAAAAATCCATACATATATAATTAATTAATTAATTAAAAGAAAATAAAAGATATCTTTACAGCTTCAAACCTTGTTCCTAAAGACCCAGTCCCTTGATCTGGAAGTTAAGGAGCCATCCTATCCCCTTAATGGCTACAGATAGCCCCAGTAGCACAATGCTGGGACATGTCCAAGAGGAGGTTTCTAGATTAAATTAGACCTACCCTGAATGTTGGTCCGCACCATTGCATGGTGGAATGAGAGAGCCTTCCTCTCCTAGCCTCTGCCCGTCACTCCTGTAGGCATCAGACACCTGCTCCTTGGTATCAAGGCAGAGGAGGACCATTCCTGCTGGGCTCAGTCTCTTCCTTGGCTTTCCTGAAGTTGTTAGTGGCAGAGGCATGTAGCAGAAGCTGTTTGTATCACCAAGCAGCAGACAGAGAAGCTGGAAACAGGGGCTGGCCCTGGAACCTCAGGTATCACTTCCCATTCTCACAAGTGAGCACTTTTTGAATACTGCTCTCCTGAGCAGCCTCTGTAGATTCCCCCTTCAGAGTTGACTTTCGAGGGACTTTTGCAGCAGGCTTCGGAACTGAACTGCATACCACCAATCTGATTTGAGAAGATACCTCCATCAGTATGGCCTGTTGGTATGTCTGGGAGGAGAGGTATTTCCTTGATTCCATCCCCAGGACCACAAAAATAAAGATTTAGGGCAATGTTGATGGGCAGCCGTTTCGGAAAATACTGAGTACAGATTCCTTGCTTGGCACATGAGTGTCTATAAGGTAGCAGCAATATGTTTGCTTGTTTTTTCTCATTGTCTGTCCTCCATAGCTGATCTCGTGGCTGATACATGGTGGGCAATCTAAAGTTCAATAGAAATGGCTAAACTATTGATTGATTGGTAACTGTAGCTCCAACTCCTCATCAAACAGGTTTCCTTTTGCAACAGCAGAGACCATTGCAGAAAGCCACAAGTGATGAACAGGCTGCAGGGTTCCTAGCCCCAGCTGATACATCTATAATGTAACCCTCTGTACCTAAGACTCTGGAACACTGTAGAAGAGAGGGCAGTAACATTGTAAGCATTGAAGGAGCAGAATGGGACATTTGCTGTATGACAGGAAAGCCTGGACCAGGAAATCTCAAGAATATTGATACTTAAACGAGACTTGAAAAATAGTAACAGCAACTGCCCTGCCAATGTGGATGGATGGGGTAGTTCTCACAGGGTTTCACCATAGAAGAAGAGCTATAGGCAGTTGATGGTTGCTGGGAGAGGGCTGATCAGTCTTTTCTAGGGCTGGGCTAGCCAATGCCACGAAGCCAGCTGTAAATACAAACAAACAATGCTAAATGATTTCTGCAGAATGTCTTTATAAATCAGTGTGTGTGTGTGTGTGTGTACCAACTATAACTAAAAAATAAGAGACTATCATGAATTTGAGAAGGAAACAGAGGATCACAGGATTGAAAGGATGAGGGGATGATATGAATACAGCAATCATACATGAAATCCTCAAAAAAAAATTCCAATAAAAGAAGAAAGAAAGAAAGAAAGAAAGAAAGAAAGAAAGAAAGAAAGAAAGAAGAAGAAAGAAAGAAAGAAAGAAAGAAGAAGGAAGGAAGGAAGGAAGGAAGGAAGGAAGAGAAGGAAGGAAGGAAGGAAGGAAGGAAGAAAAAAAGAAAGAAAGAGGAAGAAGGAAGGAAGGAAGGAAGGAAGGAAGGAAGGAAGGAAGGAAGAAATGGCTGAAGACCATTAATCAGATGTCAGGAATCTGAAACTGGCAGTGGATCCTGAGTCAACTAAAATAATAACAAAGTAAAGATGTATGCATTCCATTCAGAGAAGAAAACCTGTTTTTAAGGCAACTGCATCCCACCTATTCCTGGAGGTAGATCTGGCTTGACCTTTCCCTGGTTGCTCTGGACTACCTCTTAACTGGGTTCACTGCATCTGTCAGCGCTGATGTCACATCCTCAGAGTCACCTTCCCTGAACACGACCTTCACTCCCAAACTCTATTAAATGGCCCTGTTAGATGTTGCCCTGGCTCCCTGCCCTCCTCCTCCCAGAGCTGATCACAGATTTTAGTTATAGATAGATTTAGCAGATGTTTGGCGACTGCTTAGCTTTTATTCTAGGCTGTAAGCTTCCTGAGCAGAGGAGATTTTTTTCTACTGTCTCTGTTGCTCATTACAGACTCCCAGGATTGGACTATCACTTAGTAGGTACTCAGTATATGCCTGACAGATTACGAACACATCTTATTTTAAAGTCTAGTCGTTCTAGCTCATTACACTAATTCAGTCTGACCTTGTTTCCAATTGGGCTGAACAAACAAGATTTTACAGCCATTCATCAGACAGGACCCTCGAAAGTCATTGAGTCTAGCCTCACACTCACCGGCAGGGGAGGCCACCACACAGGGGAAGGCCGTACATCTAGGACTAGGAGTGCAGCACAAATGAACTTAATGGTTAATAACAAAAAGATCAAAATGTTAGGTGAGTATGGAAAGGGAGTACAGCTTCCAAAGGAGTTGAGGGCGGGGGTGAAAATGATTCAAACACGTTGTATGAAAATTTTCAAAGAACTAATGAATTAATTAGTTAAATAAAATAAAATCAACCACTGCAAGAAAAGGAAGCTCAAGGTCTGAGATCTCAGTGGAAAACTATTTCCTATTGCACAGTGTGGCACCTCCCAGAGGATAGCCAGTTCTACCCTGTAACCTGGGAGCCTAAGCAAAATCACAGAAGGACACCAGGGACGGTGGAGATGGTTTGCTCTTGTCCTTGACCAGATCAAACCATGTTGCTTTGGTGTCTGCCATTTTGGTTTCTGTACTTCAAGAACCTCCCACTCAGTCCTCAGAATCCCGTTTCTCAGCCACTCCCTCACCAGGAAGTCTCCCTCTATAACGCCCAATCCACTGGGATGCCTATCCCAGACCCTCCCAGGTGGGCGTGGCTCCGCCTCCTACTCCACAGCACAGGATTGGTTTATCCTGGTCCACAGGCTGACTCACAGTTAACAATTCTCCACTTGCTGGCAACCATCAGGGCTCATCTCTCCTCCTGCCCTGAAACTAGTAACAGCTTACGGATGCTGGGGAGACGGCTCAATCAGTAAAGTAGTTGGACAGGAGTATGGGGACCTGAGTTTAGATCTCTGGAAACTATGTAAAACCTCAGACATGATGGTACGTGTCTGTGACCCCCGTGCTGCGGAGGGAGAGACAAGAGGGGCCTTGGAGTTGAGTTCATGAACCATCAGCAAGCTCCAGATTCAACGAGAAACTTTGCCCCAAAAAATAAGAAGGTGGAAAGCAACTGAAAATGACCCCAACACCAGACTCTGCCTTTCCCACACACCTGCACATGTGTTGGTTTTCCTATACACCTGCACACTGTGTAGTATGCTCCCCCCACCTCCCACTGCCTACAGACATAAACATGTACAAAGAGACCAATATGGCAGGACTGGGCAGTGTACCTTGGAGTCCTCTGACTGAAGCCTGCTGGGTGAGACTGTAGGGCTCACTGCCTGATGTTTACATAGCACTCTGTAAAACTTGTATCCTGACTGCCAGGAAGCCAGCTGGGAGAATGACAGGCTTAGAAAGTGGATCTGACAGCGGTGGAAGAAGAGCCTGGTTCTTTAAATAATATCAAAAAGTCCTGCAGATGGTACCATGCATCACTGCTTCAGGAAAGCCAAGAAAGAGATTGATCCCAGCAGGAATGGTCCTCCCCTGCCTCGATGCCACGGAGCAGATGTCCAATGCCTACAGGAGTGATAGTCAGGGACCAGGAGAGGAAGGCGCTCCCATTCCATCCTAAGGTCAGAACCCCGGCCCATGGGATGGTGTGGCTCTCATTCAGGGTAGGTCTAATCTAATCTAGAAACCTCCTCTTGGACATGCCCAGAGGTTTGTTTCCATGGTGATTCAAGATGCAGTTGAGTTGTCAATCAATACTAACTATCACATCCCAGTAACAAAGAACTCTGGCTGAGTAATGTCAAGGCTGAGACACCTTCTCTAGGACCAGTTTGTTGGGGGGTTGGTCTTGTGCACTGTGTATTAAGATTCTGATTTCTATGCCCAGTCATCTGTTCACAGTCTAGCTAATAAAGAGACGATCAGCCTATGACTGCACAGGAGAGGGCGGAGGATGCAGAACATCAGAGCCCATAGAGAACAGTCTTGTGGACACACGTGGAGCAGAGCAAGCCAGGGCAAGACTCATATTGAAAGTACAGGACCACATGGCTGGGAAACAGGCAGCCTTAGAGGGATGGAACAGCTCAGAACCAGCCCAGCTTAGTGCTTGCTGCTTATTAATAAAAATAACAGGTCTCTGCATCATTTATTCAGGAGCTACAATGAGCTAGAGCAGGCGTAGAGATGCCCTGAGGTTTGGTCATTTGGGAACAAAGGGGGTGTAGAAAAGCCCAAGAAATAATATTACAGTCGTTCACACTAGGTAGCCTACTGGAGCGTCCACCAGTCATACCCTTCCCGAATGGTGCTAAACACCATTTGTCTGCATAGCTTGTGAGTTTCTCTGAGGTGGGGACCACTCTCCCACACACACCACTATCTCTCAGGCAATGACCTATAATCCAATAAATGTCAAATGAATGAGCAAAGGGACAAAAAAATCTGGACACAGAATCTGCTTTATCCCTGGTTGGTTCATTCCCTTTTGCTCTTTTTAGCCTTTATCGTCTTCCATGTTAAGTTATAATTATCTGGTGCCTCTCTTCTCTCTCCTATTAAATTAAGATGTCCCTGTGGGCAGGAACTGAACCACCTTCATGCTTATGGCCTTAACCCCTAAGGGACTCTTCATCGAACTGTCATGAATAGGCGGCTGATATGGGATGCTCTCCCTCTGATGATATGGGATGCTCTCCTTCTGATATGGGATGCTCTCCCTCTGATATGGGATGCTGTCCCTCTGATGATATGGGATGCTCTCCCTCTGATATAGGATGCTTTCCCTGTCCCCTCCCCTTCCCGCTCCTCCCTCCTCTGCCCTGTGCTCCCCTCTTCCTCCTCTACTCAAGTTCAAAAGTGCAACAACTCCAAAGTTGGTACTAGTACAGGGAGGCTGGGAGTGAGGCAGACCACTATGCAGCAGGCATCCCAGGCCCGCGGAGGCCCCAAGATATTTTTCAGAGCCTATAAAAAATGTTTTCATTTTAACTTTTTTTTCCTTAATCAAATGAAAAATGAACACAGTAATGAGTGTGCAATGATGAACCATCTTGGGCTATAAATCCTTGGCAAGGCAGGCAATAAGACACTCTTCTTTTTACCACGTTCTGCTTGTTTGTATAGAGGATGGGGCCTATGGTGATTAGTCTTGGCTCTCAACTCCACCAGAGCTGAAATCACCTAGGAGATAAGTTTGTGAGCTTGTGAGCATGTCTATCAGGAGGGAAGACCCTCATGGGATGCAGGCGGCACAATCCCGTGGGCTGGGGTCCCAGACTGAATAACAAGGAGAAAGTGAGCTGAGTGCCAGCATCCATCTCTCCTGCTTTCTGACTGCAGATGCAAAGTGACTGACCTCATGCTCCTGGAGCCAAGTCTTCCCCATCATGAGAGACTTTACTCTGGAACTTTGAGCCAAAGTAAGCCCTCGTCCCTTAAGTTGCTTTTGTCAGGGAGTTTATCATATCAATTAGAAAAAGAAACTAATCAGGACCCATGATGGGGAAAGCATCCAGGATCTGGAAAAAACCATACAGCAGCTGTGGGTTGATGTCAGAATTCGGAGTCTGCTTCTCACCTCAATAATGACTGTGAGGCGGGTGTCCCATGACAGAGGGGCTTGCTGGGGTGTCTGCCACCGTTTTGTATTTATGGACACAATCACAGCACTATAAAACACCATGTACCACTCTGAAACTGTTGATCAGAACCCCAGACACAGCTTATCTGGGTCTTTGCTAGGCTACAGTCAAGGTTTTGGCTGGAAACTATTCCCATCCAAATGTCCTAGTGGGGAAGGTCTGCCTGTGTGTTCACTCAGGCTCTGGGGAAAATTACTCCCTTGTGGTGGCAGAACTAAAACCACTGCCACAGAAGCCACTTATTGAACCCTTCAACATGGATGCTGGGTTCTTCAAGCCCCTGACAGAGCAAGGGTGACAAGACAGCCTCGTGTGACATGATATGACCATAGACAGGACCTCCCGTCACCATATGACATAACATGACATTAATATCCCGTTACCCTTGCTGTGTTCCATGGGTCAGAAGCCACCGACATTGCCCACTCTCCAGGGAAAGGGAATACCAAACGGTATGGATACAAGAAGATAGGAACCATGGAGCCATGCCAACCATTGCCTAGTACAACAGCCTCATGGGAATTCCACCAACAGTGTAGATACCAGGCCCCGCCAACTTCCAGATGTGTGAGAGAGCATCTCTCCAGCTGCTCCTGTGTGAGGACTCATGCATCTTTTCCCACTCAGGGCCCTGTACCAATGACGCTCCTTCTCAGAAGACAATTCATACTTTAACCCCTCATCATTTTCACTTCCTACTTTGAAGCCCCCAATGCAGTCCTGGTAGTGGGAGTTGGAGCTCAGCATCCCTTTCTTTCCTGTACCCTCCAGCAACCTGGAAACTTGGAGCAGAGCTCAAAGCATCTGACCACTGTGTATAGCTCATGACCTGGCCCAACACCTCCTTGGGCTTCCTCTGGCACAAATTTCACTTCAGCACATTTTCTAATCAAATAATATGTTGGTATCACAGGCTTGATGGGGAACCTTCCCAGGATGCCCATGTGGCTGGGTAGAGCAGTGGCTATCCCCAGCCACCGTAGGGCACGTGAAGTGCAGAAAGGGCAAGTCCCCTTAATGAATATCATGATATTCAGCCTTTTTTTTTTCCTTTTTCCTTTTTCCTTTTTCAAATTTTGGACACAGTTCTGAATTATTGATGAGGGCCGCTGATAGGGCCAGGAAAGGTTAATGGCTTTGTAAAAAACAGAATGTGTAAACAGGTGGAGAATTGTCATGGGCGGTTCATGTCAAACTCCTTGCTGGGGTTCAGAATTAGGGCCCTTGGCTGAGCCAAGGGGAACTCAGCTCCCTGATTGCCCTGCCCCCAGGGGATGGATACAAATATGTGTTCTGGGCAGCGGTAGGGTGTGGGAAACAGTTGGAGGATCCCAGATAGAGAAACGCACACTCCAGTACACAGACTGCAAACGTAGCCTTTGTAAAGTAGCCTAGGAAGGAATGACCGCCTTGTTCAGAGCGTGCTCCTGTGCAGTGAACCTCAGGAAGAGAGGAGGCTAGTGTCAGACCACACCCAGGAAGTGGTGTGGCACATTCTTAGGCATCCCCCCTGCCGGCTATATAGAAACAGAGAACTCGGAGCTTTGCCGTGTGTGGTATAAAATTGTCACTTCTCATGAAGAGCCTGTCTCTCATGAGTGTGGCCAACTGTAAGTGATTACCCAAAGGCAGACCCAGGTCACCCTCTGAGATGGGTCATTTTATCCTTCAATGTGATACAAACTTACAGTTACTTGGCTAGTTGCATGTTCACTTGACGCAAACTAGAGTCACTTGGGAAGAGGGAATCTCAACCAAAAAAATGTCCACACCAGATTGGCCGGAGGAGCATTTTCTTAATTAGTGATTGATATGGTGAGGCCCAGTCCATTGTGGGTGGTGCCATCCCAGGATGGGTAGGCCTGGAGTGTATAGGAAACAGGCTAAACAGGCTTTGGGGAGTAGCCAGTGAGCAGCACTCCTCCATGACCTCAGCATCACTCCTGTCTCCAGGACCCTGGCCTGCTTGAGTTCCCGCCCTGACTTCTCTCAGGGATGAACTGGTACCTGGAAATGTAACTTTAATTTTTTTTTCAATGTCTATTTTTAATGATGGTTCTTACACACTTTAACTTCCCTTCTAGCCCACCACCCACTAGAGGTAGTGAGAAAGAAGGGATATGGAGGAAGTGGACCTGTTTAGAAATGATTCTTTGGAGCAACTCCCATCTGTACTGTCTGAAAATCATTAGTTCAGATCACAGGTCAGCAGCGGCAGCTCCATCCACTTACAAACACTTCACAGACACACCAGCAGTCTAGCTTGGTAGAATCGGGATAGCAAACAGCAATCAGCAGCAGTGGCAGTACCTAGCAGAGACAGGCAGGCCTCAGCCTCAGCATGAGTCAGCAGGAGGGGCCCAGGTCAACAGGAATACCAGGAGTTCTTAGCTGTGCCTCTCTCAGGGAAGATCAGCAAAGACTCAAGACAAACAAGTGTTGTACAGCTAGCTCTGTAAGCAAGCTAAGCTCAGCTTCCTCCACTATCCATCAAGTCCTGTTTATACAGTCCAAACGTCACATGTTCTCCACGGGTGTTAGCATGTGTCTGTCCCAGCTGACATCACTCTGCCAATCAACCTGAGTCTGCGGAAGTGGCAAAAAAGCCACAGTACACCCCCAGAAGTTTTTTGGTGAGGTTTCTCTCTATGGAGTCCCAACATATGGAACTCAACTACATAAAGTAAGGCGGACCAATACATGCATGTCATTAGCAAAGAGTCCTTCATCAGGTGTCCTTTCATGCACTTGCTTTAGCAAACAAACATCCTTTCACCTGTGTCTGCTCCAGTACAGTGTCCCTTCACATGTTTGCCCTGACAAAACACCATCCAAAACACAACTGACTTTCCCAAGAACCCTTAAGTTTCCACTTCATAGAAATGTATGATAAAATAAACCCTTTCCTCTCCAGGTTACTTTTGGTCACTTTTTTATCACGTTAGAAACCTAGCCAAGACACTTGGAAAAAATGTCTCAGTGAGTGACTGACTACATTGAGTTGGTACTCTCTCAGGCTTTTCCCATAAAGGCAGAGTGGGGGTAGTTGCTCAGGAGACAAGCTGGTCGATTGGTAGAACTTCATCCTAAACCAGGCTCCTCCTACGGGAGAAGAGCACCAACCTTTGATTCTACTGGAATCCTTCCGCTAGAACTGTTCATTGGAAAATGATAAGAACTGCTTTAAAAATAAAAACTAGGTGAGGGGCTGGAGAGATTCCTCAGTGGTTAATGGCACTGGCTGCTTTTTCAGAGGACATAGGATCGATTCCAAGCAGCCACATGGCAGTTCACAACCATATTTAGCTCCAGTTCCAGGGGATTCAATGGCTTCTTCTGGCCTCAACAGGATCTAGGTATGTTCATGGTACAAAACATACATGCAGACAAAACATCCATACACATAATATAAGAATACATTTTAAAAAGACAGAGAGATAGGTGAAGGCCAGGACGATAGACCAGTGGGTAAAGTGCTTGCCTTGCAAACAGGAGGACATGAGTTTGATCACCAGAACATGTAAAAATCCATGCATGTGCTAAGGGGATAGCTCAGTCAGTGACATTCTTGCCACACAAGCATGAACAGCTTGGCACAGTGACAGGTACTTGTAATCCCAGCTCTGGAAAGGCAGAGATGAGCAGAACTCTGGGACTCTCACTGGTCAGCCAGCATAACCTAGTGGTGAGCTTCAGGCCAATGAGAGAACTTTTCTCAGGAAACAGTAAGATGGCGACTGAGAAATGACACCCAAGGATGTCCAATGACCTCCACATACTACATATGTAATCACACACACACACACACACACACAACCACACGAATACACGCATGCCAACCTGTGTAAACACATATACACATACAAAAGGTAAGTGCATAGATGGATGGATGGGCAGATGGGTGGATAGACAGACAAGCAGATAAACAAAGAAGACCCGAAAGACAGAGATTTAGCTCAAACAGTCCAGACATCTCAATCCTAGCCCAAGTTCAACCCATAAAATGGTAAGATCTCTTTCAGGTCTTCTCTCTCATTTCCTGGCAAAGGGGCCAATGTGGTTAACGTCGGCCAGAAATTAATAGTGTGATTCTAAGGCTGCCAGTCACAAACATGGGTCCTGTGGCTAGGTGGCCCTAAGACATGCCGGAGCCTAAGCATATCATTTTCCAGGAAGCTTCAGCAAGTGCAGGTGAGGAGGAGGAGTACAGCTGGGCATAGATATCTCACTCAATAAACCCAATGGCTAATATCATTACTGTGTGGCAGCTGCCTGTGGGCTTCCCACTGCATCTGCCCAAAGCAGCTGTCTACAGCGATCACTGCAAACCAAGTGCCAAGCAAGAAGAGAAATGGCTTCTGCTCCATGTCAAAGGCAACAGACACAGGGGAACATACGATGTATTTAGGTCACACCAGCGAACCTCTGGGGTTCCTTTCTCCTCCTTTATTTGTTACATTATCTTTGATTTGGTAATAAATAAATGCATGTGTGTCTGTTCCTGCCTAAATCAGAAACAATAAATGTGGATATAAAAATCACAAGGGAATTCTTCCCTGTACATCCTTTGGATGAATTGTCCCTACTTGGGTCTTCAAGAATGTATATTCTGGCTGCATCTGGGTGGGAGGTTTTAATTAATTTTTCATTTGGTGAGAGAGGGTGTCAGATGGAAGATGATTCTGGAGGAAGCCACAGCAGATGCTGCAGCTTCTTGGCCATCATTAGGGGAACTCTCCATCCGTGGCTCCTATTAAATTTCTCATCAAACTGCTGGTAATTTCCAACTAGTCGACAGAAACCACTGTTCGGAGAAGCCATCTAAAAATGCTTCTCTGGAGAGAATGATATGACAGCAAGCAGCCTTTGCTTATTCCCTGCCCTGTGGAGTCAAACTACACTGACATCTCCCGCCTATGCCCAGTTTCAGATCACACCTATTTGTGAGTAAGAAACAGTAGGAAAGGAGAAATGAAAACTTGGAAGTGACAGATTCCATAAGAAACCTCTGTGAGGCGCGTCCACAAATATCCCACTGTGTGTGAGATTCCTGAGAGTACAGCAGATTGGAGCTAGGGAACATGAATACTCTTCTACTTTCACTTCTGTTGTAATAAAAAAAAAACCAAAAAAACAAAATACAAAAAACAAAAAACACCAAAAAAGTATGCATGCTTATTTGCTTGTTTGTTTTTAGATTGATGTCTCCACACTTACACAGTTCAGGCAGAATTCCCTGCCTAGGGAATGGTGCCGCTCACAGTGGAGCTGAAACTTCCTACACCAATTAACACAAATGCCTACAGACATACCCACAAGCCAAGACAATGTATTCAATCCCTCCTCACTGATACTCTTCCCAAGTAAGTATAGATTGTGTCACACGGAAGATTAAAACTAACTAGGAATGGTAACCTGGGGTATGATAACAGCTAATCACTCACAGTAACTGGAAATGTCTCTTGAACATTCCAAGTGTCTGGTAATGTTATAATTGAGTTGCAAATACAGTATTTAATTTCATACTTCTCACTGATTAGGGTATTCACCCCATGAATCTTCTATCGGCTACAGATTCTCAAAGAATTATCCTCCACATGACATAGTCTCTTAACAGATTAAAAAAAAAATTACTGTAAAAACATCCATCTCAGATGGAGCCAGAACAAACATGACTAGAGCTCACAATTAAGAACAAATCCATCAGAAAGATGTACAGGTGACAGTTCCCTGTAGCTTTGCATCCAGTGACAGAGCTTGGACTTGAACCCAGACAGTTTGAGTTCTGTTTGCCTTTACGGTCTCACAGCAGACTGTCCTCCTGAGATACTCTGATGAGTTTCTCTTCCTCCTAGACCAGTGTCTTCCCAGGGATTCATGGAAGCTGTTGGGTATGTCTCTTGGTCCAGTTATCAATAATGCTGCTCTTTTGAGAGTCACACCCGAAGGTACTCTCTGTAGGTCAACTCAAGAAAAGGCTGGGATAGAGCAGTCGAGGCAAAGGACTAAAGAAAATGAAAGCCCCAGTTAAAGAAACCAGAAACCCAGCACCTGGGAATTCCAGAACAATGGAGAGAAATCCCCAGTTGAATTCCATTCAGCAGCTTAGAAAGCAACCAGACCAGGGCAGAGAGAAGGCTGTGGGAAATAGAGGAGAGAAGGAGAAGGAAGTGGGCCAGGTAGATTATCTGACAGGTATGGCTGAGTGGAAACTGCATCAAGAGGCATTCTAGAAAGCCTTGGGGAATACGGAAAGACTAAGAGAAAGATGTTTTTAAAAAAAAAAAAAAAAAACAGGGAAAGAGAACATGAAGATTTTATTATTAGCAAGTTGAACAGAAAGAAAATGTAATCTTAGCTGCATAATCATTACATACTCCCTGGATCAGCAATAAACAATATTTGCATAGCCATAATAACAATGCAAACAACAATAATTCCAGCAAAATGCAGAATTAGACTGTGGGGAGCACAGGGTGAAGGAAAAGTGGAGCACAAGAAAGTCAGAGCTAATTGCCTATGTGTAAGAGGAGCGCATCGGATGCTACCTAAGCAGGCATTTCTGGAAGGAGCAGCGGGATAAACTCAAGGGCAATAGATCTTGGGGAGCAGGACAAGTGCACAGAGAGGACAATCTCTGGTGCTGAGAGAAGTCTTCCCCAGCTGCCAAATGTTCAAAACCAGAAGTGTATAACTTCACGGAAAATTAACTTTAAAAACCTAAAATAACTTTCCTCTGTACTTTATTTTCCATATATTAATTAATTGTGTGGTATGTATGTGTGAGTATGAGTGTGTATGAGTGTGAGTGTGTGTATGTGTGTGCGTGTGTTTACACCCACCAAGCAGGCATGTAGAGATCAGAGGACAATTGGGGTATTGATTCTCTTCTCCACCATGTGGGTCCTAAGGATGCAACTAAGTCATTGGTTTTAGTAATGGATACCTTTACCCACTGGACCATCTCTCTCTAGTTCTTTCCCTATACTTTAAAGATGCACCTTGATTTTCAATGGCATGAACTCCCTTACATGTTGGAAGAATGGTTATTTAAATTAAAGCAAGAACAACAAGGCTTTCTGAGGAAACTGGTCCAGGCTTTTGAGCCCATTGGAATCTGCTGGAAGGAGCCCCTCCGTTACACACCTGGCCACCCAGAATAGGGCTAGAAGACTGCTTGGCTGGCAACGCCTTGTACCCCCTCCACCTGCCCTTTCCTTTTCTCAACTCAGTGATTTCCAAATTGAAAAGGTCAGATATAAGTGATGTGGGGTGGGTGGGGGGCACATTCATTTAGTAGAAATGATTCAGGTTTGAGTTTATAGCCTTCATCATCTAGGTAAAAACAAAATCTCTCTCCAGTTCAAAACATCTCAAGCAGAAAAGGAAAAACATCTGTCTGTCTGTCTTGTCTCCCCCATCCCTTCCTCTTCCTCTTCTTTCTCCTCCTCTTCTCCCTTTCTGCTTCCCTCTCCCTTCTCTCTCTTCTGTTTCTTCCTCTCCCACCGCACTTACTCTTCCAGGTCCAGCCAGATGAAATTATTATTACTCAGGTAAGATTCACAAAATGTTTACATAAAAAATCCCCAGCCTAAAGGTGTTATGCATCATCAGCATGGCTGGCAGCAATTTGATCTTGAAATAAATTTGCAGTACAAGCTTGTCTTCCCAATTGATTGGAAACAGGCATGCACCGCAATGTAGAAAAATCTGGATAATCCACGGTTATCTGCACTCCTTCCCCTGTGGAGAAGAGGGCTGGAAAGGTCGCCCGGCCTGTTGAATGCACTGGTGTGAAGGTTTGTTCTGAATCTCCAAGGATACAATAATACAAGGCTGTTTGTATCGATTCAGAAAACCTGTGGAAGTTAACATTAATCAATTAACAAAATGTATATGTGGCAACTGATGCTGGGCCATACTGTGTAAATAATAGTTTTGACTTCAAGACATGAGGATGGAAGCTATTCACCATTCGAGTCCCTGGGTGACTTTCAGCAAGAGTGTTCAGCTGTCACTCAAAGGTCGTTACTGGGTTAGGTGGTCATCTTGTATTGCTAGATATCAGGGCCAGCACTGAACTTAACTCAAAGTCGTATCTGTAACAGTGACACAAACAATGACACTTGACACATTGCTAGCCCCCTCTCAATTCTTGAATGAGCCGGTGTGATCTTTTCTGTACTCTCGGTAGTTTACGTGAGATCAGCAAGCAGATGTTAAGAAAGGAAAACCCAAATGGTCTAATCCTCCACCCTAAAGCTCTCTATCCTGTCTGAAGATAGGGGAGCTTCCTTCCTGCAAACAAACACGCTATTCTCAAGTGGCTTCTTGTCCTCACTTCTACAGATAATAAAGCCAAGGTTTTGAGATGCTGAGCGGTTTTGTTAATATAAGTGAAGGAGATTTGAACCCAAATCCACTTGTGACATTCACAGCCCCATTTTTACTATGCATTGCTTCCTACTGTAGATTCCTGGTCCCTCCCGCAGCTGGACCACCCTCCTAACTCTTTGGTGGAGTCCAGGGACGAAGGTGCTGGTATCTAGGATGGGAATTCAGCACTCAGCATCCCATTCTCATGACCCAGTTGCAAATAGGTAATTTGAGAGTGTGGGAAGACCTGAGTCTTGTCTTTGTACCTCAGTGTCTTTCTAGTTCCCATAGGTCACGTGGCTGTCACCTGGCTAAAGTACTCTTCCTCAAATCTTCAGATGTTCTCGCTGAGAGCCTTCACCTGACAGTGTCTCTCCACAAATATCCACATGACCACTCTTTGCTCCCTCATCCCAGATTTCATGAACTCACTTCTCTATATTGTTTGCCTTTGCCCATCTGCCTAACACACAAACACATTGTGCTTGTTTCTGGTCACACTGAGTTTGATTTGCTTCAGTTTGAGAAACTAGGGGAGGGAAAGAACATGAGGCAGCTGGTCACAAGAGTCCACAGTCATGAAACAGAGAGAGATGAATGCTGATTTCAGATGGCTTCTCTCTTTTTTATTCAGCAATGGAATAAAACCCCACAGGGCTGCCACAATCAGGATGAATCTTTCCACTTCAATTAAACATGCAAACGTCTTCACAATATAACACCCAGAGTGCGTTGCTATAGTGATTCTAAACCCAGTCATGGTAATAAGAAGTTAACCATTGCTTTCCCTCTACTCTAACCTCCAGCCTTCTGTCCCCTCCTCTGCTTTTGCCTTGCCCCCAGTGTCTTCTAAACACCATGTACTTATTTATTGTGCTCACAGTGTGTTGCCTGTTTCTCATTGCAAAAGATAAGTTTCATGATCAAGGTTTTTGTCACTATCACTGAGTGTCCTAAGTGCCTAAAATATACTTCTATAGTAAGTGGTAAATGCATCTTACTAAATGAATGCATAAGTTCCTAGATGGCTGGATGGACAAGTATATATCTATGTATATGGATAGGTGGATGGATGAATGGATGGGGGATGGATGGTATGTGGATAAATAGGTAGATGAAAGATAACTGGATTGTTGAGTGGACAGGTAGACAGATGATGGGAAGGTGGGTGGGTAAATAGATGGGGAATAGATTGATAGATAGTGGATGGATGAGTGATTGATGGATGGATGATGGATAGATGATGGTAAAGTGGGTGGGTAGATGGACAGATCTGTGGGTAGGTGGATGGATGCATAGGTAGATAATAGATGATGGATTGATGGGTAGATGAGTGGATGGATGATAAGAATGTAGGTAGATGGGCAGATGGATGGATTGATGGATGAAATGGAGGGTGGGTAGATAGATGAATAGACTGATAAGTGGACAGGTGGATAAATGAGTAGGAAGGTGGGCAGAGGTCAGATGGGTACATAGATGGGTAAGTGGGCAGGTGGCTGGATAGATGACTAGGAGATACCTAGATCAAGTAGATGAATAAGTGGGTACATAGGTAGATGAGTGGGAAGGTGGATGAGTGGATAGACGATAGAAAGATGGTAAGGGAATCATAGGTAGACAAAAGAATGGGTTGGTAGACAGGTAGATGAATGATAGATCAGTAGATTGGTGGAAATACGTGCTAGAGGATGAGTGTATAGCTAGATGAATGGACAAATGTATGAAAGAACAGAAGAACATCCTTATCCCACATTCTTCTTGTAGGATCTCCTTTGAAGACCTCTCCCTGCAGGTCAGTCACAGAGATGCCAGACTTCCAGTTCACTCATCAAATACTAGTTTCTGCCTCAGAACTTCAGAGTGTCACACGGGCACCCATGTCCTCCTCAGCAGATGTACACACACAGGGCACACATGTCCTCCTCAGGTCCAGCGATGTGAGCTCAGTGGAGAACAGTGTACAAACTGACTGTAACAGTGTAACAGGTGTAAACAGTAAGGTCTCAGGGTGCAGGCACAGATGGAAACCCAACTCAGCTGGAAGACGGGAGCAGCTTCACTAGTCCTCATTATCCTCAATGTCAGTGTCGCAGGCCAGGCTGCCACCAAGCCACGTTTACCACCTCAAGCTGGTGACTTGCTTCTACACTGTGGTTGGAAGGAGCATTCATACATTGATGGCTTTTCCTCCTCTCCAGCCAAGTTGTGGCCACTGCTTCAGCATCTAAGATAGGCATCACAAGTCTCAGAAACTCCAAATTTTGTCTCTAGCCTCTCCTGACCAATGAGCAGAGTTAAAATAGAACAGAACACCAAAACACCTTTGGACAAGCGGCAGTGTGGTACTTCTCTGTGGTCTGGGCATCAGCAGGGGATGGATTTGGGTGAGCTTGGAGGAGGCAGCAGAGGCAGGAGAGGCAGGAGGAGAGATGGCAGGCAGTCCTATAAGCTGAAGGTCTAATAATAGCCACCTGGACAAATACATGCCCCCTGTGTTTTAACAAGGGCCTACCGTATAGTCATTCAAAGTAGGACCACAGAAAGGGATGCAGGGGTGTGACAAAAGGTTTCTGATAGTCTTGATAGGAAAAAAAAAAAAACAGGCTTTAAAAATGACTTATAGTTTCTAATCTCATTTGTTGTTTAGAATCTAGATGTGTGGTAAAAAGTGAACCCCAGAAAACAACTACTACTTACCTCTGAAGGACGGGGGCCTGGATCACTCAAACATCTCTTTTACTATGTTTCTCTACAATGTGTCTAATTTTCTCTAAAAGAGTTCAGCATGTAGATTTTAGGCCAGTGTGAAAAAAAGAAAAAAAACAAACAAGAATGAACACTTGTCTGTGCATGGAATAGCAATACAATAATGAATGTGGCCAGAACATAAAGAGGTGCCCCTCACCAGCTGCCTGAATTAAAGCTGTCAGCAGCTGCACACTGTGGCTTCTGGAGCAGAGCTTGTCTCTCCTAACTCAAGTCTTAGCCTCCCTGAACCGCCAAAGCCTTCCGCGTCTCGCTTCTGAGGCTGTGCCAATTAACACGCAGGCCTGTCTCCATCTCAGCGTCTTCTGCTTCCAGGCCCTCTCACAATTCCACCTCTGTGCCAGCTCTCTTTCATGTCTACTGTTAGCTCTGCCAGGGACGCTCCTGACGTCTATGGTGTACCTAGGAGACTTCTCTTCATGCTTCCCAACCCACAGAAGACTCCCTCTAAGAAGCCTTTTCCAGACTCTTGGAGAATCACCTCCAGCCGAGGTTGACCTCAGATACCCGAAGCTGAACCTTCTGAGAGATGCTCCCAGGAAACGGCTTTAGGCTATCCTTCAGCAAATACAATGGAGGTTGGTTTTTGTCCCCCAAAGATGTGTGAGAATAGAGAACGCAATGCCAGGAACTCTAACCATGGTAAAAGTGGCTTGGAGGGTGCCCAGGGGCCCATGAGAACAGGAGGAGGTTTCTTTCAACCAATCACAACCTCACTTGGGTGGAGAGGGCATTGCTTTCTACTGGGGGCACCCAAGGAGCAGAGGAGCATTCCTCCATCTACGAGCCCCTTGTGATTCCCTGCAGTATGAAAAACCATACTCTTTTACCCTTAAGGAGACAGTACATCTTCCAATGACCTGTAGACCCCAATCGTGACACAGCTTCACCCTGAAGGCACAGTCTGTCTCATCTTGCAGCCCAACTGTCTTATTGCTTGTCAGCCTCTTCCATCAGATTATGTGCCATTGTGATCAGAATGGACAGGGTGATTCTGACTTCTGATGTCACTGCAGAAGAAGGAGAAGCTGGCTTGTGTCAGGAAAAGGGCATGCCAGACACGAAGCTGCTGGGTCCCCAGCTTCTCTAACTGGAAACATCTAATAAGGATCTTGCTTTGCCACTCTTCTGGGCTGGGAGCTCAGGACTCCTCCCATCACCCTCACCTGACATAAAGGCCATCTGTTTGCTCTGCAAGTCCAGTTACCTTCAGAGATGACCACCTCCATCAGATCTGAGTGAAAAAGGGTCTAGAGCCTGCCTCCTCCCTTAACTCCAAGATTAGGCCAACATCTCATCCACGGACTGACCGGTACTCTGATCTGGTACTAAATGCACCTATGAGCCATCTGCCCTCACCTGTGAGTGGTGTGTGTGGGGTGGGTAGGTGTGTGGGGTGTGGTGTGTGTGTGTCTGTGTCTATGTGTGGTAAGTGTGTGTGTCTGTGTTTTGTGTGTGTGTCTGTGTTGTGATGTGTGTATATGTATATATGTTTGTGTTTTATGGTGTGTTTCTGTCTGTCTAGGCATAAGTAGGGCTGTATTGTAGCTGGTTTCTTCTATATGTGTCTGTCCATCTATGCATAAGTAGATCAGGGCTGGATGTTAGGCGTCTTCTTCCTCAGTTGTTCTCTACCTAATTTTTTGAAACAGAGTCTGCCAAGGTTTCAGATCTGTTGCTGTAATTTAAAAAGAAAAGTACCCTATTAAAAAATCAACTCAGGGAGGGGGGACTGTATTTTAGCTCACAACTCCAGGTTACAGTGCACCATTTCGGGGAAGTCAGGGAAGCAGAGTCTAAATTTCCCGGTCACATCACATCCACAGTCAAGAGCAGAGAGGAAGTGAGCGCATGCGTGCTTAGTACTCAGACAGCCCTTACACCGACACACTTACACAGTCTGGGTCCAAAGCCAGGGAGTGGTGCCACCCACTTTCAGACTGGGTCTTCCTACGTCAATCCAGACAGTCAGCACAAATCCGCATAGATAGACAACCCCCAGGCCAACTCAATCTAGAGAGCCCCTCACTGAAACTCTCTTCTCGGTGATTCTAGATTGAGTCAGGGTGGCAACTAAAACTAACCATCACAGTGTCTCTAACTGAACCTGGGGCTCACCAACTCACTAGACTGGTTAGCCAGCAAGCCCCATGGGTCCTCCTGTCTCTGCCTCCTCGGTACTGTGGTTACAGATGCATGCTGTCACGCCTAGCTTTGATAAGGGTTCTGACAGCTAAACTTGGACCCTCACAATTACTTGGCTAACACTTTACCCAGGGCTCCATCTCCCCAGCTCCTCTGGGCATGCTTTAATTCTGCTTGTGATCATCTGTGGCAGTCTATGTATCATCTAGGGGAAACAAATGTTCAAAACCCCATCTCCAACACGAATGGCCTTGAGAATGTTCAAACCAGGCCCACTTCATTCAGGGTGTAAATGGCAAACGCTTTGTTCAGCAGCAAAACAAAGAACCAAATTTCCTGTGACCCAACCTGGCACCTTTGAATCCTGCTCTTTGTTAAACACACTCCCCATGAGCATAATTAATCCAATTTGGCTCCATGAGAAAGAAATTACTTCCCTTAATGGTGCCATATTGGAATTAACCAATTCAACACTTAACCTGTATTCTCTTGTGAGCAGCCATGCTGGAAATTGTCTCCTGGGGTCCCTGGAAAAGCTCTTTCAAAGACTCGGGGGCAGGGGGATGAAAATTTGAAAGATTAGCTAAGAGAAAACATCACTGGTCTCTTCCTATATCCAGGGTGGCTTAAGGGTATAAGCGTTTCTTCTTCCTCAGCACCGGGATCCAGGTCGAGCTTCATGATATACACTACCACAGACTGACTGATAGAATCAATACCCAAAGGAGCCTCTGTCTACTACTCTGGGAATAGAGTCACAGTCAGATGGTGTCCTAGGGATGGCAATTCGGCGATCAAAGATGCAGAATCAAAATCAACAGACCTGCTCCTGCTTCTTCCAGGCAGGAGATTTTAAAAGTGCATTTGGATCTTAGATGGTCCTGTCTGGCCTTCAAAGCATCACCAACATGTAGCTTGGCTGAAGGAAAGGCAGGTCAACAGAGAGCCAAATGTAACTTCTCAGCTTGCTTTGACTTTATAAATTTTGCAGCTCCCTCCCCTGTGTGTGAGAAGGGAAGAGAGAGGAAATCTCTTTGCCAAGTCAGAAATTCAATTCTGCTCTCTTTGCTTGGCGCAGGCTTCCTGAAGTCTCCCAGTGGCCCTTGTGCTGGTGAACTGGACTTCCTAAGAGCTGAGACAGGAGGAGGGGCAGGTGTTCGAGAACTGCATTTCTACCCCACTACAAAGAAGGGGCAGGACGAGATGACACAAGCGGGCATCCCTCTGCATCAGGTCACCTCCAAGGGTCTCTGCACAGCTCAGGATAACCCATATTCTTCAGCAAGGTGCTGCCATAGGCTGCCTTCGAGTCTTGTCACCATAATGGATGGCTGCAACTCAGAATGTTAATGAACAGGGAAGCAAATCCTCAGCACCTGCCTGCATTGTCTCTAGAAGCTTCCAAGGACACCCCAGGGCTGTGGCTTGCACAAGCCTCCTGGCCTGACTCTACACAACAGCTCTCCATCCACCTCCTAGGCTGGCAATAAATCCATACATTACCTGCGATTCTCACGGGCTGTCCCTGCCCACCCATCCCCCTCCTCCTCCCACACCCGGCTCTTGTCAAGTCATCAGCGGCTTCTCTGCTGGCTTTGTCCTGTTTCACATAGCTCATCTCTTCCTTGCCACAACAGCAGCGACAATGTCTTCTGAATAATGTGGGATGTCCTGTGAAGTTCTTCCAGACATTCAAGAAACATTTATATGTGCCAGGTAGTGTTAATTGGAGGCAGAAACAGGAGTAGAACACAGGTTAAAGATGGGGAGTGAGGGGGGAGCAGCATAACTCTTGGGGTGACTGCAGAATGCTACACACTCCTAGGACACAGGCAGCCAAGGAACCAGGGGTGCCTTAGGTGTCAAGCTTCTGCCGTCCAAGGTCACAGTTCCCTTCTCTCAGGTTGTATGCATCAGAAAAGCATTGGAGGATTCCATGAGATAATCTCTGAGACCCATCAGACACTCTGTCCACACATAGAAAATGTCAGTTCTTGCCCTTATTCTGATTAAATGGTGAGCTAGGGGGATGGCTCAGCAAGCCGGTGCTCACCATGTAAGCATGAGGCCCAGAGTTCATCCCCAAGAACATATATAAAAATAGCTCGTTGTGGCAGCACGCATTTGTAATCCCAGAGCTAGGGAATGGAGACAGGAGGATCCCTGGGACTCACTGGCCAGCCTGGCTTAATCAGTGAGCCCCAGGTTACCAGTGAGAAATCCAGTCTCAAAAGCAAGGTGGAAGGCTCTTTCGGAATGACACCCTAAAGCTGTTTCTAGTGTTTTACACACACACACACACACACACACACACACACAGAGAGAGAGAGAGAGAGAGAGAGAGAGAGAGAGAGAGAGGAGAGAGAGAGAGAACTCATGAGATGGTCCCCGCTGTGCATCAGACGGCAGTGACAGCTTTGGCAACCTCAGTTCTACCCTCGCCAAGATCAGTCCCCTAACAGGGTTGTAGGCAAAGACAGAGAGCCCAGCCATGTTCCAGGTGTGTTAGGGAGTCAGCGTATGTCCTTGAAAGCCCAAGGGGACAACACAGACTCTGGGTGGGATGAGAAACTGTGTTGTTGTACAGTTTCTCTGTGTACAGATCGAATTGAAGTGGCCTAGAGTCATGTATGCCCGCCATGGGCTGATTCCAACCTGACAGTAGAGGGTTCTTGAGTGAGGTGAATGGGGCTGGAATGTTCCACAGACCAGTAGATATGAGAGAGGTTCTGGGTCAGCTGGCTTGAATTTCAACCCGAATTGCTGTCTCTACCCATGTGACCTTGATCAAGTCACCTGACCACTATGCCTCAGTTTCCTCATCTATACCCCAAAGATGCAAGGACGATTTACCCTGTCACTGGGGTGACATTGATGCTTAATTGTTAACTTATGGGTTTAGAAGCATGTCCAACACATAGCTGTATGCAGTGACCATTGTTTACTGTCACAGAAACAAGAGGACTCTGTCACCATCAGACAGACAGATGAGCAGAGGCTGAAGAAGAGTCAGGAGTCTGGAAGATGGGGTGATGATGTCTGAACAGGTGACTCCAGGAAAAGCAGCATTAAGGGGAGAGCCGAGATCCAGGACAGAGTAAGCAGATACAAAGACAGAGTATCAAGGACAGAGTATCAAGGACAGGCAAATAGGTGAAACAAGGAAAAAAAAAAAAAAAAAACCGGGAACAGGCTTTGGGCATAAAAAGTTTGCCCTGATGCTTCAGGCAGACGTAAGATGCCAAGATGGTTTTGTTAAATGAGAAGATTTGACTTTTTAGATTTTTCTCCCAACTGCAGGGACTCAACAACTCCACACTGTGATGCAGGCCAAAGGCGAGCCCACGCCTGTCAGTCAGAATGAGGCTGTCAGCTCTCACATCCTTGAAGCAGAGCTTCAAGAAACTTTGAGCATTTCTTGAGATAAAAGTAGCATGGAGGAATCAGCCACGGAGTCAGCACGATGACACAGGATGTGTTGCTATGACAACCTAACTCCCATTATTTTCAAATCCGTGGCAAAGATCTAGCCAGCCACAGAACTGAGTAGGGGCGCGAAGGGGCTTTCTGCCTTTTGTTTGTGGGAAGGAGAAGAGCCATCCTAAAATGGATCTTTTCATTTTCCTTGATAATGAGACGAGACTGAAGTGACAACTTCCCCGGAGGGTTTCTGTACCAAAGAGCCCTGTTCTCTGTCTCCATGAGACAATGAGTTACCTCGGTAGTGGTTGCCAGCAATGTCCCCGCTAAGCATCCTTCTTCAACATGGCAAGCTGCTCTGTAGGAATTAGCTCATGAATCCTCACGATGAGGGAAGAGGACAGGAATTGTTTGTTCTGGGAATCCTGCCTGTGCTACTAGTCAACCATTTACATAGAACTATATGAATACAGTTTCCTATGAAAGTCAGATCCCCTTTGTTATGTCTTTATTACATTTTTATTTCTTTTATGTGGCAGTGTGAGTAGTAGGGGAGGGGGCGGGTGCCAGCATGAGTGTGCGAGGTACATGTGTGAAAGTCGGAGGGCAAAATTGTGAGAGTTGGTTTTCTCCTGGAGATCAAACTCAGGTTATCAGGCTTGGCAGTGGCTGCCTGTACCCACTGAGCCATCTTGTCCTGAACTTTGTCATGCACACATTGTTTGAAAACACCCATCACGGTTCCCAAGTCAATCAGGTGCCCAGTAAGCACAATGATCTATTACATGACTAGGAATTATGTCTTCCAAATATTAGGTCTATGAGGTGACATGACACACCTACTGGCTGCTACAAGCTGTACACTGGCATCTTGACACGCTTGTGGTCTGTCTTGGAAGCAGGAAGGTAAATCGTATCTATCATCAAGAGAAACGGTGGTCATGAAGTAGATTAGAGATTGTTTAAAAGACATAAAGAAATTCGAGACCTTAAAATAAACACTCATCAAATGCTCACCATGTGCCCGTCGTTAGGTCAAGAGACATAGCTGCTGGGTAAAGGAGATTGTAAATTTCCCTTGCCAGCACCTGTAACGTGGCTTGTTCCCCTCAGACTTGTTAGACTTATAAAGTCATTTTGTTTTAGCACCTGTTCTTAAATCCTTAGTAACTGGTGGAGTCCTGATGCTTTAGTCTGCCCATAAACTTCCATCTGTCCGAGCAGGGCGGGAGGCCATGATAACTCAAGGAAAATTAGTTGACTGGGCTGTTAATATGTATTGTTTTTATTTTCTCTCTTTTACATTCCAAGGCAGACCTCTGGAAACCATGGACAAGAGGTGTGTGTGTGTGCAAACACGCACACACATACACACATGTACCAGTGCACACAAGCATATGTATACATATATGTAGAGGTTTGAGAGCAGTTTCAGCTGTCATTCCTCAGATGCTGGCTGCCTTGTTTTTTTAAGACGGGGTCTCTCATTGGCCTGGAACTTACCTAAGCGGCTGAGGCTAGCCATCCAGGAAGATCCTACTGGATGTACCTCCCCAGCGTTAAGATTAAAAATATACACCACCTTTAATGCTCTTCCAAAGGACCTGAGTTCCGATCCCAGCCACCTGTATCGAATGCCTCGAGACTACCTGTAACTCCAGCTCCAGTAGATACAATGCCTTTTTAGACTCTGTGGATAGCTGCAGGCACAAGCATATACACACACAGATAGATAGATAGATAGATAGATAGATAGATAGATAGATAGATAGATAGATAGATAGATAGATAGATAGACAGACAAATGATGGATGGATGATGGATGGATGGATGGATGGATATGGATGGATGGATGGATACATACATAATACATTTAACTAGTCTGCACTCTCACAGCTGGCTGTTTTACATGGGTTCTGAGGATCAAACTCAGGCCCTTCTGCTTTCAAGGCAAGCACTTTAGCACCCAAGCCTCCCTCCCCAGCTCAGGTGCTGACTTTTAAACAGGGCATTTTGAATTTGGAAGAAAAAGTCCTTATCTAGTGCCAAAGGGCTCTCCTCTTATCAACAGCAGAAATTCGGAGTCTGTTTTGGTCTGAGATACCTGTAAAAAAAATCCAAAAGATAAAGGGGGCTGGTCATGTTTTAGTCCCAAGCCAGCTGGGGTTTAGGGGTGGGCTCCGCCCACCATCACCACAGTCCTGCTGCAGAGGCAGATGCAGGAAGCACTTTGCTCATAACTCGCTGGCTAGGGCCAGAGCAGAGGTGAGGAGTAACAACAGAACAAGTCTAAGCTCCTGAACTGGTTTGGCTTTCTTTTCCTGTTGGTGTTGTAAAATAAAAATACCCCCCCCGAAAAGCAACTTAAAGAAGAAGAGGTTGTTTCTAGCTCGTGGCTCACGAGTACAGCAGGAGCCTGGAGCAATTGCTCACACCACATCCACAATCAGGAAGCAGAGAAGGATGAATGCACAATGCTGCACAGTCCTCCTTTTCCACTTAGACCCTTCTGGATCCCAGTCATGGAATGAGGCTGCCCACAGTGGGTAGGTCTTCCCACCTCAACTAACCTAACCAAGATCATCTTCCACCGGCATGTCCTTGTCCAAGTGATTCTAGATTCTGTCAAGTTGACCATTAACACTAACCATCATAAAGAACACAAGGCTCTAAACAGGAGATCTCGAGCTACACATAAGCAAGTCCCTGACACACACACTATGCAAAGCTCCAAGCCGGATAATGTGTATAAATCTGTGTCCATTCACTAACCTCCTCTCAGCTTTACTTTCCTTTAGAATGAAGAAATAAACTGATTGGAGACGGGGCAGAGATCACCTACATCCGGTTTTCTAGACACACCTCATTACCATAAGCAACTGTACCCCAAAGTATGGAAAAGACGCTAGTGTGTGCTCACAATCTATGTACAGTGTGAGAGCAGGACTTCTCTAGTGAGACCAGCCAGATTCCCAGGGAGCTTGGCAGCCTCTGCGCCTCTCTAGTAAGCGGCAGATACCAGCAACATAATCTCACTGGAAGCAACCAGTTTTCCCACCATCTCACCAAAGACGGAGAGGATAAAGAAAGGAAAAAGTTGCCTTCTAACAGAAGGTCACGCTAGCTCCCTGGCATGCCTGGTTCTTTTCTATTGCTAGCCCTGTGCAGTCGCAGATGCCATTGAACAAAAAGGATGGATGCGTCACACACTGTTATATTAACAGTCACCCCTTGTCTTCCCAATATTTTGGCTACATTTTTTATTTCAAAAATCCAAACAGCTATAATTATAAGTTAACTATCTGACAAGACAGCTGACTGTGGCCTGTAAAAAGCAATTATTTTGACATTGATTATTTTCTACATGGGAGCAGAGTATCATAATTGTAGTTTGCTAAAAGCTATCGCCACCTTCTAGGATGCACTCCTGATTTGGCTGGAGTTAATTAATGAGTGTTGGGGGAGGGGCGGAGGAAGGTGAAGCCGACACACCGTTTAACATACAAATTAATTGACATGAAATAAATTAATACGTTTAATTTAAATGTTATTAATCTACCAAACAGAGAGAAACAGGCAAGGGGCTTCCGGATCCACGGCATTAGCATCAGCTACAGGGATGTCACCCAGTTACCATGGCAACTGCCTCATTAGGCTTCCTGGGGAAGCCAGCACATAGCATGGGGCTCAGGAGCAGTGGGCAAAGGATTCCAGACATCAGATAGAAAATCAGAAATGCCAACTAGAAGGAAGAGGGGCTTTGAGGGTGGAAGTGGGAAGAAGCTTGTTTATCTATTGGTGACCAGGCTCCAGCCTACTGCCAAAAAAAAAAAGGAAGCAAGACAGGCAGGAAGAATGGATGGATGGAGGATGGATGGATGGATGGATGGAAATGGATGGACAGATGGATGGGAGGAAGGAAGGAAGGAAAAGAAAAAGACCATGTAACATGTTTTTAAGGTAACGGAGAGGCAGATCACCATACAATACAAGGTGGTTTAGTAAGGAAATGGTCCACTCAGTAAAGAACTTGATCTGCAGTCACAGGCACCTGTGTTCTGATACCCAGCGTCCATGTAAAGAGCCAGATGCAGCGTGAACATTACAGTTAGCACGGGGAGGTGGAGGTGGTGGCTCCCTGGAGCTCACTGGCCAACCAACCTAGCTGAACTGGTGAGCTCCAGATTCAGTGAGAACCCTGTCTCAAATAGCAGGCAGAGGGGTTTGGAAGTTTTCTTCGAGATAAAGCTGTCACCCATGCAAGCCTTTCAACCTGAGTTAAATCCCCATATTCCACTTAAAAATCCAGCTGGAGTGGTATGCAACTATCATCCCAGCATGCCCAAAGCATGCCTGAGGAGATGAGGGGAGGCAAAGCCAGCCAGAAGCCTTAGAGGCAGCTAGCCCTGAGTGGAGTATGGGGTGCAGTTATAGAAACAAGAGAGACCTGGCCCCATGAGTTAGAAGGAGAGAGCCAACCCCTGAACGTCCTCTGCTTCTACTTACATGCCATGGGATTTGTGTCACATGCTCCCCCGTACTCATATATACACAGAAATAAATAACTAAATAAGGGCAGAAAGTGACTGAAGAAGATACCCACCATCGACCTCGGACCTTCACAAGTACACAGACACACAAACAAATACACACACACACACACACACACACACGTAATTCATATCACCAGCTGCCCATCTGATTATAGATTCTATTCTTTGCACATCTGTCCCTCCTCTCTGAAGCACATACTTTCCTCCAAGCTTGCTTCATGCCTCAGTCTGGATGCTGTCACCTCCCACATCCTGGCTGTTCTCAAGAACCTCTGCAGCACCTAATGTGTCTTATCAGAGCGACTGTACTCTGTCGTGTCATGAAACGGCAGCTTCCCAATAGCAGGCTCTGCTTGTCCCAGCACCAGCAGTGGGCACCTACACAGGCTTGTGAGGAACATAGGAGCTCAGCTCTCGGGCTGTCACTGGCGGGGGGAACCTCAGCCTCTAAGTGTGGAGAGCCAGGAGGGCCATCTGCACAGTGAAGCTGAGATTTGCTCTTCTACACCCAAGTCCTGAGAGCAAAGCAAATGGCAGGGACTGCACACACTTCTAAGTCCCACTTCCTGCTTGTCAGTCCCTTCACGAATCTAGAAACTGAGATGCAGCCAGATACCAAAGCATGCACTTGTCAGTAGTGAGACAGACTGCCAATCCACCATACAGACAGGAGCAGGCTGAGCTGAAGAAGGCCTAGAACATCTATCCCGTCTCTATTCATCCACTTGGTCTTCCCAGGCCAATGCCTTAACCACTCTGTGCCACAGTCTTGTCATCAATAAAATGGGAACTAAAGAGATAACTCACTGGTTACTGCACTGGCTGCTCGTCCAGGGGACCCAAAGTTTGGTTCCCAGCACCTGCCTCCCAGGGGATCTGATACCCTCTTCTTCTGGCCTCAGTGGGCACATGCACATACCACACACACACATGACAACACACACACACACAGAGAGAGAGAGAGAGAGAGAGAGAGAGAGAGAGAGAGAGAGAGAGAGAGAGAGATTAACTAGTTAACTAATTAAAAAGAGCAATTATCTTCCATCCATTCAGTAGGCATGTACTTGAGTGTCTGCTCTGTGCAATTCATCATGAGAACCCTCTGGAGTCATCAGTGAACTAAACATGGAACTTCCTGGCATTTTGTCCTGGGAATAAGTAAAGCAACACACACGGGAGGTTGGCCTGAGACATGGAGTTTTAACGCATTATCATCCGCACTCTCTGAAACCCTCTTACAACCCTTTGCCTGAGTACACACATCTGCTTTGCTTCCCCAGAGTTGAGTCAGAGCGTCATAACTGTAGATCATCTTGCTATTGTAAGCTAAAAAGTAAACTCATCTAGGGGCCAGAGTGAGAGTGGACATCATTTCCCATCAGAGTCAAGTTGAAGTGTCTATATAGCATAGCTTTGCATTTTCTTCACTAAAGACCATGAGATGGCTCAGTGGGAAAAGGTGCTTACTGCCAAGCCTGGAAAGACCTATGTTCAATGCCCAAAAGTCACATGATGGAGAGAGAACTGATTCACACAAGTTGTCCTCTGACCTCCATACACGTGATATGGCATGTACTCATGTAGATACACACACACACAAATGCATGTACACACACACCTAATAACTGTAATTTTAAACGTTTAAAGAAATTCATTGGAAAGCTAAGCAACCACTGATGCAGCAGAGAGAAAAGAAGATGCAAGAGATAAGAGTCTTTGCCCATCCAATATAGCAGCCATTAGCCATTTGGCTGTTTCCGTTTAATGAGAATAACACTAGATAAAATAAAAGTTCAATTACTCAGCCATCCTCACGGCATTTCACTGCTCAATAAACACATGTGGTGCTTGCAGTTACACTGAGCTCTAAACTCAGAATTCCAGGGGCTGAATGAAGAGATGGCTCAGGGGTTAAGAGCACACTGGCTGCTCTTCCAGAGCAACCCATACTCAGACAGTGAGATGCAAGGTAGAAACAGGAGACACTCCAGAAGCTAGTCTACAGTGTGCATCAGTGAACAGAGACTGTCACCAACACCAACAATGTGAAGACAGGAACTAATATTTGTGGTTGTCCTCTGATCTCCATACATGTCCCTGTGACACACACACACACACACACACACACACACACACACACACACAGGGCAATTAATCAATAGCCTGACAACTGCCAAGGAGTTTGCGAGTTTGTTTAGATCTACTTCAAAGCCAAGTGAACTTTTCTTGATATTTTCAAAGAATTTTGTATTAGCAAAATCTCCCATGATGCAATGCTGTTTCCTTAGCCATACTTGATACAGCTGTGCGAACGTTTATCGAGATAATTAATCATCGTTTGCTTCCCCGATGGCTGGGCATTAAGGCTGGCTCTAAGTTGTTACTGTTGATAAATAGGGAGGCATTGAGGACGGGTTCTGCATTGAGCTTTCTCTGGGTCAGCGACCTAGAGGCTCTCTCTTGTCAGTACCATTTACAAGTCTTGCTTCAGCCAGGATGCACTTTAGTGCTAGCAAAGACAAAGCCAAGCAGGACTCCCTCCAGTGGGTCTTTTTGGGGGCTTGGGGGCCTTTTGGGTGGAATAAGGCTTTAGAATGTCGGATTTTCCCAAAACTTCCTAGAGAGTTTGGAAGTCTGCAATTTTCTATTAGCTGCCAACAACGTCCTAGCTCATTGTGATAACTCAAAGGCTCCAATGTCCCAGTGGTGACTTCCACCCATTTATTATCCATCATCTTCTCCCTTGATTTCTCTAACTCTGGTGAGAGTTCCTCTGCAGAGAACCTCAGAGCAGGAGAGGTCTTGAGAGTCAGCCCCACCTACAGGACCAGTCCAGCTTGTCGATCATCTGAGAGTACCATCTGAGGGCCACTCCAGTATACATCACACTCATCTCTTCACTCTGTTCTTGGGGTCTTTGGGGTTGGTTACCTACCATTCAGTCTGCTCCTATGGCTCCTTTTAAAAGATCTCTTTCATTTTAGATCTTCTCTCCTTCTGTTTCCTCCCTGCAACTCCTCATAGGTCATTTTCTAACTAGGACCCACTGGGAGAGGTGCCACAACTGAGGGGTGAGATGACATGCACAGAACCAGACTGCTCATGTCAGAATCCTGCCTGGGTCCCTTTTTGACGGTGTCACTCCAGACAATGTATTTGTAGGCCAGAGAAGCATATACCTCCTCTATAGAATGCACTGTGTGTTAAAAATAAAGCTCCCATGGACCTCAGCAGCTGCTATGGGTAACTTCATAGGAGTGTGGACCTTGTAGGAAAGAGATTAGCATTGCTGCTGCGGCTACCATGGCACACGGAGCCAAAAGAGTAGCCTATTTTAAAGAAGACGAAAGGTCTGCAAATGTAGAGGACTTACACAACCTGCTTCTTCTAGTTTCAAGGAAGAACAGATTTATTTAGCTTACATTTCCAGGTTGCAGGACGTCACTGAGGGCAGTCAAGGTGGGAACATAAGACAGAAATCTGAAGACAGGCTCGCTTGCTATTTCATGTGTATAGCTTTACTTCTGACCAGAGAGCTCACAGCCAAGGAGGCACAGCAGGAACCCTGGAGGAGCCTGTTTGATGCTTGCTCATGTCCTGCTTAGCTAGTTCTCTATAGTGTTTTGAATATGAAAAGTTCCACATAGGCTTGGGTATTTGAACACTTGGTCACCAGTTGGTGGCGCTGTTTGGGAAGGTTACAGAAGGGTGCAACCTTGCTTGAGGAAGTATGTCACTGGGAACAATTAGGAGCCTAACTGTACTCCCAGCACTCCCTCTCCCTGTCCCTACCCCTCTCCCCTCCCTGCTTTCTGTATGTGGTTGAAGATATGAGCTCTTAGCTTCCTGCTCCAGCCTCCTGTTTTAAAGCTTCTCCCACTATTAATGAATTCCTGTCTGGAACCAGAAGCCAAAATAAACTTTCTTCCTCCATAAGTTGCTTTTGATCATGGTATTTTTATCACAGTAACAGAAGTAAGCAATATACTTTCTTATAAGACCACCCACCCAGGCAATGGTACTCCCCGTAGTAAGCTGGGCTCTCTTATATGAATTGACAAGACAGTCTCACACAGATATACCCACAGGCTAATCTGATGGAGATAATTCCTCCATGTAGATTTTGCTCTCAGGCTGTGTCAAGCTGACAAAGCTAACAAGGACACAGCTTGAAAGTCACCCAGAAAGTCTGTGGCTAATTACACCATGATCAGTCTCTCCACAAAGCTACGTGTCCTCCTGCCTGTAAAATCTAGACAAATGTATTGTTACTGTATTGTTACTGCTAACTGTTCAAGCCATTTGTAAGTTCATGCCACTCTGTCACAGAGGAGAAGCACATATTTGTGCCACCAATGAGGCTAGTCCAAGGCCTTTGGTCTTCAAACACACACACACACACACACACACACAGATACACACACACTGTATTGCAAAACTATGCGGCATCTTTTGACGTGTGCAATACACAGGGTTTGTTTGTGCTTTCTGTAAATGAAAGCCCCATGCTACTGTAGGTGGTCTGGGGGACCCAGACCCTGTGGCAGGCCAATCTTAAGGCTATGAAACCTCTTGTCGTCACCCATGGCTTAAAAGCATTGCAGCCTGGAATAACAAGCCAGTAGAGCAATGTCACACAACGACTACACTGTCCCACAAACCACCTCTTAACAGCTACACACTCGACAAGATGAAAAATCAATTTTTTGTAGCAGGTGCAGTGACAGGCCAGGTGAAAGCGATGTTATCCACACACACGTACAGCTCGCCAGGATCAGATCTCAGCCGTGCTGACAGCGATCGCTATCAACACTGAATCGTAGCGCGCGTGCAGTGCAGGCGCGTGGCTGACAGCGATGCTTATCCAACACTGAACACGTAGCATCGCCAGGTGCAGTGCAGGCGCGTGGCTGACAGCGATGCTTATCCAACACTGAACACGTAGCAGCGATGCACCTGAAGAACCTTTATTAAAAAAAAAAAAAAAGAAGAAGAGGAAGAAAGAAAGGAGAACATGTTTATTCTGTTCCCATTTCCTCCTGGAGAATATCGACCCCGGAGAAAACCATTTCCAGTTTGCATCTCATGAGTGCAAATACTTTCCGAATTTCTATTTGCAATGCAGCGCTGGAGTGGATTGGCTTTTCCCCCCACGGGAATGTGAAGAGACTATCTCCTAACCAGGCTTGAGAAGTAATGAGATACTGACCGCCCCAACACCTGCTCCAGCTTCTTCCAAGAGACGGTTGCTCCTCGGAAATTTGCCTTCCAGATTTTTGATCTGCATGTTCTGATCCTGCAGTTTTAAGGTAATGATTCCCCACACACAGTCAGCCTTGGGATTATCTAGGAGATTTAGGAAGACAAAGACCAGCACCTTTGCCCACGCTCATGAGCCAGGCTTGCGGGTTTTTCATTAGCTGTCAAGGAGATTTTCATATACTTTGATTTAGTTACTTTTCTCATTGCTATAACAAACTATGTAAAATGAGAAGCTTTCAGGGAGGAGGCTTCACTGGGGCTCACAGGGAGGATGCAATCCATCGACCCCGTGGGAAAGGCTCGTGGCTTTGGCAGCGTGATCACGAGGCTGCTTGCTCATCCTAGAGCTGATCCGGAAGCAGGAATAGGACAGGAAGTGGGGCTTTAAACCCAAGGCCCGCCCCCCAGCAACCAACTTCTTCACTGCTCCCCAACTAGGGCTGAGCTGTTCACAGAATCCTGAAGGGGACATTTCCCTTCAAACTATAACATTCTGACCATGGCTTGCAGTGGCTCTTGGTACATTTAGTCCAGCACTGTTCATAATCCTGACATCCTTCCTAACACTCGATGTAGCACCTTAACTGAGTGTCAAAACTCATTGCCATCTGAGGATCACATATTTAAATAAACTGTGAGCAAACGTTGGCAAACAGACTATCCCACTGGCCTGTTTCTAGGAACCTGACAGTTGGTGACATCATCATCTGTCGCCGACAAGTGTGTGCCAGATTTGTGCTGTGGATAAGGGTCCGAGCCACCCAGATCTCTCTGTCCTTCTCTTTGTGTGTCTCTCTCTCCCTCATTCCCTCCTTCCTTCCCTCTCTCCCTTCTCTGGTGTGTCTCTCTCAAGTTCCCTCTCTCGGTTTGTCTGCCTGTCTGCCTTCCTATCTCCTCGCATGTCTGCCTCTACCTCTCCTTCATGTCCCCACCCCAAGACTTTAATTGTTACAATAAACTCCCCCAATAAACTTCTTACACCAGAACTGTTGCATGATCTAATTCCTCAGGGTTATACTTGGCATGGCCCCCCAACAGTACCGTACCCCTCGCTCACATTTTATCCTGTCAACAACCTCAGTCAAGAACTTCTGCTCAATGAGTCATGTGTACAAGAGTTCCTTGGAAACTGATTTCAGTGTGGATACTGACCGTGGGTAAGACCAGATTCAACATTCATAACCTGGAGAAACTGGCCCAGCTCTGAACCACAAAGCTCTTGCACAGGCATGGTTATTCAGTGGGATATTTGACAAGGTTTGGAATTTGGGGTTGCCACAACTTATCGGGTGGTGTTGGCTGTAGCATCTCATGAGCAGATGCCAGGGATACTGCTTAATATTCCACAGTACACAGAATGGGCCCGAGAGTGCAACCTAACAAAGCCGAAACCCCATCAGACTCTAAGCTGACAACTCCAACCCTCACGGATTCATTGGAAAGTGGCGATGGGGCTACTGTCTCACAGAAACAACTTGAAATGACAAAGTCACCACCACATTGCCTACACAGAGAAAAAGTGCAAAATTATCATCCTACGCAGAGCAGTGGCCGCCAGGGGAATCCCGATTAACATAGTATGAAGAGTAACCCACACAGCTGACCCCCGGGCACCCACAGGAAAGGGACATTAGCATTCTTACAAACATCCTGCTGTTTCCAGAATCTCAAATGACAGTCTGAATTTTGTTTTTCCCTCTTCTTATTTCAAGATTGCAAAATCATGGAGACCCACAGGGGGAAATACGCGGCTGGAAATCAGATTTCAAATCTCCCTGGTGTCCCAATTAATTAAAACTAAAATCTAAAGAGAGATGGGCATGGGAGCGTGAATTATCTTACCTTTCATGGATTATCTCGGGCAGGGAGCTAGGCCTTCACTGCCTATGCAACACAACAGATTCAAGTTCCCTTGCTTAGTTACACAAAACCATCTGCTGGTCTCCTTGACATGTTTAGTTTTATTATGCTACCGGGCTGGGTTCTTTCAAAATACTGTGATGGCTTGTATATGCTCCACCCAGGGAGTGGTATGGCCCTGTTGGAGTAGGTGTGTCACTGTGGGTGTGGGCTTTAAGACCCTCATCCTAGCTGCCTGGAAGCCAGTATTCTGCTAGCAGCCTTCAGATGGAGATGTAGAACTCTCAGCTCCTCCTGCACCATGCCTGCCTGGATGCTGCCATGCTCCTGACTTGATAATTGACGGAAGCTCTGAACCTGTGAGCCAGCCTCAATTAAATGTCCTTATAAGAGTTGCCTTGGTCGTGGTGTCTGTTCCCAGCAGTAAAACCCTAACTAAGACAAATATTATGAAGAAATGGGGCTTCCTGGTCATCCTATCTGAGATGAGAAATGGGTTTGTCCTGCAGATCTGGGGAGAGTGGGCTAAAGAGAGAGGGGTTAACACATGACCATCCAGTCTAAGACACTTCTAGAAGTGGTGAGAATCTTCTACTCAAGCTGAATATGCCATAGGACATGGGACAGGTGGCCATAACTTTGGGATGTGGCATTCTTAGTCTTTGGCCCTATCTTAGTAGGATAATCCATAGTTTATTAGTTACTGTTGGATGTCAAACATTAGTTTATTAGTTACTGTTGGGTCTCAACATCTGTCAATACCTACTTGATACAGGACCCTGGCTGGAATACCCCAGCCCCTTATCCTGACCTCTCCAGCCCAAAGAGCTGGGCAGCCCTCTCCCCAGCTGCCCTTCCACCCATTTTCCTTACCTGGTCCTTTCATCTTCTCTTTTCGGCATCCTGGCTGCTGCACCTGGTTCCCTGGTTCTCTCATCTCCCCTCCCCTCCCCCTTCTCCTCACACTGCTCAGGGTCATGTCCACTCTGGACTGTTCTAGATGTCCCTGCCTCTGGCTATGCTCTCCCACATATCTATAATAAACTCTTTCCTCCACCATACACGGGAGCAGCTGTGCTCCTTTCCTTTCCTTTCCCTTTTTCATTCAGTTACTTTGTCCATTGCTGTGACTGAAATACCTGATAAAAGCCACTTAATGAACAGAGGAGTCCTTTTGTCACATATTTCCAGGCAGGGCAGCAGGATCTTGATGCGGCTGGTGAATGTTGCTGCTCAGCTATGTGTCTTCTTATTTCTCTCTCTGGGACCCAGCCCACTGAACTGTGCCACCCACATGTAGGATGGGTGCTTCCACCTCAATTAACCTTATCGAGATAATCTCTCAGAGATATGCCCAGAGGACTGTTTCCATGGTGATTCTAAATCCCATCAAGTTATTAACCACGGTTTGCCATTATATGCCAAAAGCATTTCCGGACAGTAGGGGCTAAACTAGGAAACTGGAAAATACCTGCTTCTCAGGAGAAGGGTATCATGATACTCTGTGATCACAGTGGTGGCCAAGCCACACCAGGACCCATTCGGGTGGAGAATTCGGAAGGAGAGTCCTATCAGCCAATCATGGTGCAGGGTGAGAGTTCCTGGCCCTTTCTTTATCCTGATGGATAAGGCTATGGGTGTGGAGTCTTGGCTGAAGTGTATGTGTAGAAGTTTGTGGCTAAGACAGATGAGGAAGGAAAGAATGGGCGTGGCTGAGACAGGATGGATATGATGGTTTGCACGTGCTGTCTCCAGCAGTCTTGGGTATTTGCACCCTGCGTCCCCAGTGGATGCTGCTGTTGGGGAGGTTTAAAAGATGCTGCCTTGCCTGAGGAAGTGCATCACTGGAAGCAGGTTTGAGAGTTTAAAGATTCATGTCATTCCTCGTGTACTGTTGTTTTTTGTGCTTATGGTTCACGATGTGAGCCTTCGGCTTCCTGCTTCCGTTCTCATACCTGTCACTTGTCATTATGCCTTTGCTCAGTTATCATGGACATATCCCTCTGAAACCATAATCTCAAATAAACCATTTATTTTATAAGTTGCCTTGATCATGGTGACCATGCACATTCAACCCATGCCAAGCCTGCCACGCTCAGGTCCAGCATCTCTCATAAAGGATAGTGAGTGACTCCTCTCATCTGGTGCCAATGAGTCTCAGAACGTAGCTTCTTGCTCATGGCTCATAGCTTACTCATAGCATGCTAGTTTCTGTTCTCGTAGCTCTGACCAAATCCTCCCGGAAACAACTTACAGGAGAAAGGATATGAGTTTTGGTGCGAGTTTTGAACGCTTGTGTAAACGGTTCAGTCCATGGCAGCAGTGGCATGTGGCAGAGGTCTTTCACAGCAGCTGATTAGCAAGCAGAGCCCTTAGACGGGTCCCAGATGCAAGAATAGACTTTAAAGACCCAGCCCCAGTGACCTGCTTCCACCAGACAGGCCCCACTTCCTGAAGGCTCCAGGATCTCTCTACATAGCATGACCAACCAGAAAGCAGGTGTTCAAACACAGAGACCTGCGTGAAACATTCCACATTCGAACCATGGACAGGAGGCATTGGAATTGAGCCCGTGTGATCATGTACATCTCCCCAAATGGACTGTGGGCTATGATGGGTGAAGGCCTGTGCTTTGTTCACTTTGAACTGAGCTCAGATCCCACCTCAACAGGAGGACACTCCGTGAATAGGTAGCAATAATTAGCTTTGTCAGTGGCAGAGAAGGGAATGATGGGACTGGGGTGGTACCTAGGATGCAGACCCCAAATTCCAATGACCCACAGAGGGCTTATCATTGTTTCCCAAGCCTGGCAATGCCTTCCTCTAACCTCTAACAATACCCTTGTACACATCGCCTTTCCTCCTGAAGAATATCCAGCTCTCAGGCAATTTGGCCCAGATGAGCTAATCATAGTCCCCTTGAATTTAACAACGAGTTTATGAACCAAATGGGGCCAATTGCTATACTTTCTTACTCTAGGCTTCAAGTGATTCAGCCAGGAAGCCACAGTCCTGAGCAGATCAATGAACCTTAAATCTGGGTGTTAATGGAAGTCCTCTTTTACTGGAGTTGTGTCTTGAGAGCATGTCAGAAGCTTGGAGCTACCTGCGGCCTTCAGTACAGAGAGCTTGCCCAAGGGTGGAGTTGGCATCGCTAAAGAGAAACTGTGCCCTGGAGACATTGTTGAAGCCCTGAAACAGACATTCCTGACATTTGATCTGCTTCTCCAAAGACATCTACATAGATAAACCAATAACTCTCTTCTTAAACAGGTTCAGTTATGCTTACAATCCATAGATCCATGAAGAGTATACTACTATACTGGCTGGTTTTGTGCCAACTTGACACAAGCTAGAGTCATCAGAGAGGAAGGAGCCCCAGTTGAGGAACAGACTTCATGAGATCCAGCTGTAAGGCATCTTCTTAGTGATCAGTGTGGGAGTGCCCAGACTATATTGTGGGTGGGGCCATTCCTGGGCTGGTGGTCCTGGGTTCTATATAAAAGCAGACTGAGCAAGCCACGAGGAGCAAGCCAGTAAGCAGTACCCCTCCATGGCCTCTGCCTCAGCTCCTGCCTCAAGGTACTTGCCCTACTTGGGTTCCTGTCCTGACTTTTATGGTGATGGATAGAAATGTTGAAGTGTAAATGAAATAAATCCTTTCTTCCCCAGCTTGCTTTTGGTTATGGTCTTTTGTTGCAGCAAAAGAGATCCTAACTAAGACAGATACTCTCAGCAATATTCACTGGGGTGTCCCTAGAGAGCCCCAAAACAAAGCAAATTCAACTCAATTTCTTCTCAGCGGCTACAGGCTAGCCAATCTCATCTCTGAGTCATATTGAAAGGAACCAGGTTGACACAACCACAAGCCTACACAAAGTACTCGCCGCACTGTCACTTAACACTCAGGGAACACCTATTGTCAATTGGCATACCAAGTCACTAAGTATAATGGCTTAGCACATACTCTGTACTTGGCCATGACGTCAATCTACATGATAATTAATGAAGTTAGATCAGATTTTTTTTTAAAATTAAATCCATTCTTTTATCCTGTGGTGGGAAGATGGCTCAGCATGTAAGAGCACATGCCACTCTTGCAGAGGGCCTGAGTTCCGTTCCTAGCACCTACAACTTCCTGTAAATCTGGCTCTGAGGGATCTGATGCCCTCTTCTGGCCTCTGTGGGCACTGCACTCACATGCACAAACCCCATGCAGGTCATATACATACACATACGTCATACACATACATATACATAATTTAAAATAAAATAAATCTTAATAAAGTCGTATACTCTAACCACTGCATTTTTCTTTTGCTTGATACAATTTGTCCCTTGGGCCAAACAAAACATTCAGATCACACTATCCCCGTAAGATGTAATCTAATACTCTGAAAACAAAACAAAAACAAACAAACAAACAAACAAACCAGGGAGCCAATAGAAAAAGACACGATTCCCATTAGGCCAACACACCACGTACATGGCAGTTAACAAATATTTGGGGACTTGGGTTGTTTTGTTTTCGTTGTGTTTTTTTTAAGCATCCAATATAGATTTTAAAATCATGTTAAATTATGCAATGAATTTCTCAGCAGTAAGTTTGAAAACACGGATTAAGTTTCTTCTGACCTTTTGTTAGCCAGTGTTAATTAATTCTATATAAGAAAGAACTCAAGAAGACTCAAATGCCACACATGTGTAAGCTGCCAGGATGATCACATTTAGCTGTTATTGTTAGCTCTACAATACCTCCCCAAAGGGCTAAGGTCAAGTTTGCATTTAGAGGTTACTAATTGCTCTCTGGGAATGTATGCCTCTGTTTTGCATGTCAGTAAATGGTGCAGAAGAAAAACTTTGGATTGTTATATCCTGATGTCAGTTCTCTCAGCTGGTGATGGATCGGCTGTTAAGAGCACTGGCTGATTTTGCAGAGGACCCAAGCTGGGTTCCTAGCACTCCCATTATGGGGTGGCTCACAGCCACCTGTAACTCCAGTTCCAGGGGATCTGATACCCTCTTCTGCCCTGTATGGGCACCTACACATGCATGGCAGATACACACAGATACAGACTCACACAAATAAATAAATGGATGGATGGATAGATAGATAGATAGATAGATAGATAGATAGATAAAACAAATTTTAAGTTTTTGTTTAACTCTGAATTCATCAGATGGGATAAATTAACCCAACATTGAAGCAGAGTCCCTCTATTCTCATCTAATGTAGACTAAGCATCCAAATGCCTGTATTAAAGGCATTTACTTGAAGTGAGAGTCTGTTTGCACACATGTGCCTGCCTGCATGTGTGCCTGAGTGCATGCGTGCATGCATGTGTGTGTGTGTTGTGTGTGTGTGTGTGTGTGTGGTGTTGTAAATGGATAGGAGAAGAGAAAGAATACCTACTCAAGTCCCTCCTATAGGTGAAATTTCATCCCTTTTAGAATTATCTGGCAACACTGCTCAAAATGAACCCTGTCTAGTTTGAAAGTCTTTAAGGAACAATGTCCATAAGACATTCATCTGAATGAGGCATTGAGCCCCTCCCAATTTCACAATAGTCTGAAAACATCTGATTTCGGTATTTTAGAAAAAATTAAAAAATTCTTCAAAGATAAATGTCAAGATCGACATGAATGACATTTTATTGGGTTTAGTTTGTTTGTATATTTGTTTGTCTTTGTTTTGGTATTTGAGTTAATCAGCTAAAATCTACTGGCATGTAAGGAAATATATTTGTTTCTAAATGACTAATGGAAAGAAAGATGAACATATTTTCCTAAAAAGAAAAAAAAAGGTGAGTGTCAAGAGATGGCTCGGTCAACAAAACACTCACCCTACAGACCTGAGTCTGATACCCAAAATCCAAGAGAGAGAGATGCCAGGCATGGGACATACAGTTTTGATCCTAGCAACTGTGAAACAGAAGATGAAACCCTGAATTTTACTGAGTAGCCAGCCTAGCTTACGCAGTGAGTTCCAAACCAATGAAAGATTCTGTCTGTAAAACAAGATGGGGCTGGTGAGATGGCCCAGCAGTTATGACTATTTGCTGCTCTTGCAGAAGACTCAGGTTCACATCCCAGCATCCACATGACTACCTACAAATGTCTTTAACTCTAGCTCTAGGGGAGCTGATGCCTCATCTGGCCTCAGAAGCACTGTATTCACCTACAGAAATGCAAGCAAAACACTCATATGCACAAAATAAGATAGAAATAACTAAATCTTTTTTTTTTAAAGTGGACAATGCCCAAGGAACCCCACCAGGTCAACCTCTGGCCTCTCTCCAACACTCATGAGTGCAGGTGTGTGCATGTATGCTAATTCACATGTGCATGTACACACACACACACACATACACACATATCATTTTAAAAAATACAAAACCAACTATCTTTAGCCAGCGATAAGATCTAATTGAACTTAGTGCCTCTGTTTCCTCATCTGCCCATTGGAGATAACAACACAATCCCTGAGATGCTCCAAAGACCAAGTTAATTCACACAATGAATTTCAACCTGAGCCTGCACCAGTCTCGCTGCAAACGTCAGCGGCTTGTTATAAATATCATCCTTCTGGCTGCTGTCCAACATCCAGGTGACCAGAGCTCAGCAGCAGCAGGTGCAGCAGGTGGCTTGTGAGTTCTGGAAAGGTGCCCAGCACCAATGTCCCCAAGTCTGATAGCCCTGGAGGATGATAAATTCTGTTTTGTTTAAGTTTGAAGTATGAAAACAGATACTGAAGGCTTCTCCCACAGTGGAAACCTTCCATGGGGCATCAACTTGGGAGGGAAATGGTTTGCTATGGAGGAAATGAGCTGGTTGAAAATGGTTTACTGTGGTCCTTACCACATTAAAGGACTATAGTCTAGAAGGGCAAGGGCTGCAGCGAACTTAATAGCTCCTCCAGACATAATACATATATTCTATGTTCAGACGAATTGGGCTTAAGAGTTACTTCTGCATGATGCTCTGGGAAGGGTCCCACCCTGCCTCTCCAAGCCTAAGAGAAGACACATGGTCATGGTGCAGAACAGACACATGTGTCTGGAATACAGTAAGCATGCAGCTAATGTAGGCAGGCTGCCTCCTGCCTTTCCTGAGAAACAGAAATGGCTAGTGCCGAGATCACAGAAACTCTTCTGGCTACTTTCTCAATTCAAGCCTAAGTCAGAAGGTGAATGTTTATACACACAGATTTGAGGGCGCTAGATCCTTTGTAGATAACTAAAAATAAAATTAGACAGCAAAGGGTCAGAGAAGGGATTAGCTGGGAGAAGCCATGCAAGCCTGACCACCTGAGTTCAGATCCCTAGAACCCATGTTGTAAAAGTCACGTTTGATAGCATGTGTTTACAGTCCTAGCACTTCTGTGATGAGGTGGGAGGCAGAGCCAGGAGAATCCCCTGGAAACTTGTGGTCCAGCCCTCTGATGCCCCCATGGTCTCTGGTCATGTGGAGTGTTTCCCAGGTCCTGGTGTGGTGGAGAGAGCTCACAGAGTCCTAGAATAAGAAGAACCAGACTCAAATTTTCATCAGCCACTAAAAAGTCTGTTGGCGCTTGAGAAGAATACACCTGTCTAAAAACTTGATTCCATCTCTGGGACATGAAAGGAACATGAAATACAGTGGTAATTTCAAACAATACATTTTATTCAGAAGAGGAAATTGTGGACCTTCATTTTATGGTAGATTTAAACCTGCTTCCCAGAAGACAAGACCCTTTAGAACATCTTTGTCTTCTTTAGCATTCCCTATATATTGGTCAGCTTTCTGTTACTATAATAAAAATACCTGAGACAATCAATTTATTTATTTATTTATTTATTTTGTTTTGTTTTGTTTTTTTTTGTTTTGGTTCCAAAAGGGTTTATTGTCATGGCGGATGGTAGATGGATCTGGAAGTACCCCCAAAACTCAGGGCAGGCCTGAGTTAAATAGGGAGGGAGAAGTAGGAAGGGTCTGGGGAGGGGAGGAATGGTTAATTGGCTCGGCCCTCTGACCTTCATTAGTATGTAAATCCCTAGGGCCTGAGGCCTGTAGTTACACCCTGTGCACTTTGGGAGGGGCTGTAATGACCTTCGTGACTGAACAATGTAGGTCTATGGAGATTAGACTGCTTGTTAGGACTCTGAGTTCTGGGGGCGTGGCCGAACTCCTGCCGTTTCTCCCCTGGAGTCTCGGGGTTCTAGGCCCATGCCCAGCCAAGAACCAGAATACCCTTACGCAGTCCCACATCTCCTCCCCTTTACTTTTTTTAAAAAAGGGGGGTCACTGTGTCATCTGTGTTAGAAATTTTGCATGAGGAAGTTAAAAGAAAGCACTATTTAGGCCAGAGGGGTTAGCACAATTAAGTCACAGGGTAAGGGGAGTTGAGGGTGGGGATTGGGAAGGAAGGGGAGTTGAGGGTGGGGATTGGGAAGGAATGGGAGTTGAGGGTGGGGATTGGGAAGGAAGGGGAGTTGAGGGTGGGGGATGGGAAGGCAAAGGATCACTGAATCAATTGAATACAGGTGATACAATTTGAGGGTAATAACATCTGACTAATCTAGATAGACATTAAGTTTTTCTCACTAACATGTAACTTTAGCTATTTGACTTTGGCAAAAGAGTTCATTTGTAGCTGGAAGATCTGGATCTGTCTTCTGTAGGATTTAGCTTTGGAGTCTTCAGTTAAGCAGTGTAGCTGGAAGAAGACAGCTTGGCCTCCTAGGCAGGTTTCAGGAGGAAACAATCAATTTATAAAGAAAGAAGGTTTGTTGTAGATGTATTGTCCCAGTTGGCTGATTCCATTGCTTCTGGACCTATGGGAATTAGTCCATTCTGACCAGGGTTTGTGGCAAAGCAAACTCAATGAATGGTCAGGATAGAAAAGATAAAGAGAGCCCTGAGTCCCTACAGTCCCCTTCCAAAGATATCCCCCCCCCCCCCCCCCCCCGTGACCTAAAGACCTCTCAGGAGGCCCTATCTCTCAAAGGTCCTGCCATGTTCCTGTAGCACCACGCTGCGGACCAAGCTGTTAATGCTTGGGTCTCTGGGAGACATTCCTGAGGCTGAGCTATAGCACGCTGTAAGCCAAAAGAAGATGAAAGAGAACAAAGTCTCAGGGCTTCAAATTGCATTTTCCCTCGGTTGGCACACACGCATAATGTTGGCAACCAGTAGGAAAATATAATTATCATAATACATTTTCCCAAAGGTTGGTTTTCATATCTTCAAACTGCTTTAAAATGTGAATTTTTGTCCAAATCAAGAAATGACTTGAGGAGTGTTAAAAAGGAAAAAAAAGGCAAAAGAGATTATGGTAAAATCAATATTAGCAAGAGTGAAATTGCAAGGCTCGAGGCAATAAAAGCCTCCCTCCAGCCAGGAGAGAGGAGGCTCACTGTGAAACCATAACAAGTTGACTCAGGTTTCATCACAGAGGAAAAGGCTTGAATGCCCGGATGATGGAGACTACATCCCTCTCAATGAAAGGGGGCAACCGTACCCCCTGCTCATCAGTTCAGGGTAGCATCGTTTTATCGATGTGATCTTATTAACTTGGACAAATGCTCATTATTTTTAAAAGGGGGCTCTGCTTTCTTACCTGCTTAGATTCCCTCCAAGATGTCCCTTTTCATCCAGTGGCCCCATCCTGGTCCTTCCAGACTCTGTATGGCCACAGATACCTCTTTCCTTTTCATCTCTCCCTCCTCCACTATTTAAACATTTTAGCAAACACTCTTAAGGGCTAGAGAGATGTCTCAGCATGCAATAGGAATTGCTGCTCTAGAAGAGGACCAGAGTCCAGTTCTCAGCATCCACATGGGCAGCTCACAACTGTCCGTAACCCCGGTCTAGGTGATATAACACCCACTTTTGGCCTCTACGGGCACTCACATGCACATGCATTTGTGAACATGCACAGACATGTGCACATGTGAAATTTGAAAAAAAAAAAATATTAGCCTTCAGGCTATGATCTTGGTTTGATCACAGGCCAAAGACTGAGGGCTCTCACTATGGGTCTTCTGCACTGTACCCTCTTAGACACTCGTGAAATCGTCATCAGCTAAGCGCCGAAGCATCTGCCCCTTCTCAACTGGGGCTCTACTCAACTGTGTAGATGGTCTCTTTCACATCTGCCAATCTGACCAGGTTCTCGTTTTTTACTTTCTTGTGCATGTGTTTGTGTGTATGCACACGTGTGTGTATGCACACGTATGTGCAGGGACATGTGGATGTGGAGGTCAGAGGTCAGCTTCAAGGGTCTTCCTCGGTCACTCTCCATATAATTTTTACAGCAGGGTCTCTCCCTGAACCTGGACCTCACCAATTCTGCTAGACTGCTAGCAAGTGAGCCTAGGGGTCCTTCTGCCTCTGCCTCCCTGGTGCTGGGATTACAGGTGCATACCATCACTCTTGGCTTTTACATGGTCCTGGGTATTGAACTTGGTCCCCACACATACACTTGCATATACTGTACCAACTGAGTCATCTTCCCAGCCCTGACAGGAGACTCGCTCCTCTCGTCACTTGTCACTCAGGCCAATGATCTTTCACGATGGTGTTCCAACATTGTAGTGTGGATGGTCTTGGCACTTTCTCCAAAGACTATGCCTGCATGTCACAGATTGAACAGCAAAGCCCAGATCATGATAACATTACAGGACATTGTCCCTACTGTATGCCAAGCTACTGACTCCTTGTGGGGTCTTTTAAAAGGCAAGCAGGAGCAAAGGAAGGATGCAGAATCATCATGAAAAGATCTGAAGGGGCCATAGCTCAGTCAGTAGAGCACTTGCCTAGCATGCACTTAGCATCCTGAGTTCGATTCCCCAGCACAAACCAGGCCTGATGGAACACACTTGTCATCCCAGCACTCAAGAGATAGAGGCAGGAGGAAGCAAAGGTCACCCTCTGCTACATAGCAAGTTTGGTTCTAGCTTGGGACACATGAGAACCTTGAAAGAATGGGAGTAAGAGAAAAGAGATAGGAGATCACAAAAAGCAGCTATGAAAGATAGTTGTCCCCCGATATTCATAGGGGTTGATTTTAGGGCCTCTCCTCTGCCCTGTGGGTACTAAAATTCTTGGGTGTTCTAGTTCCATATGTGATGTGGCATGGTATTTCACACAGTCTTCACATGGTCTCTGACAGAAACCATCTCAATGTCACAAGACATAACAACATGAATGCTACATGAAGAACTGTTGTATTGTTTAGAGAACAGTGACAGAAATAAAGTCTGTGCCTTCAGTTAAACCGATCTGCCCTGGATATGCAAGGCACAAAAGTCCACACGATCTCATCATCCGAGCCCCTGAGGTGACTCAACTGAAGGCAACAGCCCCCAGAGTCTTCGGAGAGTGCTGTTGTGAATGTCAGCCTTGGGTTAAAGGTGTCACATCCGAATACTATGTCACTGAACTAATACCAGGCTCATGAAAGGTCCTGACAATTCCAGCCAACATCACGGTGATCTGGAAAATTCCAGAGAATCTGCTGTCAGGTCAAATCAGAGACTCGGTCTCTGGAGAGGATTTTTCAGAATGAGACACTCACACTTGGTGGCAGCCCCTCAACCCAGACTCAACAGAGGAAGAGCTCTCCCATTTGACCAGTGCACTGGAGAGGCAAGAGGGTCATGTGATGATGGTGTCATGTGAGCATGAGATTGATGGAAACCTGGTGCCAGCAATCATTGCCTTTTTGGCCATTTTGCTCCTTCATGGTTCATGTTCTTTTCTGGCTTTTATTCTTTTATGACTGAGGAATTCAAATTTGATACTGTCATGGACAAGTAGCAACAGGTCCCCAGCACCTAAGCTTCTTGTGTTACCCAGTGTTCTTACTAGGGAAATAACCAAGTTAACAAATCAAAAAGCCCAATGTTGTTACTGAGGAAATAACCAAGCCAGTAAAATCGCTGGGGGCTGCTGGTCTAGGTTTGTTGTTGATAATGTTATTTTTATATGATTGTTTCCTCTCTAAACTTAGGTGTTCTTCAACAGAAAAATAGCAAATAAAAATGTGGTTTATATACACAGTGGAATCGTTTTCAGTCATAGAGAAGAATAAATCACTTGCAGACAAATGGATACAACTGGAAATAATCACATTAAGCAAATTTAGACAGTCTGAAGAAGACAAATAGCTCATGTTATCTCCCATGCTATCTCCTGGACTTTATAGATACATAAAATCATATATGTATAGATCAGAGGAAAGTAGAGACAAGATGATGTAGGGGAACAAGGGGATGACAGAAAGGGTAGGAGGGTATGAGTGCTCAGAGTGCATTATATACATCAAAAACTGCTTTATGTAATCTAGTATAAGATGAATTAAATTGCAAAATACTTAAGTAGGTTTTCACCACAAGGCTTCCTTGCTCTGTGGTGGAACATGGACGCTGACCATTGCACAAAACACCTACACCTGATCTCAGTTTGGTTCCTATGTACTCAAAAGAAAATCTTGCACCTTTGAAAGGTTCTAAAGTTCTATTTGTTTTTTGGGGGGGAGGGGGGGTTGTTGTTTGTTAGTTTGTTTTTTGAAAGTAGCATTTAGAGGAGGAAAAAGTTAAAATATAGAGTTGCTACCAGGCTGATAAGAAGCTGTGTGTGTTGTGTGTGTGTGTGTGTGTGTGTGTGTGTGTACACTCCCCTGTGCCAGTGCAATTCAGCTGTCTTCCTCAATTATCTCTGCACCTCATTAAAAAAAGAATCTCTCATTAAACATGGAACACCCTGGGTTCCATTAGACTCTCAGCAAGCCCCTACTGTCTACCTGCCTCTGCCATGTGGCACGAGGCCTGGCCTTTGATGGGGGATGGGTATCTAATCCAGATCGTCACATTGTACAAGCCCTTTACCCACTGAGCTGTGTCCCCAGCTCCTGATGAGGAATCTTAAAGCCACATTATTAGATAAAAGCTTGACAATTTGGAGCTGCACATTCTGAGAAGCAAAGGCTCAAATATACAAAAAGGAGCATAGTCATTTTCCTCAGCCATCTGACAGGAAGTCCCACACAGAGGAAAACCTAGGCTAGAGATGGAGGTACCACAGCCAGGATGCTGACCTACCTGTGTGAACATAAAGCTCTCCTCTGTGATGCTGCCATCTCCCCTTTTGCCACCCCCACCTTAACAGCAAAGATGAAATGTAAGAGTCCAATCATTACAATCCGTATTTGGAAAATTCGGTTTTCGTGGGGTACTAGACTCTACACAGGAGAGTCCAGCAGGTGCTGACCTCAGTCTCACAGCCTCAGTTCATTTGGGGCCAGTGTTAAATGGGGTCGACCCTGATTTTTAGGGTTGGCATATTAAATAAGATTTGGGCATTGTGATGGTTTGTATATGCTGGGCCCAGGGAGCGGAGGATTAGAAGGTGTGACCCATGTTGGAGTAGTGGGTTATAAAGTTCTCTTTCTAGCTGCCTGGAGGCCAGTATTCTGCTAGCGGTCTTCAGACAAAGATGTAGAATTCTCAGCTCCTTCTGTACCATGCCTGCCTAGATGCAGCCATGTTCCTGCCTTGATGATAATGGACTGAAACTCTGAACCTGTAAACCAGCCCCAATTAAATGTTGTCCTGTATAAGAGTTGCCTTGGTCATGGCGTCTGCTCACAGCAGTAAAACCCTGACTAAGCCAGGTATGCTTCTTTGTGTGTGTACACACAGTTTCTCTAACAGTTCACTCCAGTGCCACCAAATGTATGTATCTTTGCTGAATGTTTCCAAAAAAGTGAAAAAGAAAATGAGTCCCATTTGTCCTAAATAAAATGAGATACAGTCTTTCCGCAAGGTGCGGGCAGGTGTGTTCTTTACAACATCCAGGCAAAGCCAACCTTGTAAGACAGTAATGATTCTATGATCAGATCCTTGTAAACATGTTCTAGAGCTATAGGAACATCTGGTGGGTGAATCACCTACATGAACATCTGGCAGGAGAGGGAGATGGGAGAAAGTCTCCCAACGAGCTGTGAAACGTCTAGCATCTCCATCTGTCCATCAAGTCCCCAGAGCCTCACTAGGTCAATGTGAGAGGCAAGCTGTCACCCACATTTCCAAACACCCTGAGAAGGTAGACCTTCCTCTGGTAGAAGCCCTTCTCTCAGACTGTAGTGGGTTTGGCCTAATGCTGTTTGTATTCTTATGTTAATTTGGGTCCCCCAAAATTGTTAATGTGAGAGTCCACACATAAGACCCTGAGGGATCCTGCCCCTAATTGGTTCTGATTGGTAAATAAAGATGCCAGCAGCCAATGGCTGTGCAGGGCAGACAGAGGCAGGACCTTAGGATTTTCCCAAGCTTGGGACCAAGAAGGAGGAGGAAGGAGATCCACCATGCTGGGAGAGTGTGGAGACGAGGAGAGATGCCATAGTTGAGAAGAGAGCTGGAGAGAGAGGGGACAGAGAGGCATAGCCAGCACGTGGAGGAGCCAGGAGAGTGTGGGCCAAAGGGTAGCCCAACTGGGTCCAGGGCAGCCAAGATAGAATTTAGAATTTAGAATTTAGAATTTAAAATTTAGTAAGTGATAACTTGGGATTATCAATGGGGGGTGGATTAAACACCGGGAGGTTAGGAAGTGGCCCAGCTATTGCTCTCATTAAGGTATATTAAATATAAAGGCTGGTGTGTTTCATTTGGTAACCCAGAACACTGGGGCAGGTAGCAGGAACATGCCACTGGGATTTATTTTTAATATTTAATTCAACAAGAGACAGGTGTGAAGTGGAAACTTAAGGGTTTTTTTGGAAAGTCAGTTGTGTTGGAAGGTGTTTTGCTGGGCCAAACACATGAAGGAGTGTTTTCCTGATGTGGAGACAGGTGAAAGACTAAGGCAGACTCATGAAGGAATGTTTAGCTGAAGCAGACACAGGAGAAGGGATGTTCTGCTAAAGCAAGCACATGAAAGGACATCTGATGAAGGATTCCTTGCAAACAATGCACATGTATTGGTCTGCCTTACATCATGTAGTTGAGCTCCATTTGTCAGGACTCCATAGAGAGAAATGCACCAAAAAACTTCTGGTGGTGTGCTGCAGTTTCTTGCCCCTTCTGCAGACTCAGGCTGATTGGCAGAGTGATGTTAGCTGAGACAGATGCATGTGATGTTTGGAGGGTATAAATAGGACTTGATGGACGATGACAGAGGCTAAGCTAGGCTTGCTTATAGAGCTAGCTGTGCAACGCTTGTTAGTCTTGTGTCTTCGCTGATCTTCCCCCTGGAGAGAGGCACAGCAGAGAACTTCTAGCATTCCTCCTTGTCCTTCCTGCTGGCTATCTCTGCTAGGCTGTGCCACCACTACTAATGCGTGGTTGCTATCCCAGGCGCCTGTGTCTCTGACTCCCTCCCACCCTGCATATCTCTAATCAGAGATTAAAATGACCTGTCTAAACTTTGGCACTTTAACATTCTAGGTTGGTATCTACCCTCCTTTCTGGGAAAAGTTAAAGTAAATTAAATAACTTTTGTAGGTAAGAACACTTGCTGCAGGATCTGAGTTTGAACTTCCCAGCACAATGGTAAAAAGCTGGGCGAGGCCACACACACACCTGGAACCCCAGACCTATAGGGAAAGGAGACAGGAGGGTCAATGGAGCTTGCTGGCTTCCAACTCAGCTCCAGGGTCAGTGGGAGACTCTGCCTCAAGGAAATAGAGTGGAGAGTGGTAAAGCAGGATGCCCAATGTGCTTCTGACCATTGTGTGTGCACACAGACACACATGTATGCACATACATGTGTGCATACACTACACACACACACAAAGGTAAAAAAGATGTCATACTATGTGTGAAGCAGCAGAGACACTATTGTAATGCCATAGGTAGGCCCCTTGTGGTGAACACAGGATGGCATGAATGTAAGGAGTCTTGGTAGCTTCTATATGAGATGTAATTTCATTTGATGTGCAGATGGTTAGTGTTAATTGTCTTCTTGATATAGTCTGGCATCACTCCAGAAGAGTCTATGTAAGGGATTGTCCTGTGGACGTGTCTATGGGGGATTGGGAGATTGTCTTGGCAACACAATGTCTCCTACACAGAGGATCCTGGGTATATAAATTGCAGATAGGGAGACTGAGCATGAGGGACCACCTCTCTCTCTCTCTCTCTCTCTCTCTCTCTCTCTCTCTCTCTCTCTTTCTCTCTCTCTCTTGCTCTCACTCTCTCTCTCTGCTCTCGACTGTGGATGTAACTGAATGTAACATATTCCTGCCTTGTCTTCTCCATAATCATGGAACTACGAGCCAACGAAATGCCTTATCCCCTAAATTGCTTGTCTTCAGGGTATTCTGTCACAGCAATGGAAGTGTAGGGGTGCCAGGAACCAAGGAACTAAAGGAACCAGGAAGTGAGTTCCTCACACCCATGGAGGAGTCTGACTTACAGAAAAATTGACATAGGGTTGATGTTTGACAAACTTAGGTGGCAATGCAGATGATAGAGATACCATAACAACAGAGTTGCCCAAGGATCTCCTGGGTGTCTGAAACTTGTATATAATGGTCTCAGGCTAGTTTTAGTCAATACTAAACTGAGGAAGAGGGAGGAGACTGCAAGCATAAATTTTTTCACCCTATTTTAATAGGCATTCAATCTCTCCTCTAGCCCAGCATCCACCAGAGGTACTGGAAGTGAAATGTTATTAGGACACAGGGGAAGTAGACCTGTTTAAAAATAGTTCTTTTGGAGCAAGTCCGACCTTTTTTGTCAAGGTATCAGCAGTTCAGTCCAGTAGCAAACACCAAATATGAATCAGCAGCTGTAGTCTAGTCCTGTCGGCAGACACCATACACAAACCAGCAAGGGCAATTCAATCTACAAGAAACCTTAAGGCTCATCAACCAGCCTGAGGCCACTGAAGTTGCAGGAACCTCACACATCCTTTGGCAAGCTTCTTTCTACAGCGTCACCACAAGTGGAGCTCAGTAACATAAGGTAAACCAATACATGCCTGTCATTAGTGAGGAATAGCGAGGCAGAGCAAAGCAAACCGATGCTCTAGCTCCTACTGTCTGTGGGGTTATATTTATACTCTTTTCTGAACATCATGTGTCCTTTCACATGTTTGCTATAGTAAAACATCCTTTCACCAGTGTACCCCAGCAAAGCGTCACTTGACATAACTGACTTTCTAAAGAAACCAGAAGTTTCTACTTCAGGATACACTTGCTAGCTGCCATCTATGGTGATTCATAATTGACTACTGGCTGTCAACTTGACAGGACATAGAATCTCCCAGGGACATACTTCCAGATTTATCTGTATCAGTGTTCCTAAACTAGGTTAACTGAGGTGGGAAAACCCATAAGAATGTGAGTGGTGCCAGTTCACAGGCTGTAATTCAGACCAGAATCTGGTGCCCAGACTACACACCAGAATTCTTCCTGCTTCCTAACTGAATGCAATCTAACTCGCTGCCTCAAGTTCCTGCCACCCCTTCCCCACCTTGAAGGACTAAGCCCTCAAACTGTGAGCTAAAGCTCTTTTGATTGGGCATTTTTGTCACAGCACCAAGCAAAATACCTAAGAGACCTTGTAACCACAGTGGCGTTTGCAAACACATGGGACCACAAATTCTAGTGTGCCTCCAGAAGGACTGGGAAGAGAGTGGATTCTCTCATGGCCGTACTCCACAGCACATCTCCTGTATCCCCCTGACACTGTACCCCATGAATGTGAACTCTTCCATGAGAGCAAATTGGACACTTCTGATCACTCATCCTCTGCCCATGGGAAAGGCATTGTGTTTGCCCCCAGAGGTACAGTGGAATTGGGAACAGAGAGGTTGTGGAGGGGACAGAGCAGACTGTCTGTGTTTGGCTTCTGACCTACTGGCTATGTAAGCCCCAACAAGGCACTTTCCCTCTCTGGGCCAAGATGTCTATATATGAGAGTGAAAATGTGAATTATCATTATACATTATGGTGGCTATTGAAATAAAAACTGAAGAGACACAAGCTGGGGAGATGTCTCAGTGGTTAAGAGCACTGGCTGCTCTTCCAGTGGCCCCAGGCTCAATTCCCAGCACCCACTTAGCAGCTCACAACTGTCTGTAAGTCCAGTTCCTGAGGATCCAACATCCTCAGACAGACATGCATGCAAGCAAAACACAAATACATATAAAAATAAATAAATGTAAAAATAAAAAGATAAAAAGAACAGGTGCCAGTGTGGATGTGGAGACACAGAAAGAAACCCAGATGCTATTGAGGGAATTAACTAGAAATAAAATATGTAATGGCCTTTTGAAAAATCAAAGCCAGAATTATTACATATTCTAGTGATTTTAGCTCCAGGTTTATACCTACAAAAAATTGGAAATGGTTGCTAAGACATGTGTATGCACATGTTTAAAGCAGCAGTACTCACAAAAGCTAAGGTGTGACCAGAATCTCAAGTGTCTTCACTAGATGAATGTTCAGTTAGAATGGGTCCCACTGTGGAATATTACTCACCCTTGAAAAAGAAGGAAATTCTGGCTCATGCTGTATGGAACATGGATGAATCCTGAGCACACTGGGCCCAGTGAAATCAGCACCCACTGAGATGAACAGGTGTGATCCACGGATAGAAGATACTAAAGTCAAACACACAGAGCAAAATGGTGACGCCCAGGGATGAGGAGACGGGACATAAGAGTTACTGTTCAATAATACAGGGTTTTCGGTTTTACAAAAAAAAAAAGTTCAAGGATGGTTGCTGATTCCTGTGTGACATTGTCACCTCCCTGCAGTCACTATGACCTGACACTGTAGGCACTATGACCTCACCCTGCAGATACTATGACATGGTCCTGTGGGCACTGTGTCCTGGCCCTGAGGACACTGTGACCTGATCTTGAGGGCACTGTGACCTGATTCTGAGGGCACTGTGACCTGATCCTGAGGGCACTGTGACCTAATTCTGAGGGCACTATGATCTGGTCCTGAGAGCATTGTGACCTGGTCTTGAGGGTACTATGACTTGACCTGACCCTGTGGGCACTTATGTGACCTAAGGGCACTGTGACTACTGGGCATGACTGATCTGGGCATTTTGACCTCACTTGACCCTGAGGGCACTGTGACCCAACCTGACATCACCGAATTATGTGCTTACAATGATTGACACGGTGAGCTTTGTTGTTTGTTTTTATGACGCATAAGAATGAGCACCTACGTGCTGTGAAGCACATCTGTGATCCCAGAACTCAGGAGCCTGAGGCCAGAAAGTCCTGAGTTCAAAGCCAGCTTGGATACATAACAAGATACTCTAACAAAAACAAAAATCTTTTCAGTGGTACAACACTGGCCTGGTATGCACAGGACTTAGGTTCATCTCCAGCATGAAAAACAATCCTGGAGTGAAAATAAACTTACATTAATACATATAAAGTGTGGTGGTTTGAATAGGTTTGGCCTCATAGACTCATTTGTTTAAATGTTTGACCTCAGGGAGTGACACTATTTGGAAGTGTGGACTTGTTTGGAATAGGTGTGGCCTTTTTGAGGAAATATGTAGGTGGGCTTTGAGGACTCCTAGTGCTCAAGCTCCGCCCACTGCAGAAGAGACAATCTCTTCCAGGCTGCCTGCAGATCTAGATGTAGAACTCTCATTTCTTCTCCTGCACCGTGTGTACCTGCACACTGCCGTCTTCCCACCGTGATGATAACGGACTGAACCTGTGAAACTGTAAGCCAGCCCAATTAACTGTCCTTTATAAAAGTTACCTTGGTCCTGGTGTCTCTTCACAGCAATGAAACCCTAACAAAGACGTAAGGTCCTTAGATCAGTGTCTGGCTCTGGATCTATTATAGCCACTAACACCGTCAACACCTTCATCCCCAACCACCAATCAGAAGCAAATATGCAAAAAATGGTAAAGGGACTGGTTGGCTAAGCCTGAGGATCTGAGTTTGATCCCTGGGACTTACATACCAAAGGTAAGAACCAACACCTACACATTTTACTCTAACCTCCACACGCAGGTGTATACATGACACATACACACCCACAGTAAATAAATGTAAAACTAAGTGTAAAAAATCATAATAATAACATTATAGGCTATTATACACACACATAGTTATCTCTTTTCTTGCTATCCTCATAAAAGCATTATTGTTCCTTACGACCAAACTAATTTCTGACACTGTATTTCCTATACACAGTTCTGAGTTTGACACACATTAGCTGTAAAAAGCATGTAGATCCTTGTGATCACAGAAAAGCACTAGGGAACCCCGTAATATTAGCATGTAGAGTTGTCTCTTCAAAGGGAGTCATGTATAAGCTGTTTTCCACCCAGGAAGCTGAGAGTGGACGTGGGTAATAGCCTGGTAGCTTTTCTGCATCTGTATGGCCAGGCCACGCCAGATGCTTCCCCAGACCCTTATCGTGAGACTGTTTTTTTTATTAACTACAGGGCCCATCTTTACAGGTGCCACTTGTCCTTTTTAAAGACTCCCAGGGTAGCCATATCATAAGCCCATGGGACTGAGTTTCATTATCACCAGGAAAGTTTTTCCGAAAACCTGTGCTGTGCTTAAGTACGCCCAAAATAAATTATCAAGGTCAGACTCTCAAAATCTGCACCAACACTGGCTACTGAGTCATGCTGAACAGAAATGCCTTTTTATCTCTCATGGATAAACACCCTGCTGTTCTGGTAGTCACAGAGACTACACACCACACACACACACACACACACACACACAATTAGCTACTTATAGATAGGGTTTAATATGGTTTGGTGATGCCCAGTGGTCCACCATGATTGACAGCTTGGGTCTCAAGGTACTATTGGGGGCGCTGGCCTTTCGAGATCTGACACGTAAAGAGAGGTCTTTAGGTTGCAGCGGCACGAGATCAGAAGGGACTGAAAACCCCAGTAAGCACGCTCCTTTTGAAGAAACATAAGGTCATTTGCACATGCAAGCCTCCTCCACGGTATCACAAGTCAAGAGGCCCTTACTGGAACTGAGCCAACACCATCAGCACCCTGCACCTCCAAAACTGTGAGGTAAATAAACCTCCTCTTCTTCACAAGTAGCCTGAGTTAGGTGTGTTTTGTTACAGTGATGGAAAGCTAAGTCATACATTTCCTATGTGCTTGGTTGGCATTTTCCATGAATAGATGAACAAATTCCCCTCTTCTGGAATGGAGGTCTCCTTTCAGTACAGTGATGACATAGATCATCACGTACAGACTCACTCCTCATCCCTAGATCTCTCTGGATCAAATGTTACAGCATCACAGAACACGGAAGTTGCTGCAAGCCTGGTACAGTGGAGACACTAATGTATGGGAAATTGCTCCCCTAGGGCCGGAACTCACAGAAGTTCTTTTTTCGCCTCAGATGCATTTGGCCATCGAGAGGCTTTTGCATGATTGACACAAATTTCAGGTCAGCAAGTGAGCACTGAGCACAGAGGTCAGGAGCTCCACGCCTTGACCCTCTATAAGAAGTCAGGGAGGTTACAATGTCAATTACCTCTTACAAAACGGACATCCAACACGACATTCAATTTACAATCATTAATATTTATCAGATAGGAGATTCCGAGAGACAAAACAGTGTCAGCATCGCAAGTGGAATCAGGATTCAGACACTGGATATAGGTACCCGGGACAACAAATCCCTTCCCCTCCCCCACACCCAAGTCAGAGATCATCAGCAGAAGGTGACTCGAAAGGTTGATGAGCAAGTATGAACCAACAAGACGGTTCAGTAACCAAAGGCGCTTCCTGCCAAGCCTGGAGACCTGAATTCTATCTGCAGGCCTTCATACAGTGGAAGGAGAGAGCAGGGTTCCGGCGGCTTCTCCTCCAACCTCCACAGGTGTAGTGTGGAACACCAGAGCACGCGCACACATAAACAAAATAAATTAGATAAAGATATCAAAAATAAAAACAGGCTGTAAATTGACCCGGAGCCCCACTTGCCCTTGACCACCAGGAGACACCTGGGTGTGTACACGGTGAGCTGGGTTTTTAGCATAATGTAGTAACTATTTGCATTCTCTTTTTCAAGGTAATGTGTGTGCTCGGATACAACACCGTGGAAAACCACACAAATCCTAAGGGAACAGCTTGATGGGTTTTCATGGAGCGAATGCGCCTGCAGAACTAGCTTCAGTCATATGGCATAGACCTTTCTCTTCCTCTAAGGGGCCCTGATCTGCCATGTCTTCTGCCAAGCAGCCTGGCCCTTCCTCAGGGCCCCTGTCGTGATGCTGTCTGCCTGTCTGTGGCTTTCAACTCTAAAGTTTCTTGTCCCAAAAGAACAATACACCTCAGCATCCTCCTTGAGTTCCAAACACAAACCCTTCCAGTCCAGATGCTTTCTCTGATTTTATTCTGTTTGCTTCTCTCGGGGCTGGGGAATGAACCCAAGCTGTCACGCATGGCAGGCAGGTGCTCTGCGACGGAGCTATACAGACGCTCCCAACTCCTCACTGTCCCGTTTTTTTCGTCCGAATTGGAGATGTGCCAGTATTCCCATCATCATCAGGACCGGTTTTCTAAAAACAACATCTACAATTCCCTGCAGATACAATTTCCATTTCCTTTTTTTTTTTTTTTTTTGTAAGGTAACACGTTTGTTCAAATATAACTTGACCCATGTGTGAGTCTCTCCTTCCTCCCACACTCTTGGTGTTAGGCGTCCATTGTCTCCACGTGAGCCCTTGTGGTGCCGGCGTCCTTCAGGACGCACAATGGTTCAAATTTGTGCCTGCCTGATTGCTAATGAGGCCGAACATTTTGTGTGGCTTTTTTTCTTGTTGGCTATGTAAATGATATTTTCTTTTGTGCATGAATGCCTGAGCCCTTTGTCCATTTTCCCATGAAGCTGTCTGCCTTCCAGAGTCTTTTCATCAGATGACAATGAGCCCTTTGTCAGACACATACATTTCAAGTATTTTCTTTCATTCTCGCATCTACCTTCTTGCTCCTTTCCTGGTATCTGTTAGAGAACAGTGACTCTCAGTTTTAATGTAATCCATTGTGGCCTCTCCTTCCCCTTCAGAGCTTTGTGGGTCCAGTGTTAAACAGAGATGAGCACCTGACTCCATCCACGAGCTGTTCTCGGCATTTTCTTCCAAAATTATCTACTACTTTGCTCTGGTTCTGGGTTTGTTCTTCCTCGTTTCACAATTAGGTCTACAACAATCTGTCTGTCATTGTTTTTTTCCTACATGGATGTCAAGTTGACCAGTAGTATTTAAGGAAATAAAAAAATTCATTTCACCACCACAAGGCACCGTCACCTCACCAAGCAAGGTGAATATGTTTCTAATATCACTTTGGTTTTGGCTTTGTCCCTCCATATGTCTGTCAACAGTAAATTGTCGTTATTGATGATGATGGTGGTGGTGGTAGTGGTGATGATGATGATGGTGGTGATTGTAGTGGTGATGGTGATGATGATGATGTTATAATAGGGTCTAACTATGTATCCCTGGCTAACCTGCAACTCCTCATATATATCAGGCTTGTCTTGAGCTCACAGAGATCCCTCTGCCTACCCAGCACTGGAACCAAAGGCATGAGCTACTACACTTGGCAATTTTCCAAGTTTTTTAATAGGTATTGGTACCTAGATATTGGTGAAAGCTCCTTTTTAAAAGGGCATCTTGACTAGTCTTATGCTTTTGCATTTCCACAAATGCTATTGTAAAAATATTTATTTAAGCTTTAGTTTCTGTTGATGATCACCAGCTTATAACACTAGCTTTTGCATCCTGTCCTATATCTCGTAACCTTACCATGTTGTCTATTAGTTATACTAATTTGTGGACAGATTCTGTTCAATATTTACTTAAATATGTATAAAAGACCTATAACATTATCCTGTCTTTTTTACAATCTTCTTTTCTTGCTTTCGTGCATTGTCTAAGGTTTCCCTGCAGTGATGACAAAGGAAATCTGCACTCTGGGTCTTGAAAGAGAACATTTCAACATTTTGCCATGAAATACTTTTGCTATAGGCTTATTTTAATTGGATTAAATTGATTATTAAAATGTTCTCTCTAACAGGGAACTAGATCAGGTTACTTCCTCCTTAAAGAAGTTTGATTTTCCCGTAATCTCTCTAGGAAAACACCTCCCCATAAGTTCCATGCCCTTTGCTCTCTAACCCTCCAACTTGATCCTTTTAGAGCATGCTGCATCTCCATCCACCAGAATCTCTCCATGCATGTTCATAGCGCCCCATCCCACTGCTACACACAACCTGGAAAGCATCTTACAATGGCTAATTCACACACCCTTATTAAACCTCCAAGCCTTCTATTTAAGGACAAGCTCCACAGTGGCCTCACCTGATGGCTGTCCTTCAGAACAGGCCAGGTTACTCAGGTATATACAGCTATGAAACATCTGTCCTTCCGTCACGACTTAACTCTACCAGACCCACTCCTCTGAGTTGCTTTTTGTCACGATATTTTATCACACCAGCAAAGCTGATACTAGCACACCTAGCTTGGTCACTTACTTTGTTTTTAATCCCTCTAGCCCAAACAAATTGAGAGCCGTGTGCAGACTCTGTTACCACAACTCAGGACCTGACCCAGGAGTTGGGAGACTCTCGTTACTTGATACAGATCCATTCAATGAACAATTTGAGAGTCTGTGGAAATGGCTCAATGGTTTAGCACTTGCTCCGCTAGCGTGAGGACCAGAGTTCAGATCTCCAGAGCCCCATGGCAATGTGGAGTGGATGATGCACCCTGCCTGTAATCCCAGCCTTGGAAGATGAAGACAGAGGATCCACAGAGCAAGCTGGCTAGCAATGCTAACCACACTGAAAGCTCTGGGTTTGGCTGAGAGACAGAATCTCAACGAATCAAGTGAGAGAACAATTAAGGATAATTCCCAACACCAACCATGGGCCTCCACATGCGTAGGCACACACACAGCATGCATGCCCATCCACACAGGTGCCCCTACACACACGCAAAAACATGTGTAGAAACCCAAACGCACACCACGGTCAGAGACACAAAATAATAATAAACAGGTTGACATAACAATTACCAACCAACTTACATAGGAAAAATGTCAGATTAGCACTTGTTGCACAGAGGGTTGGGGAAGATGGGTCAGCTGGTCAAATACTTGTCATGCAAAAAGGAGAACTTAAGGTTTGTCTCCAGAACTAATTTTAAAGGCCAGGTGCTGTGGCGTGCACTTGTAAGCCAAGTGCCGAGAGGTAGAGACGAAAAATTCCTGGAGTTTCCAAGCCATCCAGCCTACTTCTCAAGTTCCAAGTCAATGGGAGAGAGAAAATTTGTCTCAAAAAATGGATGTCTTGAGGAAGCACACTGAAGGATGACCTCTGGCCCCCACATATATGTACACAGGTGCACATGCACCTCCCCAACAAAAGCATACAAAATAGACAATTGCACAGAGAAGAAATTGTCTATTTTTTAAAAAATCATTCATTTACTGTGATGATTTTCGCAGGGAGTGACACTATTTGGATGTGTAGTCTTGTTGAAGTAGATGTGGCCCTGTTGGAGTAGGTGTGTCACTGTGGGTGTGGGCTTTAAGACCCTCATCCTAGCTGCCTGAAAGCCAGTATTCTGCTAGCAGCCTTCAAATGAAGATGTAGAACTCTCAGCTCCTCCTGCACCATGCCTGCCTGGATGCTGCCATGTTCCAGCCTGATGACAATGGACTGAGCCTCTGAACCTGTAAGCCAGCCCCAACTAAATGTTGTCCTTGTAAGAGTTGCCTTGGTCATGATGTCTGTTCACAGCAGTAAAACCCTAAGACACTTAGTCTCTAAGATAAATTTTAGATAGTTTAAAGTCAACAAACACTTGTTTAAAAGTAAAGGTTCACTTGCAGATGATATGATATTCGGAGACAGAGTCTCAAGGCCTCCAGGAGTCATGATTGGGCCTTGAGGTAAGAGAGCATTTTAAAGGGACAGTACAGGGCTCAAAAGGCCACTCTCCCTGGTTAAGGGTGTTTATGGCTCTTACATGGGACCTGAGTTTCATTCCCCCACCCACATCAGTTGGCTCATCACTCCCTGTAACTCCAGCTCTAGGGGGTCCAACCACTGAACTTCTGATCTTTGTAGCTATGTGCTCAGAAACCCCCACACACACATAGACATACAAAACAAGCTCTAAAAAAGTTTTTAAGACTGCATTGTATCAGGAATACATTGTATCTGAGGTAATGTGAATGGGGCCTGAAATGGAAGGCATCCCTGTAAAAGCTGAAATTTTACTAAGAAAGACAGTTTAAAGTAAGATTGGAGAAGGTAGTTACTGTGGACAGCATGATGGTGGAGGCGAGGGGAAGGAGGAGGAGGAGGGGAGGAGGGGAGGAGGGAGAGGGGGGAGAGGAGTGGGAGAAGGAGAATAAGGTGCCTTCAGAGAAACCTCCTGAACAAAGGAACACATCTAACTTTTATATCCTGTCCTGGGTGGTGGAAAGGTCCATCCCAGGGTCTAATTCTACATAGCACATATGACAAGGAGCACAGGAGAGCCAGGTACAGGATAGAACCGAAAATTAGGCCAGAGCACAACAGTGATTTTAAACCCTCTGTCCCAGAAAGAAAGCTGCAGAGTGCAGGACCGACTTCTTTAGTCTGTGAGGACACGCTGCTGAGAAGGACCCATGTCTTACAAGGCTTCAAGTTCCCGATCTAAGAATTCCTAGAGTGTTGATTGGTACAGCCAATCAACTAAGAGGATTTAGCAGCTTTCAAAAATAAATCTTTATTTTTACCTATTTTTCTCTCAAACAATACATTCCAACTTCAGTTTCCTCTCCTTCCTCTCCTCCCAGACCTCTCCCTGACCTCCCCCTCTCTCCTAATCCACTCCTCCTCCCATTTCTCTTCAGAAAAGGGCAGTCCTCCTGGGGCTATCAGCCAACCATGGCTTTTCAAATTGCAATAAGACTGGGCACCTCCCCTCGTATTAAGGCTGAACGAGGCAACCCAGTGGGAGAAAACAGGTCCTCAAAACAGGCAGAAGAGTCAAAAACAGCTATCACCCCCACTGTTACAAGTCCCATAAGAAGATCAAGCTACACAACCATAACATATAATCAGAGGGCCTAGATCAGACCCATGCAGGATCCCTGACTGTTGGTTCAGCCTCTGTGAGCCTCAGTGGGCTCAGATTAATCGAGTCTGGTTTTCTTGTCGTGTCCTTGTCCCCCCGGCTGCTACAATCCTTCCTCCCCATCTTTTGCGGGATTCCCTGAGCTCTGCCTAATATTTGGCTGTGGGTCTTTGCATCTGTTTCTGTCAGGTACTGGATGAATCTCTGATGATGACTGTGCTAGATTCCTATCTATAAGGATAGCAGAATATCGTTAAGAATTATTTCATTGACTTTTTTTGTCTGCTCATGTTTGGTTCTATCCTAGATGTCTGGGTTATTCAGCCTTGGGTTCCGGGCCCTCCAGGCAGTATTAGGGGTGGGCTCCCTCTTGTGGCATGGGTCTCAAGATGAACCAGTTGTTGGTTGGCTACTCCCCTAATTTCTGTACCACTTGTACCCCAGCACATCTTTCAGGCAGGACAAATTGTAGGTTGAAGGTTTTGTGGCTGGCTTGGTGTCCCAGTTCCTCCATTGGAAGTCTTGCCTGGTTACAGGAGACCCAGCTCAGGCTCTGAATATCCCATTACTGGGAGTCTTTGCTAGGGTCATCCTTGTAGATTCCTGGGAGTATTCATTGCCCTAGGTTCCTACCTTGTCTGGAAGTGCTCCCCAGTATGCTCTCCCTCCCCACCCATCCCTCCTGCCCCAGTCCACCTGTAATATCTATTCTATTTCTCCTTCCCAGGGAGATTCATATGTTCTCCCTTGAGCCCTCCTAGTTACTTAGCCACTCTGGATCTATGGATTGTAGCATGATTATTCTTTACTTTACAGCTAATATCCACTTATAAGTAAATACATACCATACCATGTTTGTCTTTCTGTGTTTGAGTTACCTCACTCAGAATGTTTGTTTGTTTGTTTTGTCTAGTTCCATCCATTTGCCTGCAAATTTCACGGTGTTACTTTTTTTTAACAGCTGAGTAATAATACTCCATTCTTTGGTTGAGGAATGTATGGGCTGGTGTTTTCTTGCTAATTGTGTTACCCAAAAAATCCTGTTTGCAGGGTCCTGCACACCGGCTAAAGGAAGCCTGCCCTCAGGTGGATTTGATTGGCAATAAAGAATTGCCGGGCAGCCAATGGCTAGGCAAAGAGAGCCAGGGTGGAACCTTTAAAGTTGTGCAGGCTAAGACGCAGGAAAGAAAAAGAGAATCACCTGGACTCGGGAGAGAGAGTGAACAGATTTAGAGCTGCAGAGGGGAGATCATCCGAAATGTAGGGTAAAGGGAAAGCAGCCCCGGAAGGGACAGCAAAGACCAATGAACTTCACAGACGGTAACAGAGCAGCAAAGTTCAAAATAGATTTAGGTGTTGGTCCAGAAGTACCAGAGGGAAGGGCATGCTAGCCAGGGGATGCTTGGAAATACCCAACCACTGAGCTAGTAAGGCATATTAAAAATAAGCTATTGTGTGTGTGTGTCTTTCATTCACAGATACAAAGATAATTTCAGAGCAGGTGCATGTCGAATCCACCAGGAGCCGAGGCAGTGTAGCAAAAACTTAGCACTGCAGAGGAACATCTAGATTGTTTCTAGTATCTGGCTATTGTGAATAAAGCTGCTATGAACGTAGCTGAGCAAGTGTCCTTATGGAAGGATGAAGTGTCCTTTGGGTGTATGCCCAGGAGTGGTTTAGATGAGTCTTGAGGTAGGTCAATTTCCAATTTTCTGAGAAACCACCATATTGATTTCCAAAGTGGCTGTTGAAGTATGTGCCCCCATCAGCAATGGAGGAGTGTACCTCTGCCCCACATCCTCGTCAGAGAAGCTGTCACATGTACCTTTGATCTTAGCCATTCTGACAGAGGTAAGATGGAATCTCAGAGTCATTTTGATTTGCATTTCTCTGATGGCAAAGGATGTTGAACATTTCTTTAAGTGCTTCTCAGCCATTTGAGATTCCTCTGTCAAGAGTTTTGTTTACAAAACTCTTGTATCCCATTTGTTAATTGCATTATTCAGTTTGTTGATGTCTAGTTTCTTCTTTATATATTATAGAAATCAGTCATCTGTCAGATGTGGGGTTGGTGAAGATCTTTCCTTTTCTGTAGGCTGCTGTTTTGTCCTATTGACAGTGTCCTTTGCCTTATAAAATCTTTTTGAGTTTCACGAGGTCCATTTACTAATTGTCAGTTTTAGTGCCTGAGCTATTGGTGTTCTGTTCAGGAAGTTGTCTTCTGTGCCAATGTATTCAAGACTACTCCCTGACTTCCTCTTCTATCGGGTTCAGTGTGTCTGGTTTTAGGTTGAGATCTTTGGGCTACTTGGACTTAAGTTTTGTGCAGAGTGATAGATATGGATCTATTTGCATTCTTCTACATGCTGACATCCAGTTAGACCAACACCATTTGTTGAAGCTTTTTTCTTTTTTCTTTGTATATTTCTGGCTTCTTTATTAAAACAAACAAAAAAAACAAGAATCAGGTGTCCATAGGTGTGTGGATTAACATTTGGGTCTTCAATTCAATTCTATTGATCAATCTGTCTACATGCCAGTACCATGCAGGTTTTATCACTATTGCTCTGTAGTACAGCTTGAAGTCAGGGATGGTGATACCTTTGGAAGTTCTTTTATTGTACAGGATTATTTTAGTTATCTTGGGTTTTGTTTTCCATGTGTAGTTGAGCACTGTTCTTTGAAGGTCTGTAAAGTATTGTGATGGAGTTTTGGTGGGGATCGTGTGTAGTCTGTAGATTGCTTTTGATAAGATGGTCATTTTTACTATGCTAATCCTATCCAGTTCATGAGCATGGGATATCTTTTGGTCTTCTGAGATCTTCGTCAATTTCTTTCTTCAAAGACTTGTAGTTTTTGTCATTTCACTTACTTGGTTAGAGTTGCACAAACATATTTTATATTTTGTGGCTATTGTGAAGGGTAGTGTTTCCCTGATTTCTTTCTCAGCCCAGTTGTCATTTGTATAGAGAAAGGTACTGATTTTTTTTTTTGTTGTTAAGTAACTGTTGTATTCAGCCACTTTGCTGAAGGAGTTCTCTGGTAAAAGTTTTTGGGTCCCTTATGTCAATTTCTTTCCCAAACCAACCACATGCTTCTTTCTTCTCTCTCTGGCAGAACTGATTGCATTTCTCCTCTTTATGCCAACTGTGCAGCCCACATACGTGGCAAACCCCTTTTCTCCCACCCAGGTTCCCTTCACTTTGAGACCCAGGCTGATAGAACATTCCATTTTCTGAAACATTCCCTGCCAAGGGAAGACAAGGTAGGCCATGCCTTGGCTTTGATGAGACACAAGTTATTGCACCCACATCGCCTTGCTTCCAGTGAGTCATGTAACCAAGCCCAGCTCACTAGGGCAAAAAGGCCGAAAAAGAAAGGACCAGGGATATCCAGGCCAGCAGTTACACTGGGGTTTCAGCTTTGGGAGCTGATAATAAAGAAGATCCAAATTCAAGAAGACAAAATAAGAACTGTTACCACTTTACCTAGAGAAGCTGCACAGGGACCAGCCACATTCAGCCATTTCTGAGTCCTTGCAGAAGTCCAGAGGAGAGGAGGTATTTTTTTTTCCATTCCCTGCAGTACATCCAGAAACACATTCAGCACCACACCTGACAGGAGGTCCTTCAGAGAAGGAACTGCTTATCATCCAATATCTCCTGCTCACCATCCTGCCAAGAGCTCAGAGCCCTTCCTTTTTCCTTTTTGGCCAATTTGTCTCTAATCAAGAGAAATCTGGGAGCTACAAACCAGTAGCTCTATTCTAAGGCAGGGCAACAGGGCTAAGGGCAGCCAGCGTTCAGCAGGAACGTTCTAGAAAAAGGTTCAGTCAAGGTGGGGAGGCAAAAGAATTGCTGCGAGCTTGTATTCAGTCTGGGTAGAGAAAGACCTGCAAAGGTGACATAGCAAAAGAACCGTCAAATAAATAAAATAAGTAGTTTAGTCTCTTCAGACCTGCTGCTTTCAGGAAGTTGTCCTGCCTTCCCTGTGGCTCACAGCTTATAGGGAGAGATGGTCTTTGAAGAGACCAATGCACTATCAGGAGATAGGAGCAAAGATGGGCGAGTTTAGTGACTCCCAATTTCCAGCTTTGTGAATGAGAAAGGTGACTTGGGAAGTCAATTCAGAGAGTTCTTTTGATGATAATAAATAAATAAATAAAAATAGGGCCACAAATTCAGCAACATTTGTGGATTTTCTACTGTGTACTGCTGTGTGCTGTATAGATAAGTATGAAAGAAATAACCAAGCAGCTGAGGTACCTACAGTCCAGTAGGGTGAAAACAGTTATTGTGTGTGTGTGCACATGTATATGAATGTGTGTAGCTGAAAGCCAGAGAGTGACATTAGGTGTCATTTTTAATTTTTCTCTGCCTAGTTGAAACAAATAGCCCCTCTTGCTGTGCCTGGAGCTCCCCTATTTGGTTAGATGTCTGGTCAGCAAGCCACAGGGACTCTCTGATTCTATGCCTAGAGCTGGGAGGGAAAGCTAGCACCATACCCAGCCTTTTTGTGTGAATGGTAGGGACTGAACTCAGTGCCAAGATAGACAAAGCTTTACTGACTGGGATATCTTCTCAGCCCCTGAGCTTGGGTGATTGCCCATCCAGCCTGGGACAGGTTGGGGTTGCTATAGAGCTAATTTCAGAGAGAAGGTGGAAGAAGCATCACCTGGGGTTAAAGTGATTGAGGGGTTGGAGGTGGAAAGATGATAGGAGAAAGGCATACAGGCAAAGGGTGGGACATAGAGCACTGGGAACAAGGTTCACTGTAGTTTGATGGATGCTATGTGTGAGTGGGTGGAGAGATAGGGGATGGTTGGATGGATGGGTGGATGGATGGATGGATGAGTGGATGGGCAGATAAATGGATGGATGAGTGGATGGAAAAGTGGATGAACTGAAGGTTAAGTAGATAAATAATGGATAAATTAGTGATCAAGTCAACTGGATGAGTAGATACATTGGTAAGAGGACAGATGGGTGGATGGATGAATGGGTGGATGAATGGAAGGAAGGATGGATGGATGGATAGATGGATGGATAGTTATGTGGAAGGATGAATGGATAGATGGTTATGTGGATGAATTGAGGGTAAAGTAGACAGACAAGGAACAAATTAGTGGTTGAGTGGACTGGATGAATAGATACGTTGATAAGAGGATGGATAGGTGGATGGATGGATGGATATAACGATGAGTGGAGGGGTGTATGGATGTGTAGGTATGTGCATGAATGGACAGATAGATGGGTAGATGAGTGGGTGTCTGGGTGTCTGGGTGTCTGGGATAGGTGGGCTCATGATGCCCTGGGAGAAAAGAAGCCAAGAGACAGAAGCAAGTGAGAAGCACAATGTCAACATGGTATTTGATAAAGACAAGTGGTGGGAGGCACAGAGGGATCAAAGATGCTCTACTGAATGTTTGATTTGAATGGTTCCACAATCCCTGGGTGACTCTCCAGCTACACCTTCACTTCATCAAACAGGGAAGGAAGACCTGGCCCCTGAGAAAGCAAACAATTTTCTCCACAGGAGACACAAGAAGGCTCCTGTTTCTGAGATGACAAATTGTAGTCTGCTAACACAGGATTGGACCATCTAGCTCCAAAGCCATATTCTATGGCTTTCCAATCCTGTAGGCTTATCATGTACAGAGCGTGATGCCACAGCTAGCCTCTAACATCACCTAAACCCAAGGGTTTGCTTGCAGTGGTGTGCTGAGGGAGCCAGCTCTCGCCAGCCTGAAGCATTATGTTTTCAGGACACTGGGAATCAGTCTCTCGGTGGAATGATTATTATAAATTAAACTATAGAAACTTGCAACTTAATCATATTAAGGACAAAGTTAATAAGTGCCCAAATACATCCTCTACCAATTATTTTACTATGCTTTACCATCATTTTCTCTCTCAAGTAATTTAAATCCATTTCATTTGTGTGGAGGGAAATACTGTGCTTCCCAAGTCTATGTACAGTATGGTCACATTGGTATTTTGTAATTACACCATAAGAATATTTACATCGCTGGGCAATGGTGGCACACGCCTTTAATCCCAGCACTTGGGAGGCAGAGGCAGGCAGATTTCTGAGTTCGAGGCCGGCCTGGTCTACAGAGTGAGTTCCAGGACAGCCAGGGCTATACAGAGAAACCCTGTCTCAAAAAACCAAAAAAAAAAAAAAGAATATTTACATCATCCAGCTGGGTGTTGTGGGAAGCATCTGTAATCCCAGCACCTAGTTGGTAGAGGCAAAAGGATCAGGAGTAGAAGGTCAGCCTTGGCTTTGTGTGTTTGAGGCCAGCTGGGCTTGAAGAGACCCTGTTCCAAAACAAAACAAAAGGCATCAGGTGTAATGTTGTACTCATAATGCTAGCACTTAGGATGCTGAGGCAGTAGAATTGCCCCATTTGAGGCTAATAGAAGCATGAAGTAAGTTCTATGGTAGTCTAGGATAGACAACAAGTCCTCCAATTGCTTTGAGGCTTCTAGGGTATGGGGCATATGAAGGGGGAATATGGTGAGACAAAACTATAATGTCACGGTCAGGAAGCTAGGTGGGTAGATAGAAGCATGGGTGAATTAGCATGTGGGTGAGTATGTAGGTGAGTAGACAGACAGATGAGTGGCTAGATGTGTAGGCAGATGGGTAGGTGGGATGTGTTGATGGGTAGGTGGGTGGATAGATGGAAGAGTAGGAGGCTGGGTAGATGAATAGATGGCCAGGTAGGAAAATGGATGACTGGGTAGGTGAATGGATGACTGGGTAGATGAATAGATGAATGGATAGATGAATGGATGGCTAGGTAGATGAGTGGATGGCTGGGTAGATGAGTAGATGGCTGGGAAGATGGATAGATGACTGGGTAGGTGAGTGGGTGACTGGGTAGATGAATAGATAGCTGGATAGATGAATGAATAAGTGACTGGAGATAGATGAATAGCTGGGATGCGTACGGTGGTGGTTGATTAGATGGACTCTACACAGTTGAATAGATACAAGGTGGATAAAAGAATAAATGGGCAGGTTAATGGATGGGTTGTATAGGTGGGAGAATAGACAAATGTGAGTGTCCTACACCATTCTAATTTCTTAACTTGAATTCATTCCTGTACTCACCTATACTCAGGTAGGCTGTGGTTTCAACCTCTCCTTTGTCAATATTTGTGCCTAAGGCATTGTACTTAGCTTGGTTCCAAGTGGTATTTGTTTCTCTGTTTCTTCCCTAAAAAGTGACAAACTTGTCAGGCAGGAGGTTAGCTCTGAGAGGGACTGACCAACAGCCTTTCCAGAACAGGAAATCAGAAACAACAGGTAGGCCTGCTCAAGGTCCTGAAATAGGGTATAGAGATGATTATGTGGTTCTACTAGGAGTCAAAAAGAAAAGCAATTGTGTAGTGCTCTCTCCAAATCAGAAGGAAAAAACAATATATAGTAGTGTGTGGCGGGAAGTATTAAAAATTGAGCGGCTATCCCCCATAGCACCCAATCGCTGTGTTCCCAGCTCTGGTTCGCTTGTCCCTGGAGCCGCTAGTTCTTTCTCAACCATAAACCCCTGTAGTCAGCAGTCCCACATTCCAGTAACCAAATTGAACTGCCAAGTTCCTGCACTACTGCCAGCACCGGCAGGCCACCTGTACCCGGGGGTGTTCTCATCTCGGCAGACCCTCTGGCCTGCCCCTGCCACAGACGTTAGCATGGTTGCTGCCTCCATCCACCAACTCCACTGCCTCCACGGCTCTAGGCCTAGCCCCATGTGAAGACCACCAACTTCGCGGTTAGATATAATACCCAGTAACCCTGGTAAAAATCAAAACTCTTAGAGCTTATAGTTAATCAGTCAGATTTATATATCAGTAAATTCTCAATGCACAAGATGCCAACACAATAATTTCAAGGCCGATTGATAATGGTACAAGCTGCCCACCTAGAAAAGACAAGCTACCCCAATCATTCTATCCCTATATGAAATCATATCTACCTATGGCAATTTAAGGCCACACCAGTTCAGGATCTTCTTTCTGTCCTCCTTCCATCTTAATTGTCTCTCCCTCTCTCTGTATCTCTCTCTCTCTCTCTCTCTCTCTCTCTCTCTCTCTCTCTCTCTCTCTCTCTCTGTTTTTCTTAGCTCTGCCTCCCTTTCCCATGTACTAATCACAGGCCTCCTACTGCACTCATATTTAAATAGATTGGACAGGGAAAATCTTGCCACAGTAGTGGTCTCTAGTTGGGTCAGTTTGAACTTCAAGCCCCGGGATGTATGTAAAGAGAGCTGTCACCCGCTTCTCCAGTACATATTCCTACACCCTACATAGCTGCTTACAACAGCCTGAATTCTAAGTAAGATGTGCTTCTAAGGAAAGCATGCTTTTGTTTCTGAAAGTGCTTACTCTGGGAAAGGAAGGTATAAGGAAGGGAGTCATGGGGAAATCCCCATGCTTTCTAAAATCAGCTGCGGCTGCTATTCAGCCAGGCATGCCTGTTTCCTAAAGAGTGTATCCTTGCTGTCCATACCCACTTCAATTAAACTCTTGACTGCTTAATCTAATGTTGTTTCCAGATGGTCCTTGTCTTTCAGGGCTGCTGCTGACCAGAGGGGAATGTGGACTTCCCTGTGGCTTAGTCAGTGGATTATGGAAGAATGAACTGTGTGCCACTTCAGAAGCCTGTTGGGTGACTCTCTGTATCCATTCCCTTCCCTCATTACCTCCCAGATCCTGGAAACACTAGGATGTCCTAGCAAGGTCACCTCTGCAAGGGAGGCCAGACTCTGGGTGCTCAGAGCAGACTGTTGAACAACTCTTTGGTCATGATGAGCCAGAAGTAAAGCCATATGATGCCCAACCACCCGGCCCCTGCTGCAGCGCGCTGCATGGCTCCTGTGTTTACTCTGAGGAGGACACAGGCACGTGTATGCCTGGTTTCTCTGCGGAAGTGTGAGTGATTTGGCCATATGTTCCTCCCCATCCACATGAAATAACCATTTCCTTCTGTTTCAAGTCTTGGCGACATTGACCCACAGTGTCTCAGTGGGTGGAATTCTGCCAGTAGAGCACTAAGCCTTCTTCTTTGGAAAGAGATTCACCACCAGTGGGGGAGGGGGAAGGATAGTTCCTGAGACACCATGGCAGAGCGCTTCCTACACCATCGGGTGGATGTTCCTCTCCTGGCTTCCTAGCCGGAGCTGTGGAGGCAACTGACCTGAGTGTGGGTGGTTTACTGTTCTCCGATGTTGAAGAGGAAACAGAGAAACCTCTATCACAGGGCTTCCTCAACATGTCAGTAAAACTGCTGGGGGCATAGTCAATGTCTGGGGCACTGTTGGATGTGAGGGGCCAGGAGCTGGCCCCTTCTTTCTCAACAGTGACACTGTCTCTTCTCATTATACTTGTTTCTCTGAGCTTTGATCTCCAGCCTTCTGCAAACCAGTTTGTACGTTTCTAGAACATTCCTTTTCAGCTGAAGTTGACTAGGAGTTGGCTTCTATTGTTTTCAGCCAAGATTTCTAAGATACAGTCCCTACTCTGTGTGACAGTGGACCATGCTACGGACAGAAGAAATGGTAAGGTTATAGCAAGTTCAGAACCCCCGATAAATCTCATAATTGAGAACAGCCCTAGAGCATGTGACCACAATACCCACTAAGAAAACCATGACAACCAATCATGTAACATAAAATCCTAGAGTTCTCCATTCTAGTGAGGTATCTAAATAAGCCCCCAGTGTTTAGCCAATGAGCTTCCCTTCCTGGGCATCCTTTCCTGCAAAAGGTATTTAATCTCTGGTGTCCCAAGTAAGACATATACATCCTCATACACCATAAAAAAAACAATTTGGACAAGCAAGAACTGTCTGTCTCCTTCATCATGGCTCCCAGAGGCATCTGGGTACACAGGAGTTTGAGAACCACAGCCTCTGTCCCATCCCCCACTGTTTTCACCCAAGTAGGCAGCATTTGACACCCCAGCATCACCTCGAGGCAGAAATGCAGAATGACACTACTCTGTCCCTGAATCTTTACAACCAGCCCAAAGTGGGTGAGAGCAAAGGAACAGAGGCTCATCGCAAACAACACCTGTAAGTCAGACAGACATCAGGGCCTACAAGACTCCATTCACCAAGCAGTGCTTCCTGCTGGTCTTAACAACTCACCAGCCAACAACATTTCGCAAAATATTTTCCTTGTTTCAAAAAGCAACAATTGTTCACTGCGGCAAAGGGGAGGATGCAGAAGGAAAGCTGTGAAAATTGTTAATTACTCCTTGTCTTAGTCAGTGTTCTATTGCTGTGAAGAGACACAATGACCATGGCAACTCGTATCATTGAAACCATTGAACTAGGGCTTGCTTACAGGTTCAGAGGATTAGTCCATTATCATCATGGTGGGTAGCATGGCGGCATGCAGGCAGACGTGGAGGGGTGAGTAGCTGAGAGTTCTGGATCAGGATGGGCAGGCAGCAGGAAGAGCTAGAGACAGACGCTGGGCCTGGCATGCGCATTTCAAAGCCCACCCTGAGTGATACACTTCCTCCAAAAAGGCCACGCCTACTCCAAAAAGGCCACGCTTCCTAATCCCTGTCAAGTAGAGCCGCTCCCTAATGATCAAGCATTCAAATCTATGAGCTTCCAGGGACCCTTCCCATTCAAACGTCCATATGTCTAGTTACGTCACACCAGGAACCCACTCTTACAACCAGAGCCCACCTGCCATATTTTCCACAGATTGTCTATTTAATTCAAAAATTGTAAATAAAAACTGTAAAATTTTTACAGCTTTATAATCTTGTATGTTTGTGTGCGCAGGAGCGTGTGTGTGTGTGTGTGTGTGTGTGTGTGTGGTGTGCGGGTGGTGTGTGGATGTGTGATTGACCTGTCATATGTTTGCCATACCTATGGGAAGCTGGCAGACACAATGTCCAAATGTCTTCCTATGTCCTTCTGTGAATTCATACTTCAACATAACGGACGAGAGCAATGTTATCACCAGTTGGTGCTTCTGGGAGAAAGTATCGTGGAGCCCATTCCCCAGAGTCTGTCTTCCTAGCTTCCTGGTCAATTAATTCAAGGAAAAGTCCCAAGACACATAATTTCTTCCAGCATTTCCAAAACGAAAGAAGCTTTGAATTGAGAAGTATAACAATTCCCTCCCCTCCCACCCCATCTGTCCCTCTGCCTTCAACCCCACATAGGACTTTAAGTGAAGAGGATAAGGCCCAAACAAGAATGTGTGGCCTTTGAAATGGAGACCAAAGGGCATTGTTCTTGCAAGGAAGCTCAATTAGCATGCTCAGAGAGGAGGAGGGCGGGGGGTCCATGAGACACAGGGGCATAACCACCTCACTGCCCAACGCTGTTTACTGAGGCAGTGCCTCTCACTGTCCCCAGAGCTTGCCAATTTGGCTAGTCTAGCTGGCTGGCTTGCTCCAGGGATCCTCCGTTCCTGCAGTGGGATTATGGGTTAGCCATTATACATACCCATTTCCAAACTCCGATCCTCATATGTGTATGACTGCACTTCATCCTCTAAGCCTCCTCAGCACCTTGCTTTATTTTCTTGCCTTTTTTAGATGGAGTCTCACCATCTAGCCCAGACTGGCCTCACAGCAGTGAGAAAAAACACAAAACAGGCCTGAGCAGAGCTTGACTCTTCTCCCTCCCAGACTCAGGCGCCAGCCTGACTGAAGTCCCTCTAGGCCTTGAGTTTTGGGTCATTTTCAACTGCAATCAATCAGTTACTAATGAGTTCTCTCATTTTTTCCCTCGTGTGAGGAAAACCAGCGTTAAAGTAACAGTCTAGAATCTGGCCACTCCACCCTCTTATTCTTTGTGTGGCTTCACCTAACTAAGCTGTTGTCCTCATCTGTGGCAGGCATCCGAGAACGCCTTACCCCCTAATGTGGTCCAGGGATGCACAGGCCCGCAGTCATCACTACCCATTCACAACTGTGGCGCGGCACAGCATCTCCCAGGGTCTGCCTAGTCACTCGTTGTCACCGCACACTTTTATGTGGCTCCTCTCGGAGCAGGAAAGCAGCACCATGCTTAGCTGTTCTGACCTTCCCTGCCCCTCCCACTAAAGATGAAAGCTCTGCAGTCAGCTGCGAATACGACCTCTTGTTTTGTCACAGGTTCAAGCTCACATAGGCTCCCTGCCGGTCTCCGTGTTCCCATGGTTCACCTTTGCACTGTATCTTTGAAGCAATCTATCCAACTTCACCTTGGTGGGTCTAAATCAGTAGCAGATTCTTTGACTGTCCCCCGCCCCAGGAAGTTGGGGGTTAAGCTGCCCCTCTTTGAACCTGGGAGGTTTGAGACTGTATCAACCAACAGACCATATTTAGGTAAAATGACACTACGGGACTTGTAAGGCCACCCCGAATTTTTATAGGGGTTCTTGAAATTGAACTGAGAACCCAACACTTTCGAGGAAGGGACTTGACCGGCTGAGCCATCATCCCCGACCCTCCCTATTGAACCTTAATTATTATTATTATTATTATTATTATTATTCTTTTTATGTAGTCGCTCTGTCTGTTTTGTTCTACAGAGTCTACTTTCTTAGTGACATTTCTCACTTTTCTTTTGTTTCCTTGGATGGATAAACCGCTGTTATGTTAAAGTCCGTGTTTGAAAATCCCAGCATTGTGATAACTCGCAGATATCTTTTTCTTGTAATTTTCAGTCATTTTGGTCCTTTTCCTGACATGTGTGGCAATTTGCTAAATGCTAGACATCATAATTTTAAGAAATCAACCAGGTTTTAGCTGGCACTGTTGAAACATTTGCCTTTAGCCAGGCATGGTGGTGCAAACGTATAATCCCAGCAGTGGGCGGCAGGGCCAGCAGATCCTTGGGGCAGCCTGGCCAGCTGACCTAGCTTCCTGGGTGAGTGTCAGGCCGGCAAAAGGCTCATCATCTGAGTGAAAGATGCTTGATGAACGGCTCTCAGGTTGTCAGGTTGCTCTTCCAGAGGTACTGAGTTCAATTCCCAGCAACCACATGGTGGCCCATCTATAATGAGGTCTGGTGCCCTCTTCTGGCCTGCATGCATACATGCAGGCAGAAAGCTATATGCTGTATAAATAAATAAATAAATAAATAAAAATAAATAAATAAATATTTTTTTAAAAAATCATTGTATGTGTGTATGTGTGTGCAGTACCCACAGAGACCAGAGGGGGGTCAGATCCTTGGGGCTGGAATTATAGATATTTGTGAGTATAGCTGCTGGGATCTGAATTCCAGTTTAAGTGTGAGAAACTGAGGCACAAAGTGTTTAGATTATTTCACCTCCTCTCTGATCCTCACCAACAACAGAGAACCAGCCTGCATTTCAGAGGTTGGAAACCGATGAATAATTTATAAGCAGGAAAAGCTCTCAGTTCAACTCAACCTTGGCTCAATCGTCTCCACAGCCCTACAGAGATGAAGAAAAATATTTTCCTTGTGTAGTAAGTGTGGTTCAGAGAGAGGATTCATTTGGTAAGATGCTGTTTAAACACATACATTTCCCTGCCCAGCGCCACACTTAGAGCGGAAGGTGATGCCTAATAGAAGAGAGATTCTTTAATCTCTCCTCGCGCTGACTTCCTAAATCTAAAACACACACACCACTTGCCTCCAACATATTCCGAAGATTGGTGGATGCTGCCACACGCTCACCTCTCCTTAAGTGCCTGTCCTTTACAGAGGCATCTGTTATTGACTGTAATGGTGTGAGTCAGAACAAGCACTTTGATATTCACGTAGATAGAACCGTCGCTTCCACAGGTGTCCCGGCACAATGTACGATTGCCTAATGAACCCTTAAATAAAATGCTGCCAATGAGGACCAAGTTTGCTTCCCCTATGAAGAAAATGAGGCCCATCAACCTGGCAAACGGGAACAGCAGCATCCTCAATATTTTTTAATGTGATAGCTTTCTTACTGCAGTTTCTGCGGGGAATAATATATAGAGAAACGATGTTTCTCTTTTGTGATTACATTACCATATGGAGTAATTTTTCCTGACAGGGAGGTCATTCCACAGGATGAGTTTCTTCCACGGGAAGATGGGAGCCTGGTTCCGTGACAGCCAAGGACAGATTGACTTATTAAAATCATTACATTACAGATTTTTTTTTTATTAGTCTGCTCGCATTTGCTCTCTGGAAAGATCAAAAGCACAGGCCGCCTGAAGAGCCCATCAGGAAACAGGGAAGGTAGAATTAGACAGAATGGTCATTATCACAAATGTGGAAATCATCTGGAAAGCCGTATTCAAGAGGGCAACTGTACGGAGTCTCCTGGGCACAGAATTTAGAGAGCAGACTGGTTTGGCGGGGTAAGCATCTATGTGGGGGAACCAGCCTCGTAGGATAAATAGCTGAAGGTTTAGGAAAATCACCTAGGCATCTGAACTTAAGGCAAGCTTTGATGCTTTGAACAAAGTCAGCTGTCCTGGACCACAAATAAAAGGGGGCGAGGGAGCTGGCTCAGCACCAAGGGGGGCTTCCCAAGCGCTCCCTTTACTTTTTCTCAAAACCCCTATTCAAGGATTGTACTTGATATGTGTATACCTGCTTTGATGCATTCACTGATGAATTCATTCATTCATTCATTCATTCATTGATCAAACCTTTGTTGACTCTGTTCATATGCAAGGACCAGAAAAGGATCAACAGCATGATCAACAGCTAGTGGGATCTCCAGCCCCATGATGACTTGGAGATGCTTTGAACACAGATGCTTGTCCTATGCTGGTGTGGATGTTGCTATAACAGTGATGGGTTCTAAACAGGGGTCTTGGCACACCATATATATGATCAGAAGTCACCCAGTACCTCTACCTGCTGTCAAAAAATGGCAGGAAGTAACCCAATATGATCAGCGCACACACACACACACACACACACACAACACACACAACACGAGTACTGGAGGGACGCCTTAAGTAGGAAAGTGCCTACTGTGTGAGTGTGAGGACCTGAGTTTGGATCCCCATCATCCATGTAAGAGAGAGAAGGACAGAGAAAAGAGAGAGAGAGAGAGAGAGAGAGAGAGAGAGAGAGAGAGAGAGAATTCATTTCTTCATGCCTGCGATTCCAGACCTGGGAAGGCAGACAAGAGAGACAGGAGGTTCCATCTCACTAGTCAGCAAGTCTAGCTCTTTATCCTTCAATGCCAGGTTCAGTGAGAGACCCTATCTTAAAGAATAAGGTGATGGGCCAAAAGGTGGCTCAATGAGTTAAGGGACTTTGTGCCAAGCTTGAAGACCAGAGTTCAAACCCTGGAACACACATAGTGAAGGAGAATACCGCATCCCTCAAGTCGTCCTCTGACCTCCACATATGTACACACCACGGGGGGGGGGGGGGGAAGAGGAGGATGGAGGCAGGACTGGGCAGCTGACTGAGCCACTGCCCTGAAGACTGCCACCTGCTCTATGCTGCAGTTCCCTCTTGCAAAATTCTAAGGACTGAATGCCTGCCTTTCTCATCCCTGTGAGGCCCAAAGCTAGCACAACGCCTGGAACACTGAAGGTGGTCAATAAATAGACATTAACTACTGACAGAAATGTAAATTAGTGTGGCTATGGTGAGAATCAATTTGGAGATTTTTCTAAAAGGCAAAAGGAAAAGAACTGCCAGGTTGGGGACTGCAACTCTGTTAACAGCATGTTGGCTGAGCATACAAGGGCAAGGAGCCCTGGGTTCCATTCCTGCACCGCAGAAACCTGGTATGGTCCCATGCAAGCCTTTAAACCTACCGAGTGGGAGGAGGAATTGAGAGGCTTAAAAGCTCATGCCCCAGCGGATGACCTCACCCCCATACACATACCTATGGGCATCACTAAATGGACTCAGAGGACTGTAGAGGAAAGGATATGAGAAGGTGAAGCTGGGAGCTGGGTGTGGAAGTGTGGACCTGGGATAGCTGGAGAAAGGAGATAGGAGGTGCATATGGTATTTCATTGTGTGCATGTATGAAATTCTCAAACAATATTTTCAAATAGCTCAACATCATCCTTGCCTACACATCAAGTCACAGACCAACCTGGAATTTGTCTACACACAAAGAACTACCTAGGTCCCCACAATCCTTCTGTCTGTGCATCCAAATGACGTGAAGCCTGTGTGTTGAAGAATCCCCACGTTCCCTCCAGCCCTGTTCATGACAGTCAAGGTTCGAACCGGACTAAGGATGCAGCCATGATCCACAGACTGAGAAAAGGTTGTGTGTGTATACAGTGGAAATCCCCTCAGTCCTTCAAAGGGACAAAACCCCATTCATTTGCAACAGTGAGGACCAGCCTGGAGGACACTACCCTAAATGACGTGAGCCAGGTGTGTGGACCTCACAACCTTATGACACACACAGAATCTACAAAAAAAGAAGAAAAAAAACATTCAAATTCATCAAATCAAGAGCAGAAGAGAGGCAGGGTCCTGTGGGATTAAAAGAGAGCATGAGGACCCAGGGACTTTCATGATGCAAGAAATTCCAATCAGAGGGGAGGAGCCTGTGAGGTAGACACCACAGTGTGATGTCTACCATTAACAATTAACAACATTGTGCATATATATCAAAACTGCTAAGAGGGAGGATTTCAAATCTTCACACCACAAAAAAGAAAAAAAACATAATTATGGGAGGTGATATTTTAATTAGCCTAATTTAATTATTCTATAACAATTATGTACAGAAGCACAACAGATACCAATATCAGTAACCAATAAAGACTAAAACATAAAACTTAAGTAAATGTGTAGTGAGTGACCAGATGGCGCAGTCGGGGTAAGGAAAGTGCCCTGAAGACAGCTGACATATGCTCTAGCACAATTGTTCTCAACCTATGGGTCATGACCCCTGGGGGCGGGGAGTCAAATGACCCTTTCACAGAGTCGCCTTACGCCATGCTCCAGATCAGATATTTACATTATGATTCATAATGTAGCAAAATTACAGTTATGAACTGGCAATGAAAATAATGTTTATGGTTGGGGGTCACCAGACAATGAGGAACTATATTAAAGGCTGCAGCATCAGGACGATTGAGGACCACTGCTCTATAGCCAGTGGCAACAGTGGGGACAGGAAGATGTGGATGAAGCCAACATGCTGGCCTGGGATTGCCCTGACCCTAAAGTTGTTTTCATTGCTATTTTGTAACTGTAATTCCTCTACTGTTGTGAATTCTAATCTAAATACCTGTGTTTTCTGAAAGGGATTGGGACCCAAGATTTGAGATGCTGGTCTAGATAATCTAGGGTGCCATTTTCATCTCAGATCCTTAATGACAGCAACAAAGACCTCTTTTCCAAATACAGTCACAGCCCCAGGCTCTGTGATACAGACTGAACTTTATGAGGTGGGCTCTAGGGGCTGGTAAGATGGCTCAGCACTTAAGAGCACTCATTGGTCTTGAAGAAGAATTGGGTTCAATCTCCAACTCACAACTGCCAGTAACTCCAACTCCAGCAGGGGTGGGCAGTGCCGATCCAACACCCACAGCTTCCTGGGCACCTGCACTCACATATGTCTGCCTACACACAGACACACAATTAAAATGAAATCCTTTACAAAAGAGAGGTAAGCATGATGTAACCCGTAGCAAGTGGCATCTATGAGTTTGATCTATGAATTATAACAGTTTCCTGTACTGATGTAGTTGGCTTTCTGAACCTAGACTGTTGGTCTAAGCAATGTGGTTCATTTCAAACACCTGCCTTTCTCCTAGGTTTGGAGTGCATGATAAACAGAGGCTCCCTACAGAACCAGATTTCATAAAAACCTGACCCCGGTCTCTGGATCAGTTATTCTTTTATTGCTTCAGTAAAACAACATGAGTAAGACAACTCATAAAACCAAGCATCTCGCTGAGCTTACGACTTTAGAGGGTTGAGTCCATGATGGCAGAGAGAAGACATTGCAGCAAGACAGCTAAGAGCTCATATCTCAGGCTTCGAGTAGGAAGCACAGGGCACACTGGGAATGGCATGAAGAGTCTTTTAAAACCTCTAAGCCTGATCTCTTTAACACGTCTTTCCCTCCACACCTCCTAATCTCCACCCCCTAAGCAGCCACCAACTAGGGACCAAGTATTCAAACACCTGAGAATTATGGGAGACATGTTCTTCAAACCACCACAGTCTCCAAATGAGTGTCCCAGATAGACACGTCTCACGCATGTGCCCACAGCTCAATGCTAGAGTAACTGGGTGCAGCCTGTGAGGCAACCCCCCAGGAAGAGTTCTGACCCCAACCTTTGCCCCCTACATCTTATCCTCTTCTGATTTTATACCTGATGTTCATCTTGGAATGAGCCCTATATGCCAGACCAGACCAATACCTGGCCCACAGTGGACAACACTAACTGTTTAAATGACAATTCTTAGACCCACATTCTAAACACTGGCTCAGCAGTGGGGTTTGGCCTTGGAGACACTGGACAGTAAGAAGGTATAACTTAGCCAAATCCTAGTTTGAGGCTAGGGTTGTGCACCAGCAGCCATTTTTCTCAGTGCTGTGAAAAAACACCAGGCAAGAAGCAGCTTACAGAAGGGAGAGTTTATTTGGGGTCACAGTTTGAGGGTGTGGTCTATCATAATGGGAAAGGCATGGTGACAGGTGGTAGCAAGAGTCTGCAGTCAGGGCTCCTCACCTTCCCTTGTCTTGGTAGAAAAGGAAGCAGAGAACAAACAAAAAGGGAAGCCAGACTCTACAACCCCAAGGCCCACCTCCAGTGCTCCACTTCCTCCAATAAGAATTCACTTCCTAAAGGTTCTACAACCTTCCAAACCAGTGCCGTCAGCTATGGACCGAGTGTTCAAATACAGACTGATGAGGGACAGTTCACACTCAAACCACAACAAGCTATAACTCTGCTAGAGTGTTCGCCTAGAACTTTCGAAGTCCTGGGTGAGCGTGCATGCGTGTTGTGTGTGTGTGTGTGTGTGTGTGTGTGTGTGTGTGTTTTTTCTAAGTAGTTTGAAAGTGATAGCTGGATCCTGAAGAAGGGAAGTGACTTTTCTACAGACACACAACAAGCCAGTGGAAAGGCTGAGAGCATTTCATCTGCTAAGGGCACAGTGCATCCTACTTGGAGGCTGTAAGAGAGTCAAAAGCCTGAGGTCTGCTCTGTACACTCACTGGCTGGTTAGTAAAAAGAGTCCAGACCCAGAAGGGGGTTGAAAACCTCTAGCCACTGTAGAGGGCACGAGTTTCACATGCTTACAGATAAGCACTAGGAAAAATCAAGAATGTTAAACTCTCAGAGTTGTCTCTTCAACGAAAGACATATATAAGCTGTTTTCTTCCCTGAAGGCTGCGAGTGGATGGAGGCATCACCTGGTGACCTGAGCTATCTGTAGGGCCAGGTCACACCTGACTCTCCCAGAACTCTTAGTTTGTCCCAGACCCTTCCTTCCTATGTGTCTTAGTCAGGGTTTCTATTCTGGCCAAAACATCATGACCAAGAAGCAAGTTGGGGAGGAAAAAGTTTATTCAGCTTACACTTCCACACTGCTGTTCATCACCAAAGGAAGTCAGGACTGGACAAGCAGGTCAGGAAGCTGGAGCTGAGCAGGGGCCATGGAGGGATGTTACTTACTGGCTTGCTTCCCCTGGCTTGCTCAGCTTGCTTTCTTATAGAACCCAGGACTACCAGCCCGGGGATGGCACCACCCACCAATGGGCCCTCCCACCCTTGATCACTAATGAGAAAATGCCTTACAGCTGGAATTTCATGAGGCATTTCCTCAAGGGAGGCTCCTTTCTCTGTGATAACTCCGGCTTGTGTCAAGTTGAACGCCAAACCAGCCAGTCACTATCTTTTATCTTGAGCGTTTCTTCAGTCAATAGAACTCATCCTTACAGGAGATGTCACGTGTACTTTACTATGGAACAGAGGTGGTTGGTAGCTTGGTGACCTCGAGCTATCTGTGTAGGATGAGACCACACCCAGATCTTCCCTTCACCCCTTAAGATAACACAGATTGTCCATCTATAGATCCCCTTCTTTTATGAAGAGGTCTGTGTACTTTGAAAAGAGTTTCAATGTAGCTATGCCTTAAGCTGAACGTGCACGTGGGATTGAGATCCTTGTTACCAGGAAACTTCTTTCCAAATGTGTGTATACTTAAATATGCCTAAAATAAACTGCCCGGTCAGACCCTGGACTTCTGAACTGACACCAGGTACTGAGCTCTGTGAACTGGATTTCCTTCTTCCTTCACACAGATAGTTACTCTGCTGTCGTCATGAATGCAGAACCCCACCCCCCCCACCCCGGCCATAGTGACATAAATACTTAGCAGAGAACAACCCTGCTGCTGGGCTGCTGGCCACTGACAGTCGCTGATTTCTAATCCCACAGGGGAATTTGGAGATACCTTCATCTTTGGTATTTTCCAGATAGGTGCTTGGATTGGTATTTGTCATACAACTCTTCAGTGAGCATCTTAAGTCACAATCAATTACTGGAATGTTCTTCTTTAAAAAACAGGGTCTTTGGCTGGAGAGATGGGCCTGGTCATTAAAAAAAAAAAAAAAAAAAAAAAAAAAGGCTAGGCTCACAACTAAAAACAGGATTCACTCTGTTGCCCAACTGGCCTTGAAGCCTGGTTCAAGCAATATTCCTAATCAGCTGAGTAGCTGTACTATAAGTGTTAGCCACCAGCCCAGCTTACTAGAATGTTCTATTTCCCTCCGTACCTATTTTGTCATACTCTGAAGTAGCACATGATAAGTGTCTCCAATGACATGGCTATGGAAGTCAAGATTTGTGAAACTCTTGGTTTCCAAGACAGTAGACAAACCTAAAAAACTCACAAAACATCTTAGTGGACCTGGGTCCTTAATGGAAGAACACAATTTGACTTGGTTTAGAAACCAAGGCCGCACAAGTGAAGACAGGTTGCCTTGGGCCCATGTGGGGGTGCCTCTGAATTGTGATGGGGCTTCTGTATCAGGCCCCAGGTATAGATCCCACTTGCTTACCCTTTGAGCCTAACTATGGGCTCTGTGTACAAGACTGATTCTAGTTCCATTTCTCAGCCCTGTGACATGCTGAAGCATACAGAATACAGCAGAGGAAGAAGAGCTGACTTCAAAATGACGTGCGGTTCCATATTATGTTCTCACATTCATCCCCTTCCCTTCTCCTCACATGATCTAGCCTCGAACTCATTATGAGCCAAGGATAACCTTGAATGAACTCGGCCTCCGTCTCCCAAGTGCTAAGGAAATACAGCTGTGTACCATCATACATACCTGGGTTCTGCAGCACTGGAGATGGAACCCAGGGCTTCATGTGGGGCCCGGGCAAGCACTCTACCAATGATACACCTCTTTAACTTTAAAATAGTCACTGTATCTCTGTATTGTCACAGAGCATCCCAAGCTAGCCTGGGAGAAGGAGAATAGAGATGTATCAGAGATTTAGTTGTTCTCTAGCCTGAATGTCCCACGTCAATTACCAATAGCCAATACCTCAACATGAGAGGGTCAGTGCAGAGCAGAAGAACCTCCCTGCTGAGCCCATCTAAGTCACTGTCCAAAGCAGCTGAGTAAACATATACTGTGCCTGTGCCGTGCTGTAAAGGCACAGTGGTTTTACCATGACAGATAACTGATACACAAAATATGTCACTCTTCTCTGTTAAATAGGATCTAAGTCAGACAGAATCAGTCGCTGCTATTTCCAGTTGTCATTGCCGCGTGAGTGAGAACTGCTTTACGCCTGAGAGTCTTTCTTCGTGATTGATATTTTGATTGGCTTAGACAGAATCGAGAACCCCGGGAGACCTGGATGACATATTTGTAGGTAAAGATTAGATGCAGCAGGTGTGGAGGCGGTGAGAGTTGGGTGGGACCTTGTGCCTTCGTCCCTCCAGGAAAACTATTACTAGAACGGGGTTTATGGAGGGAAAAGGTGGTGAGGCGGCTCCTTTTTTAAAAGCATTAGCTGTTCAAGCATGAGGACCTGATCAGATTCCTATAATTCACATAAAAGACAGGCATTGGACGTATACTCTGTAATCACAGCACTGGCAAGACAGACAGAAGTGTCCCTGAAATTCTCTGGCCAGCTCCTCTAGCCTGTTAGTAAGCTCTAGGTACAGCAAGAAACCTATCAATCTAATCAAATCAATCAATAAGTCAACCAATTGATCAATCAATTAATCAATAAATAAGTAAATAGGTGGAGGGAGACTGAGGAAAAATTCTGACATTAACCTCTAGCTTCCATACGGAGTTCACACACTTTTGGGGACACACACACTTCAAGAATAGACACGAATCACCTAAAGGGTCATTTTTCATGCCTTTAAGCTAGCACTATATCTGCTCCATCAAGACAGACCCTAGAAGATTTCTCTACTCAGAGTACCCTGCCTTATTATTCCTGATTTAAGGCCCAGGAGTCACACTCTTGAGTCAGCACTTTGGTCACAGGCATGGATTTGGTGGCATCCCATCTCCCCCACCCCACAATGGAGCAAAAATAACAACCGCATGTGCTTCTGGTGCTATCATTGGACCCATGAGGTAGGGACACACTCAGCACAGTGCCTATCTCTAGCCCCCCAAACAACAGTAGTTTCCATCCACCCCTGTCAGCCTCCTCACTAATATTTAAAAGCCTGCATCCTTCGCTGACAGCTTTGCTTTCCACCATCGCAGAGAGATCGGAAGCAGATGGCATTCAGAATATTCCTTCTGCTTAAAACTAAAAATACAATTATTTGGCCTTTCAGCTCTTTTTTCCCCCCTTTCTCTAGATAAAGTATTCTAGGAGTCTGGGGGAGAGAGAGGAGCACACAGAGAGTGTGAATGACTCATACACTAGAAAAAGAACACAAATTTTTTCTACAAAGCAAGCTTCCATCAGGGCTGTATGTCGTTATCTACTGAGCCATCTCACCCCCTTCCTCTGTGTGTCTTCAGGGAAGCTACTTAACCACCCTCAACCATGCTTTCCACTTCTACAAGGCTAGCTGCTTTCCTTATGGGATCCTTTGAAAAAGTAATTGGGATTTTGCTATTACTGGTCCCCCATATCTGAATCCGAGAGACAGTCCAGTGTTCCAGGATTACATGAGGGCCATCTAAAGGCAATCATCCTGTGGCATTATAGCTTTGGGCATCTATCCTGGTCTCCCTCTCTCCCTCAGGTAAAAGCGGACACCCTGTGGGACTCAGTGGGTGGGATCTGAGCCAAGGTCTGAAGGACGTAAGAAATGAAGTACCGGGAATGCTGGGGACAATGGTGTACAGTTCCCAAGAAAGGAGCAGGCTCAACACATTCACTGCTGGACAGGAGGACAGTGGGACAGACAGACGGATTAGGGATGGGCAGGAAGATAGAAAATGAGACGGCCCCAGGGCGGGACCGGGTAAGATCGGCTCAGGTCGCTGAGGAAGATGGGGACGCTAGGGGGCGACTGAGCTGAGGAAAGACAAAAGCGGAAGTGCTGAGAAGGCTTGTGGGGTCAAAGGTGAACAAACATTAAAACAGTGAACCCGAGCCCTGTACCGATCCGAGCAGAAGGTAGAGCAACAGAAATTACTATCCACCCTGCCCATGCCCCTCACTAATATGCAAAGCCTTGGGAAGGGTGGCAGCAATCAGGTATTGAGAAGGTGCAGAATGTTGACTGTCTTTTGAAGAAGAGCCAGCAGGACTCTTGTCATAGGATATGGAGTGGGACAGGGCTGGGGCTCTAGGAAGCCACCAAGGGTAGTGGCCTAAGTGTCAGTATTAACACCTGAGGACTGAAACATCCCTCTCCCGACCTGACTCTACCTGCTTCCCTTCCTCTCTGGGTCCCTGCTCTGGTGACAGCATCTATAAACAGCTGTCTCCCAGTGCTTCCCCAGGCCTTTGAATTTGTTTTCTCAATCACGAATTTCCCAATTTGACACAGCTGATATTTACATACTTAGTTGTTGTCTGTCTCCGAGTGGGCATTTTGCGTAGCACTGTTACAAACCACCGCTATGTGGCCAGAACAGCTCTGGAGGCTGCAAGTTCAAGAGCTAGGTGTCAGGTTCAGTCACTTCCGAGGGCGGTGAGGGAGAACCTCTCCAAGGGCACCTGTGGTCCACTGGCAATGGCTGGCACTCAGCAGCCTGTAGAATTATCAACAGATCTCTGCTTTCAACTTTCCATGCTTTCTTCCTGGGTACATGTCTGTACCTGAATGTACTCTTCCCTTTTATAAAACATTCATTGTGGCAAGTGGACCGTGCCACCGGATAGAAGATCTGGTAAGTTTGAAGCAGGTTCAAAAACCCAGGAATTCTCATAATTGAGAACAGCAGGCATTAGAAACCAGCTCCAGGCCAGGGTCTACCTGTCCTGGAACATGAAACCGCGACACCCCATTGAGAGGACCATGATAACTAGTCACGTAGGGACAACACCTGAAGTCCTTCCCCATGCAAACAAAACATCTCTAACATCTCAGACTGAGCCAGTGGGAAGCATCTACTCCTGGATCCCAGCTTACCCCCCAAATGTTTATGAGGTCCCTATCCACATGGAATAAAGTACATAAGTTATTTAATCAAGAATCGTCTGAGGTTGGCTGCTCTATGAAACTGTAACACTTCAGGGAAGAGTTTTCTCTCCTGAAGCATCCATCGATGGACCTTGGCTCCACCCAACAGGCCACCAGAGCTCCTTGATATTGCTGCCATTAGCACCACAGCTGTGACAGCAATGGTAGCAGAGGAAATTCAGCTGTCTGCCTAGCCCTGGCTTCCCTTCGGACAGCTGTAACACTTTGGCATTCCAAGCCAGGCCAGAGCCCCACGGAACCTTTCGACCAGCAAGTCTAGGGATCCTTAGGTTACACCCTACTCCCCTGAGCACACAGCCTGATAAATTATCTTTGTGTGTGCATGTGCTCATGTGTATTCTTACAATGTGTGCACACGAGCATTCATCTGTGTGCGTGGCAGTGTTGGTGTGTGATGTGTGTGTGGCTTTTCTTAGACTAGTGGCCCAGAGCATCTGAGATTCCCTGCCTGCTATCCCCACCCAGGGGGCACTGGGATCATGGGCCTTACTCTAGGTCATTCAGATTTTAGGTAAGTCTGTGGATTCGAACTCAGGTCCTCATGCTTGCAGACCAAGCACTTTTCCCACTGATCCATCTTCCCAGTTATCCTCCTCCTCCTTTAAGGATATTATTAATAGTCCACGAAGAGGCTATTAATAGCCTCATCTTAACTTAAATAATTGGATCTGCCACTATCCTCTTTTTCAAATAAGCTTGCATTTCGAAGTCCTTGGGATTTGGGCTTTGGTACATGACTTTTCCAGGGCACATGTCAACCCATCTAAAACAATGGTTCTTCCATCTAGAACAATGGTTCTCACCCTGTGTGTTATAACCCCTTTGGGGCTTGAATGACCCTTTCACAGAGGTCACACATCAGATATCCTGCATATCAGATATTTACAATTCATAACAGTAGCAAAATTTCAGTCATGCAGTAAAATGAAATAAGCTTATGGTCGGGGGGTTCACCACAACATGAGGAACTGTATTTAAGGGTCACAGCAACAGGAGGGCTGAGAACGACTGATCTAGAACGTAACTCCGTGAGAACTGGAGCACTGTTTCAGCTTCTGACTGTGTTTCCTTCATTAAAAGATTCTTTGGCTTACAGCAAATGCCAGAATAATATATTTGCTCAATAAATAACTGGAGGAAACAGGTGGAGAGAATGTGTGGGGTGGAAACCAAGTATCCTGTGGTTTTAGATGCCCGCTAGAAGCCCACACAGTGGGCACCAGTAACAGCTCCGTTGGTAAAATGCCTGCCATTAGGGCCTGAGTTTGGATCTCCAATGCTCACACAAAATATCAGGTGTGGCAGTGTGCTCCTGTATCCCTAGCACTGGGGAAGTAGAGACCGAGGACTACTGGAGCTCGCCAAGCTTCAGTGGTCTCAGTGAGGTGGGCTAACATCAGCCTCTGGGCTTTGTATACACATGTGCACACCAGACACATACAACATACACCACAATACACACAAACACACACATCCAGAGAGAGAGAGAGAGGGAGAGAGAAGAGAGAGAGAGAGAGAGTGGGAGGGGTAGGGAGGGAGAAGGTAGAGAGAGGTTGGGGAGAGAGGGGGGGAGGGGGGAGGGATCTAATGTCAGCAGTTAGACCTGGCTGCAGCTGTAGATTTGCTGCAGGGCATTGAAGCACGTGGCATTTGAACCTGAGGCTGGAGGAAGTCAACTAGGGAGAGAGAAACAAACAGTGGCCTAGCATCTCCCAAACAAGAAGAGAGGTCATCTCAAGGACAAGACAGTCCTCTGTGTCACTGCCACTAAAGAGTCAAGCGAAAGGTTTTGACAAAGTGAGCATCCCTTGGGCCTTGCTGTGACTGGCCTGGCAGGCATGAAGGTTCTAAACAGACACTGTGTGTGCGCCCTTTGGCTACCAGACCACTGAGACAAGGAACCCAGTGAGTAACATTTCCCTAGAGATCTCATGCTGGGAGAGGGAAAAGCCTGGAGGCTGTCCCAGCCAGAATGGGAATTTGTCTCCAGAAGAGAGATTTACAACTTGTCAGACCACCTCACAGAGAGACCAGAGGCAGGACCACACCCACAGGGACTGCTTAGCTATGCCTACCACTCACCTCCTGACCTAAACCTCATTTAGGCCCCCTAAGATGGACTCAGGGTTAGGGAGCTCACTGGTAAGCTTTGGTCCTCTTCCTCCTAGTGTAGCCGCATTAAATCTCAATCTCTCTCTTCTCTCTCTCTCTCTCTCTCCTCTCTCTCTTCTGATTTTGCTATATGTGCTTGTAGAATTGGCTGACTGAGAATGAATGGCTGAGCCTGACTTGATGCATCTGCCAGGGACCAAGCTCTAACTGTAACAAGTGACTACCAGAAGGGACAAGCCCAAGCGTAAGAAAGGAGCAGAAGAGAGACCAGAGCCGGTGGCACAGAAAAGCTTTGGGGTGGGGGTGGGGGTTCTCTAACAGTGGAAAAGAGTAAAGTTAATAGTTGGGGACAGGTTTAGAGTTTGGGCAACAGACACCAAAAAGGGCAGCATTACTGTGCATCGGGGAACCACAGTACAAGCTTCAAAAACCTAAGTCTCCCGGGGCTTCTTACAATCTAGCAAGCCTGCCCACCCCACCCCACTCTGAGGTCAGGAATGCCAATCAATGCCACAAATGCAAATCATCTCTCCTATTTGTGTTTTCCTTACTATAAACTGGAAGATACCTAAGAGCTGAGCAGCCATCCTTGGGTTCCCTAAAGGATGACAGCTTCAGCAGTCTTTGTTGAACTGCCTTCAGGATGCAAGCTTCCCAGGGGCAGGAGCCACCACTTAGCTACTTAAACCCAGACTCTCAAACTAACCATTTTCTCCACAAGAAATCACAGCAAGAAATGACCACCTTGGAGATAATAGAGCTGGGGGGAGGGGGCAAGGAGGAAGCTCCAAGAGACCTACAGTTCAGGAGAGGGAGGGAAGAGAGGAGAGGAGAGGAGAGGAGAGGAGAGGAGAGGAGAGGAGAGGAGAGGAGAGGAGAGGAGGGAGGAGAGGAGAGGAGAGGAGAGGAGAGGAGAGGAGAGGAGAGGAGAGGAGAGGAGAGAAGAGAAGAGGAGAGGAACCTCTGGCCTCCTGGTTTCCATAGTTTCCATTCTAGCCTTTGGGAACCAGTGATTCACAGAGCCCTAAGAAGGATGGACAGGCTCCTCCATTTTCCTACCCCTTGGAAGCTTCCGGAAGTGTGTGCTACAATGCATGTCACAAGCCTATCAGGAGAAAAGCAGCTGCTACCTGGGTGGGTGTGGACAGCACCACATCTGGGCTTAGCATATAGACCTGCTCTGCTCTTAGAAAAACTGCTCTTGAAATCTGAATTCACACCCCAGTCTCTGGCTGGTTGCAGGAGCAGACCTTCATAGAGCCATTCCTATACTCAGAATGAGTTTGACCCCTCTGGGCTCTACAGAATAACCAGTCAGGAAATAGGTCACAATCCTGGTTCAGTTTTCCAGGTGCAGAGAGGGAGGCTCAGAAGTGAACTTGACTGTGAAACTGTGGTGCTCCAAAGCCCCTTCTTTGCCTTCAAGCCACACTGTCTCCATGGCTACATTGCTGAATGCTAGTGGTTCCCTTCATCATCCCAAGGTACCACTGGGTTGGAGGATGATCTTCTGAAGCCCCAGACAGCTCTTCAGCATAGTCTTTCTAGTTCTGAAGGACTGCTGGGAGCCTGGTCCAGGGACCACAGCAGGTACCATCTTTATCAGATCATCTGTCTGTCACCATTAGGCTTGTTGATGACTGACAGTCCCTCATAAAAGGAGTGGGCAGGGAGAATTGTTGGACCCTCCCCTGAGTTTCCAACCACCCTACCATCCATTTGTATGCATTTCTACCCTCACAGGAGGAGTTGGGGAGGGGTTTGGCTGGAAGGGCTAGGGTATAGAGACTAGGAAAAGCTAATAGGGGGCTTCATCTTGCAGCCTTGAGGAGCTTCCATCCACGCTGGCCACAAGCCTTCCTCTGAGGCTACTTTTGGTCACTGACCCTCCTGCCTGTAACCCTTCATCTGTTGTCTATAAATGACCCTAATAAACTCATTGATTCCCAGAATGAACATGGTACAGCAACACTTTGGTTCGTTCTTGGGATCTTCTGAGACGGGGGTAGGCGTTGCTTACCTCTCCCCAGGAGAAAATTCTAAGAAAGACTCATTCCCTGCAGGGTGTCAAGAATGGGCACCTAGTTGAGAAAGCCACAGCAAGGCATCTAAATACACGCCATAGAACAGGGTGGTTTAAACTCAATTTTAAAAGCAAAGCATCGTGGTATGTCAGTAGTCTCAACTTCTCAGGACACTTAGGCATCAAGAGTCCAGGAGTATGATGACAGACTGGATAACATATGGAGAGCCTCTCTCTTTGCAATTAAAAGGGAAGAAGATAAAGAATAAGGAGGTAGGCCATAAATTCCAGACGAGTGCTGACCGTTAAAACGATAATGTAAGCTACATCTGTGACTTTATATTTTCTTGTATTTCTTTAAAAATGCAGAAAGGTGCAATTAACTTTAATAGCCGTTATTGATGCCATATAACTGAAACTAATCATGTTAGCACATTACTATATAAAACAGCATTAGTGTCATACTTTTATATTTACTTCTTCCTTCTAATTCTTTAAAAAAAAAAAAAAAAATCAGCATGTGGCTTTCACACCCACAGCAAGCACATCAGATGAGCCACAGCCAAGTGTCGGATGGCCACATGTGGAGACAGGCTGCTGTGGGGGACATCTGAGGTTGACAGTGGTCCATTCTGGCTGCAGATTCTGGCTTCATTGCTGGCCTGTGTTGCCATGGAGAGACCACACCAGCTTCTGTACCCTGGCTTCCTCCTCAGTGGCCATACACTTAGACCAGGTCAGTGAGCTTGGCTTCCCATGCTGGTCAGCTCTGCAGGACTCCTGCAGAGCAGGTATGAAAAGCTACTGCTGTTGCCCAGGGGCATGGAAGACAGAACCAGGCCAGAGGAAGCTCAGGCAAAGGTCCTGTGAGATACATCCCAACCCATCACATCTCTGTCTCCATTTTTCATTCCTGTTACCATTCCTCCTTGGTCCCAAGCATCCTCCTACTTGGAGAGCAACTCAGGTACCATTAGAGAAAGGGAGCAAGGGGAGAGAAGGAGGTTCCTGAGACAGGAAAAAGTGAGAGACAGGAGTGGGAGAAAGAAGAGAGGACCCAGAGAAGGAAGGGGCCAGACCAGAGTGAAAGTGTGGGGGGGGAAGAGAAGTGGGGTACGGGGAAAACTAGTTCTGTCTCAAGGGGTTAAACACAGCCTCATCAAAGGGCCCCATGATATCAGCAAGGACAGCACAGATGTGGCTGCTCAGCTAAATCAGGCCGTTCTTTCTACTGTCCTCTACCTCCCTCTCCTGGACTCCTGGCTCAATAACCACCTTAATCTGGAAAGACAGAGCTTCGCAGGAGTGAGGCTGGAAAGCCCCAGGAATGAAGAACACCGTGTGGTTCCTAAGACCCCAATCTTTTTTTTTCACCCTCCCCATACCTCACCTCCCCACCCTCGAATACCACCCGCCCCCCCCGCGTCCAGCCTTCATGGGACCAAGGATCTCTTCTCCCACTTATAAATAGCTCCCTTGTATATAAGCTGGAGCCATGGGTCCCTCCCTAAGTGCTCCCAGGCTGGTGATTTAGACCTGGGGGCTCTGGTTGGTTGAATTGTTGCTTTCCTCATGGTGTCACGAATCCTCTCAACTCCTTCAGTCTTCACTCTATCAGTGCAGAGTGGACACAGATCATCCAAAAGACATGAGAATAATGTAATTCCAGTCCTAGAGCTCCAGACAAGGCAGTGCTGTGCTTGGCCTGCACCAGTAATAGGTAATAAAGGCCTGGCTCCTATTCTAGAGGTTACACGGGGTGCATCCCACGTCACTAGTCCTCTACTACACAACTGAGCACCAGCGTTGTGCAGAGCATGGTCTCAGGAGGAAGATACCTTCAGGGAGCACAGCCAGAGCAATGCCCAGTTGCATCTTCATGGTGCAAGATAGTGAGGGCCCACTGGTACCCCTAAAGGCTCAGCAGCACAACCATTAAGCTGATCACCATAGTGAAAACCACCACCCACCTCCAGCTGTGAGCACCACCATGATGGGAGCACGAGATTCATGCTTCCATTCTGTCTAGCCTCAATCAGTCCCAGAAGGTTCATGACCCACACAGTCCAGGGGTGACTTTGTGACTTCCTGAGGCCAGAACCCCTATTTCTTCTTCAAGATCCCCTACCTGTGGGTCCCTCTACTCAGCCCCTCACCCCCATAGTTTACATTGCTTCATTTACCACAGGGTGATGGCTCCAGAATCCCTCTGAGTTGAAATTATTTTAAGTCAAAAAAAAATGTATTGGCTGTGCATACCCCACCAAATATTGTAACTTAAACCTGTTCACCCTCAATGTGCTCAGAACTCTGTAGACCACACAGGTAAGCAAGTTCATGTGTGTGCAGATATTCATGCACATGTGTGCACATGCATATAAGGGCCTGAGGTCAACTTTGGATGTTGTTCTTAAGGTACCAAACCATCTTGTTTGGGGGAGTTTTATTATGATTTATTTTTATTATTTATTTGTGTGTGAATATACGTGTGTGTGTGTGTGGAGAGAGAGAGAGAGAGAGAGAGAGAGAGAGAGAGAGAGAGAGAGGCTGCCAGACCTCCTAGAACTGAGGTTATAGGTAGTTATGAGCTGCCATGTGGATGCTAGAATTGTACTCTGATCCTCTGGAAGACCAGTCAGTACTCAGTACTCTTAGTCACCGAACCATCTCTCTAGCACCTTTACTATCCATTTCACTTATTTCTTTCATAATCTTTATTATTTCTTTCTATCTACTGATTTGGGGTTTAACTTGTTCTGCTTTATCTAGGACCTTGAGATAAATTATTAAGTTGTTTATTTAGAATTTGGCTTTTAGGCGTTTGTTTAATGTGTATGTGTGTGCATATGCACGCATGCAGTCATGTACCCTCGAATGCACACATACCATGCTGTACATGTAGAGATCCCAGAACAACCTGCAAGAGTCAGTTGGTTCTTTGCCTCACCAAGTGGGTCCTAAGAATTGAGCTCTAGCCATCAGGGTGGCTATAAGGGTCTTTACTCTCTGAGCCATCTTGCTGGCGCAAACGTTTCTTTTCTTTTTTTTTTTTTTTTTTTTTTTAACATAATCGCTCATAGCTATTACTTTTCCTTTTTGGGACTCCCATTGCCATAAGTTAACTGTTCTGATAGGTCATTTTCATTTCCATTTTATCCGAGGAATTCTTTCAATTCCGCCCTGATTTTTCCATTGACCCAATTGATCATTCAATCATGTATTGTTTAGTACCTGTGTATTAGTTTCTGTTACTACTGATTTTGAGGGTTGGGGACTTTGTTTTAGTTGGTTGGTTTTGTTGGGGGGCAGGTGTTGGTTTGGTTTGTTTTTTTTGTTTTGTTTTGTTCTGGTTTTTTTGGATTGTTTTTTTGTTTGTTTGTTGGTTTTGGTTTTTAGGTTGTTTTTTTTGTTTGTTTGTTTTGTTTTTATTTGTTTTTGTTTTTGTTTGTTTGTTTTTTTTTGCCAAGGCTTGTCCATTCAATGTTCTGTGGCCAGCTGCGCATGTATTCCACAGCTATTGGGTAAAATATTCTGTAGTTGGATACATTGGATCTATAGTCAATTTTCTGAAGAGTTTTGGCCTGAATTATTATTGGGTTGAAATCCACACTGTGATATCCAGACCTATCTGTCCCTTTACTTCCAACAGCACTGTTTCTGAGATTGATTTTGTCAATGTTTGTTGCATGCATGTTTCCAATGGTGATATCTTCTCATGGGTTTTCCCTCTATCAACAAGCAGTGGCTTTGATTACCTCTGATTAATTTTGTCTGCAGTTTATGTTACCAGGTCTGGGGTAGTACCTCCTGTTGCTTTTAACTTGGCATCTTGACTTCACCCATTCACTTCTGTCTTTGCCAGTGAGGTGTGTTCTCTTGCAGAGAATGAGCACTTAGGCCTTTGCTTTGGGGTGTTTACTCTGTATCATTATGTTTTATAGAGAAGGTTCCTGGGATTCCCTGGCCATTTTTTCTGAGTTGTTCAAATACTCTTTGTTGTAATCTATTTAAACTAGACCCCTAGCCCACAGTCTTGAATATGATTGAGTGTTTCCTAATTCTCACTTATCCATTGATTCTTCCCATGGAACCTATTCTTGCCTACATTGCCCCGGCTGAGATAACTGGTGATCACAGACTGCTTTATTTAGTGCTTGCCTGATGAGGTCTTTATCTCCTTATCAATCTTTAAAGATCACTGGATATAAGAATCCCGGTTGGCAATTATTGACTTTCAAGGCTTAAAATATATCACTGCATGAATTTCCAGCTTTTAATGTTTCCTGGTGTTACTCTGATGAGCTTTCCTTCCATCTTTTAAAGGTTTTTGTTCTACAGTCTTGGGATTTTAAGTATGTGTTGTAGAGTTCTTTTCTGTCTGCGGCTGTCTGGGGTCCTAATGGTTAATATGCTTGCCTGTCTCTTTCTTCCCTGGGCTTGAGAATTTTTCCACTATAATTCAATGAATAGGGTTTCTATGCATTCAGTTTTCATTCAACTCCCACTGGCTTCTTGGGTTGTGTTATAGTGTGTGTGAGCCTCCCACTTCAGTCCCCTGAGTAACACAATAACACACTTGCACACAATTGCATCTGGCCTAACCAAAATAGATTTTAATTTATTTGGTTATAGGTTATTAATTATATAATAGACAGTAGTTTATGTGTGATGTATTTTTGCCTTGGGGATCATGCAATCTGAGCAAATGCTCTACTATTGAGACACATACTATTCTACTATTAAGTCACATCTCAGCCCTTCCGTAATAACTTAAAATTAATTGAAAGGTTACTGAAGAGTGAACATCCTTCATCACTACTGTTTGAGCATATGTCAAATTGTACCAAGCTCTGTGGTCAATTAGCTCATTCAACTTTCACATTAGGAGAGGAATATTCTTATCCCACTTTACTGATGAGAAAGAGACAACCCAAGGTAATCAATCAGTTCAAAGCTGCACGGGCGGCATGCGGCAGGACCGGGATTAGAACCCAGGTGTCTGATTCCAAAGCTCATGATAACATATACTCTCTCTTCTACCATTGCATGCACGCTCAAAGAGTCCAGAAGTCCAGAAGTGGGGAGGGGAGAAGAGAGAAGAGAAAATGAAGGGGATGTGAGATGCTTCATGCAGGAAAATCTCTGAAGCACGGACAGAATTTTAAGAAAGATGAGAGGAGATAAGCAGCTGGTATTTACTTAGAGAATGCTATAATTGCTGACATAATAGACTCAGCCGTCAGGAGCCAGAGGCACTCCCATCAACACAGCATCCAGCACAAGAGGACCAGTGTGCTGAAGATGCGCCTGGCCGGGCTGGGAGGAGATGTGATCCTCTTGGACTCATCATTCGTGCAAAGAGTGACAAGAACATGGGCAGCAACATCCTGAAGAATTCCATCCTCAAAACCACTTTTCTAGTGCCTGCTACCCTGCCCAAACCAAGCAGAATGCTCTAGAGAATGAAGGAGATAGAAAATAAGAACTCATACTCCTCTCTAGCCCCCTTCTTCCATCCCTCACTTCAGCTTCCAAACTGTGTTTAAAGCAGGATGGTTCTCTTGAGAATAGCCCGAATCTATTTCAGACAGTTGCCAGGTTCCTCCTGGATTTGGATATCCTGTCTGTCGGACCCAGCAATCCCCACTTCTATAACCATCTATTTGTTTCTTTTTAAATCTCTCTCTCTCTCTCTCTCTCTCTCTCTCTCTCTCTCTCTCTCTCTCTGTGTGTGTGTGTGTGTGTGTGTGTGTGTGTGTGTTACACACATGTGAGGGTCAGTTCTCCCCCTTCTACATTGTGAGTTCCAGGGATTAACCTCTGGCCGTCCGGCTTAGCAATGAGAAGTTTTATACACTGAGCCACTTCACTGGCCCTAAAGACCTTTGAGAATTTTTTTCTTTGTTTTGTTGAGCCAGAAGTCTCACTACGGTAGCCAAGGCTAACCTCAAACTCATGGTATGTAAGTGCTAGGATTATAGACAGGCACTGCCAGGCCTGGCATTTAAAGAATCTTCAAAACAGTTGTGCAGACCCTGTCAGGTCCCTGCTTCCTTAACCCAGTAGTTCTCAACCTTCCTAACATTGCGACCCTTTAATATACGTCCTCCTGTTATGGTGACCTGCACCATAAAATTTAGTTGCTCCTTCATAACTGTAAGTTTGCTACAGTTATGAATCATAATATAAATATCTGATATGCAGGATATCTGATACGTGACTCCCAAAGGGGTCATGACCCACAGATTGAGAACTGCTGCTTTAATATCTTGGGGTGAGCTAGGAACCTCCCCAGGGGAAGGTGCTTGTGTCCAAGCTTGAGGACCCAGGTTGAATCCCTGGACACACACGGTGGGGGAAAACCAACTTTCAAAAGTTGTTGCTTGACCTTTGCATGCATGCCATGTATGCACACACACACATACACTGAACAAATAAATGTAATTTAACTTTTTTCAAGCATCTTGCTGACATTGGGCTTACACACTACCTCCCTGTTACACATTGTGTAGGTGAGCTTGGGTTTTATCTGTAGCTACAACAAGGCCACAACTGTCCACCTACACAAACATTCTCTTTCTCTCCCTGCTTCACACTCACTCTACTCCCCTCCCCCAAACCTCCAGACCCTCATTTGTGCCAGTGAGAACTGCATCCCCATCTCTGCACCTCAGTTTTCTCATCTAGACAATGAGTACTGGGAAAGCAAACCAAATCCGTGCCGACAGGAGCAGGCACAGGTGCTGAGTGCAAGAGGACCCTACGTGGCCACAGAACTCTTCTCCAGGCTTCCTCCCCGATGCTGTTCAAGTGGCTCAGCATTCTAAGAAAGCACCTTGCTCACACTCGGTGTCACTGTCAGTCCTGTCAAGGCATGTCTCTGAGGCTCCCAGAATGGCTGCTTCCCCTGATTCTTGTCCTCGTGCATGTTTCTCCTGCACATGCTCCTGTAGTTCCACCTGCCTCCTCCTCACAGTCCCTCAAGTGCCCCCAGGGCCTTTGCACTTGCTGTTCCCATTACCCAGAATGCTCTGCCCAAAAATCCACATGGCTTCCTTCTTTGCAACCCTAAGGTCCTCTTCCAAGTGTGGGACAGAGGGACATATCTCCTTTGTGTCGGTCACTCCAACACAGAAATTTTTAGCACAAGTTTGGACCTAGTTATCATCAGAATTGTTGAGAAGAGACAGGACAGGGGGTCCTAACTTACATCACAGAAGGTATAAACTGAAGTTTCCTGTGTTTTGTCAGACCTCGGAGAAGCTAGCAACAAAGGCCTCTCACACACTCCCAGCAGCTGACCAACACCTGCAAGTCCATGTGTGGAGATACACCCTTCTGAGTGTACTCAAGGGCTCAGAACGATCCAGGGCACCCCTGAGAGAAGTCCGGCTGGCTTGAGAAACAGTCTGGACTGCTATGCATCCTCACTACTTGCTATGAACACAAGGGGGCAGTGTAGCTGCACGGAGCGTTTTGAAGAAACTGGTTAAGGGTCTGAGTTTGTTTCTTATAGCTGGGAAGATGCACCTCAGAAGAGCCTGGGGGCTGGCTCCCGAGTTGCCAGGATATAGCTACAGACACAAGCTCGAACACACCACACACACACACACACACACAGCACGTACACATAACATGCAGAGCTTACATCAGGTAACCTGGACTAAAACCCTGCTCCACCTACCTATGTAACTCTGAGCAAAGCTCTCTGCCTCAGTTTCCCCCTCTGTTCTTCTTGAAGAGAATTCATTAAGAACTACCTAACTTCAGTCTGGGGTATAGGGCAGAGGGAAGTGCTTAGCACACCTATGAAGCCTGGTGAATGCCTCAGAATCTTGCCTACTCACTACCAGCAAAGTAACACTGTAGAATTCACAATGAGCTTTAAATGAGAAATATCCTCTATTGGCTCATGGTATGAACACTTTGTCCCCAGCTGGAGATGCTGGGAATTGAACCAAGATCCCCTGGAAGAACAGCCAGTGCTCTTAACCACTGGGCCATCTCTCTAGCTCCATAGGCAAGAGGTAACAATCAAGATTAAGCATCACGTATAAGAAACCGAGCAGGATGCCGGCAGCTCAGGAAGAGTGTGCATTGGCCCCTGTGTTCCATGATGTCTAAGTCTAACAAAAGGCTGACTTGATGTGGCGATCTCCTCAGAGGACCTGGAGGAATTGAATGTGATCAGCGCCTACCAGAACTAAAGGAGTTAAGGGCTGATGAGGTCAAAAGGGTTCAGGAAGTGGTGCTGTATAAAAGGACAGATGTGCAAAGGTCCTGAGGTATGCAAAGAGGCAGCCATGTTTAGTGCCATCAGTGGAACTAACTTGATTGATCCTGACATGCCCGCCTTGTAAGGACTCACCGTAGTAGAACATTGTCTGGGCTGTGCTGGAAACTGAGGATAAACATGCCTTGTTGATTGCCATCCTGCAATCTGCCAGAACCCTCTTACAGAAAGTGGCCCCATAGTGCTGTTCTTAATGCATTCTGGATGCTGTAACAAAACTGCCACAGACCAGGTATACTAGGGTAAAGATGGCCACAAGGGTGGGGTCACCAGCTGGTATGCCGTACTCCAAATCAGGGGTGAGTTGAATGTGGAGAAAGGCTGCAGTGTGTGAGTAGGTTCCAAATCGAGAACCTCCCTTGCTTGTGCTGAGCAGCAGAAGACAGCTTCTCCAAGAGATGCCTCTAGAAACATCCACAGATCCCATAGTGGCAGCCCCACACCCAGGAGATAAACTATTGGCAAATACTCTGTTAGTCAGTTATCCATTACCGTAACAAATATCTGAGATAAGCAACTTAAGAAGAAGAAAGGTTTATTTTTGAGTCATGGGCTTCAGTCTATGACCGGGTTGCTTTGGGTCTGTGGCATCATGGCGGGGGCACATGGAGAGGGCTGGTTCACTTCAAGGCCAAGTGTAAAAAAAAAAAAAAGAGGACGAGATCAGAATCTACAAGTCCACTGTAGGGCACTCCCCCGGTGCCTAAGCCTCATGCTAGACCCTGACTCTTAAAGGTTCTATCTTCTCTCAGAGCCATCAGGGATGGAAACCAAATTCAACACTCTGGGGCCATATTGGGTTCCATCCACAGTGCCAAGTCCATCATGAGCCATGCATCCAAACTGCCCTCTGCCATTCCTGGGCATAGACTGTGATAAACAGAGGGAGAAGGTGAAGGGAGGGAGAGAGGAGGGAAGGTGAGAGGGGAAAGAGGGAGGGAAGGTGAGAGGGAAGAAGAGAGGGAGGGAATAAGAGATTGAAGGATTTCAGGCAGAGGAAGGGGAGTCTCACAGTCAAGACTGACCCTGTGTGAAGCAACACCTATACCTCACACAGAAGCTCCAAGGAAGGAGCTGATTCCTGGAGAAAGGAAGTCGCAAAAGCAAACAGTGATGAGCTGGAGAAAAGCATAGCGCCCCCTGCAGGCTTCTGTGATACACATAGGTAGATGGATGGATGGATAGACAGACAGACAGAAGATAGATAGATAGATAATAGTAGATAGATAGAGATAGATAGATGGATAGATAGATAGATGATGCATACATGTATATGAATAAATAAATATATGTAAATCCTCAAGGGAAAGCCAACTTCTATCATCTAGAAAGAAGAGACAGTCAGCATTTCACAGTCAGAAAGCCCAGGAAGGAGGTAAAGGTTTAAACAGAGTGGAGGTGAGCTGTGTATGCAAAATATTGAGCCCAGGGAACCCTCAAATTACTTCCAGGGTCCTAGAGGTATAAAACATAAGTGGGAAAGGGACGAAAGAAAGAAAGTACCAGAGAAAAGCCAAAAGAGAACTGAGAGAAGACCCACAAGTTCCACTGGCTGACAATTCTGTACAATGACTAAACATACAAGTCACACATGCATAGTTTTACATTCTTCATGTCTTCATAAGTGTGTGGATGCATGTGCTTGTATGCTCATGCACCTGTGCACTGAGGTCAAAGGTCAACCTTGGCTGTATTCCTCAGACACTATCCACACTGTGAGTTTTAAGCCAGGGTCTCTCACAGAATCTGAGGTTTGCCAAGCAGACTGGACTGACTGGCCAGCAAGCCCTGGGAATCCACTTGTCAGTACATCTCCAGCTCTGGGGTTACAAATCACCATGCCTGGGTTTTTTACATTGGTTCGGAGTGGAGCTCAAGTCTTCACGCTAGCACAGCAAGCATTTTACTAGCTGAGTCATCTCCCGAGTCCCAATTTTACATTTTCCTGACAGCTGCTTACAGGACAAAGAGTCAGAAAGGTTTGTTTTAATCGTGGATTTTAATAAGACATTTACCAAATATTTCGGTTTCAACACATGATCAATCAAATGAAAACATTGAGATGTCTTCTATTTCTTTGGTGCCTTAGAAACATTCGTGTACAGCTGGAATTGGTGGCACAGCCCTATGAAACCAGGTACTCGGGAGGGCTGGAAATCCAAAGCTTTCTCCATTACACAGGAAGTTCAAGGCTGGCCTGGGCAATCTAGTGAGGCCCTGATCAAGGCAAAAGGTAAAACATGGACTGGAATATAGCAAAGTGGCAGTGTCCACTTAACATGTTTGAAGCCCTAGGCTCCAACGTAGGAGAAATACAAGCTGGTCCAGGACACAGTTCTTCAATAAACTCCTGAAAGCAAGGCTGGAGAGATAGCTCAGCAGTTAAAAGCACTTGTTGTTTCACAGAGGACCCAGTTCCCAGCACCCATAATAGGTGGTTCACAATCACCTGTAGTTCCAGGTCCAGGGAATCTGATGCCCTCTTCTGGCCTCTGCAGGCACTGCACTCACATACACATAATTTAAAAGACAATAACCTTTTTGAAAACAGACACACATTTCCAAATACAGTAGCTAGCTAGCTTTCAAGGCAGAATTAAAGTTTTAGAAACTTCCAGAAGAGAAGAGGAAAGGTTCCCAGCATGGAAACAAGAATCATATTGAGGTCAGACTTACTGGTGCAGGACTTACTCATGTGACAGGGCTGTGAGTGACTGGGAATCACTCTGTTCAACTGTCTTGTCATTCTGAGGTAAGCATTAAGTTTGGATATGAACTCACTCAGCTCATCTGCACAGGAGCCTTCTCCATCACTGGCTCAAGTGTAGCCACACTTGACTCATGAGGGTTTTTTTTAATGTATTTATTTATTTTATGTATATGAGTACACTGTAGCTGTCTTAAGATGCTCCAGAAGAGAGTGTTGGATCTCATTTCGGGTGGTTGTGAGCCACCATGTGGTTGCTGGGAATTGAACTCGGGACCTCTGGAAGAACAATCTTAACCACTAAGCCATCTCTCTAGCCTGGCTCAAGGGGGTTTCAAGCACCCAACTGGGCTGAAAACCAGCTCCAGCTCTGAGAAGTGAAGATCCCTTCAGATTCAAGCACGTGTCTCGAGTCTGCGGCCCATGCAGGCTGCCTGTGTTTGACTGCATACGGCTAAAGTGACAATGAGAGTCTTTGAACACAAGGTCAATAACTTCCTTAGAACATTACAAATTAGGGGGATGGACAGATAGATCAGGCAGTAAGTTTGTCACACAAACATGAGGACTTAAGTTTGACCCCCACAGAAACCAAGTAGAAAGCTGGTCATGGTAGCACACACCTGTAACCCCAGCACCAGGGAGACAGATGGCAACCAGCCTAACTTCCCGGGTGAATTCCAACCAATCAGAGAGCCTGTTTCAGAAAACAAGGTGAGCAGCTCCTGAGAAACAACTACTGAGCTTGACCTCTGGCCTCCACATGGACACAAATGCACACACAAACACATACATGCACACATATATTCATACATACATATGCACACAGACACAGGTGCACTCACACAGACAAGTGCATGTGCACACACATACATATGTACCTACACGCACAAACAGGGATATACACACAGACACATGTGCATGTGCATATGACGCGCGCGCGCACACACACATATACATACCTACACATAAGCACAATCACATATACACATGATAAGAAACACTGAGGACTTTGTGACTGTGTGGGTGTGGTTGTTTTATTTTGCTTTATTTTTGTAGCTCAGTCACATGGTATTGAGTGTGACTTTTTGGATGGAAATGTGGTATTATAATATCAAAAGATCGGGGATATTTCAGTCTCCCTGACCCCTAGAAGTGGCTGGGACCTCCATGTCCAGCACATGTGGGATGAGAGGAGAGCTGACCTTTTCCCAGGAGAAATAGTGGTGGACTGGAGTCTCATGAGCCAACTGCCTGTGGTATTCTGGAAGATTCTCTCTGCTCCCCACCAGCAGCAGCCTGTTCTGTGGTCACCTGAATCCGATCAGCACGGGCAGCTCACTACTCCAGAGGCAGCCTCCTGTATCCATCACTGTGCAACTGTGGCTATAAATCGCCTTTCCATTGAGCTCAAACAGGTCTCTGTGTCTCCGGATCAAAGAAAGGCATGATCAGGAGGAAAACTCGCAGCTAACGTCAGTTCTGTGCCCTCATTTCAGAAACGAGGCAGTGGGGTTCCAAAGGAAAAGTGGGCTCCACAGATTACACTCACAGCTATAACACAGCACACATCGTGGGTATTCCAGCCTTCCAACGCACACACATGCAATAATAATATCAAAGAAAAAAGGCTGTCAATTTAAGAAGAGCTGAAGGACACATGGAGGGAGGAAAGGGGGAAGTAAGTAATTGTATTTTAATTTAAAAATTGTTCTTACGTCCTAAAATGTATAACAATAAGGAAGCAAGTGAACAATTGTGCTAAAATGCATGTAACCAGCTATAATATTTTTTAATGGGGTGGGATATTGTCTTTGCATCATGGTTCAGAGCCAGCTTCATAAGATAAAGCCCACCAGGCTGATGGCACTGCCAGCACTGGATATTTGGGGTATAATGAAAGAGAAGAGGGAGGATAGATTGGGGAGGAAGGAGAAAGAGAGAAGACGGGGAGAGAGAGGAAAGAACAGACCACTCCGAAAGCTTGAAACCCTTTCTCCCATGCAGCCCAGAAGCTGCTGGAAACTCCTACATCCAGCAGACCTCAAAGGAGCAGCAGCTCCTGCAGGCCTGCAGGAATCTGGGTTAAGACACTACTCTTTGCTCACAGCAACAGGTCTGACCTGGTTTGAGGTTCCCCTGGGAAAGAGTTACCCAAACCACCCTACTGATAACAAATAACACAGTTTAGAGAGAAGGGGAGGCAAGGGGAACAAGGTGTGGGCAACAGGGTGTGGGCACACCTTTCTTCTGGGAACTCGGCCTCCATTTCTCATGGTGCACTCATTTTAGTGGCATTCTACGGGCAGAAACTGGAGGCAAAGGGTGTTGGGACCTGCCTGGATCCATATGGCCCCATTGTCTTGAGGTATGACAATTTGAAACTCAACCCAGCTGTCCCTCATAGCTCAGCTGGAGCAGACATCAGCACAGGTGACACTGTGACGCCTGTGTCAGGGGTAAAGCCACACACCTTAGCAGTTCCTCCACCACTCAGTCACCAGATCTCATGTGGGCAAGACCCTAGGAACTAACACCAGACCACAGCTCCTTTGAAAGTGAAAGTCACACGGCTAATAATCGTTCTGGAACCACAGACAGACCTTGGAGTGGTCCCAAACTCACAGGCAAATGTGCTTACCCAACTACAAGCCAGGTATGGCTCTAACTGTGCTGAGTGGGTTGGCTCACTTAACGCTACATACCACTGTGACCGTTTCACAGATGGGAAAAGCAAGGCAAGACCTAGACTTTGGATCCACGCAGCTCACCTGCAGGTCCCATGATTGTCACCAGTACGCTGACCCCTCCATGATCCTGGGCAGCTTCCCCAACCTGTCACACACTTAGGCCCAGGGCTCTAATGCCTCCACCCTACTGTGCACTTCCATGTTGCCTCTCCCTTCTTGCCTCCACCTCCCTTCACATTGCTACAAAAACCAATCACCCAATCTGAACACAAAGCCCACTTCCGGTCAGGACCTCATAGTCTCGCGAGGAAACCTATAAGCAGCTACAGCACTCACAGACTCCATCCTGGCAGGGAGTGCAAAGACAGGCCATACCCACTGAGGGAAAACAGACAACCTTGTCCCTGTGGACCTGAGGATCCAAGGAGAGACACCCAACTGCAGAGAAAGGACAGCTCCGCAATGCTCCAGGTGAGCAAGCCGAAGTCACATGACGTGAACCAGGCGAGGCTCTGAACCCAGCCAGGGAGGTCAAAAGGCATACAAAACACTATGGTGGCATTGTTTCGCCATCTGCTGACACATAACTCAGTGTAAGAGCTGAGGCTGGAGGAAAGACGGTGGCTCGTGGGCTGCTCTGTCCCAGAGTGTGGCTGCTGTGGAAGATGAGGCTCACACACCCCAGATTAGCTCTTCCTCCTGGAATCTGTGACTGTTCCTTACATGGGAAAGTACTCTGCAGCTGGCCAGCTTAGGAGTTAAATTGCTACCCCACCACCCTACCCAGATACGAATGTGGAAATCCTGCTACCTGCGACTCTGAATGCGGCAGCGCATTGCACTGGCGCCTTTACAGAGATGATTACGTTAAAGCAGGGTCAGTGGAGCGGACCCTAACCCACCCAACCTAACTGGTATCTTTAAAAGAAAGTAACGTGGAAACAGACACTCCAGGAAAAGTGACTTCACAAGGAGATGTGCTACCCAAGCCAAAGTGAGAGAGGCCTGGGGAGACATTCGCTTCACAACTTTCTCTTTAGACTTTCAGCCTCCAGAGCCCTGTGACAAGACACTTCCTTGGGGTGTGTCCCCCCTTCTGTGGTATTTGCTATAATAGCTCTGCCTAGTAAAGACAGCCTTGGAATGTGGTCTCAACTGTGCCTATAGGAGGGTGGTGAGGATGCTGACCCACACACGCACTGAAAAGGTGCCAAGGCGGCCTCAGAGGCAGAGAAGCGAGTGGTGCAACCACTGGGAAGCAAAGAAACATTTCCTCCCTAGAGCTCACAGGTAGTGGGGGAAAGGGAACATAGCCCTGCTGACATCTTTATTTCCAGTGTCCTGAACCATGACAGGAGGCTTTGCTGTCGTAATCCACCGTATCTATGACCATTTGGTACAAAGGTGCAGGAAGACAGTATTGCTACTTCATTTTAAAGCATGATCTAACGTTGACTAGGGAACTTACACAGCCTTGCTGAATACGCTTTATGACAAAGACTAGTTTTTCAAGTTTTCTACAACCTTCAAAAGTATACAAATCAAAGGCGTGGAGACTCTTGGTGCTTGCCTTGCAAGCATGAAGACCCAAGTTTGATTCCCCAGAATCCACATTTAAAAAGCCAGATATGGACTGGAGAGCAGCCCGGTGGTTAAGAGTATATACTGCTCTTCCAGGGGACCCAAGTCCAGTTGCCAGCACCCATATCAGGCATCTCGCAGCCATCTATAAAGGATCGAACACTTCTGGCCTCCACTGGCCTCCACACACATGTAGATAGACCTACACTACACACACACACTCATAATTTAAAATAAAATAAACCTTACCCAGAAAAAAAAAACCTGGGTATATAGGTTACTTGTCCTTTGCTGTGATAAAACACCATGACCAGAAGAAACTTAAGGAAGGACGTTTATTTTGACTTATGGTTCCATAGGGAGAGTCCATAAGGACAGGGGAGGTATGGCAGCCTAGAGTGAGAAGCTACAAGATCACATCTAAAAACCACAAACACTAAGCAAGAAAAGTGAACTGGAAGTGAAGCAAGGCTATAAATTCTCAAGGCCCACCCCAGTGACATACTTCCTCCATCATGGCTGTGCCACCTCCGCATAGCCTCCCCCAAATAGTACCACTAACTAGAACCAAGGGTTTAAATACCTGAGCCTCCTGGGGACATCCTAATTCAGTCACTACACCAGGCATGGTAGCATGCACTTGCAATCCCAGCCCTGAGAACAGAGAGATCCAGAGATCCCTGGCTAGCCCATTGAGACTACTTGGCAAGACTCAAGACAGTGAGAGATCCTGACACTAAAATTAAGATGGACAACACCTGAGGAAAAGCACCCAGATTGCCTTCTGGCCTCCACATGCATATGCACATGCACACATGCATAGGGAAACAACACACACACACACACTGCATCTGCACACACATAATACACAAAAAGAAACTTCAGAGTTTGGGGAACTGTCTGAGGTATCTATGGAATACTGATTCAACGATGTGCTAAGAATTCATTAGATGTCAAGAATTCATTAGATCATCCTGGACACCCAGGAGAGACAGACAGTGATGCCAAGAATGGTCGTGCTTACTCTCCAGACTTTTCCTATTTTCTACACGAGCTCAGAGCACAATCGTCGCTGTCATCATTGTATTGGCAGACTCTGGAGTTTGTGGTCTCCTGATCCTCAGGACTGCTCCTTCGACTGCATTTTCTGGATAGGAGGAGCCAAAAGAAGTCATCTGTCAAACGCTGCAAGAATGAGAGCCTATTTTAGATCCCAGGAAGATGGGCTTCCAAATCTGGACTCAGCGCCATCTCTGAGCATCATGTGATTGATGAAGCAAGTCAGCGGTGGGAGATTTTCATCAATAATAAAGCAGTAAGCAGAGGAGAATGGTACTGTAGTTACCACGTGACTGATGTGCCCAGAATGTATGTGCCTCTCGATGGGGAAACATCGGAACTGCTGAACAAGGAAAACAGAAAAGCTAACTCAGGGCTTATTCAAAAATAGGTGTGTCTCACCAAGTTGAGTGACACTCCTGAGGACTCAGGAGCCCAGACTGCCTGACCACAGCCATCTGGTCCTTCTTGGCTATCCAAGGATGCACCGCTACAGTCTTTCAGGAGTCAGGCAGTGAAGTCCCAGCAGATGGTGAATGAAGCAAACACTGGGTCCAGCAGGAGGTGACTGTGGACCAAACCTTTGCCTCGCCTCCCGTTTCAGCAGCTCTTGTCAGAATCAGCATTCTGGTTCCCAAAATCTCACATCAAAGCCCTGTCAGGGCCAGATCCACAAAGACTCACTGAAGACCTAAGTTAAATTTAGTCCCTCACCTGGCCACACTCGTATAAGACACCACCAAGAGGACATGTTCCTTTAAAATGCCCTCCTGAAATCCATGTAAGTGACAGTGACCTTCAATAGCTTGGTGTGGTGGTACACACCTATGATTTGAGTACTCGGGAAACTGAGTCAGGAAGATCACAAGTTCCAGGTCAGCCTGGGCTCCACATTGGGGAGCCTCTCTCAAACAGTATTCTGCTATGATTGTAACTCATTCCTATTCTGTCATCTATTGCTACATCTAGTGCGTTAGTTGGGGCATCTGTGACTTGTCGCTATGAGTTTGAAGAACGTCTGGGTCAGATGATGGAACGCATACTGCCTCCATGTGATCCATGCTTTGGAAACCGTTCTCCTGGGGAGATGGTAAACCAATATCTCCCCCTCTTTATCGGGCACCAAATGATAGACCAAAGCACGATCCCACCAAAGCCAAACTTGACGAAACCAATGAGTTTATGAGGCTTATTTACAGAAGATGGGAGAGAGTTACTCAAGGAGTGTGGGTGACCCCAAAGCATCCATACCAAAAAGTCTCACCCCAGCATGAATGGTGAGCTCCCCACAGGTCCCCAGATGGAGTCCCTGCGTTAGTTATTCTTTCCCAGCCTTGCATCTGCTGACACCACAAGTCCATGCACGACTGGGGAAGGGTTACCTAGAGAAGACCGAGAATCTCATGTGATGGTCAACGGCTCCCCCGCCCCTTCCGGCAACATCAACAGTCAACAAGCCTGATCTTCTAAAAGAAGTCCACAGCTGTTCCTGGAAAGGTGAGAGACCCTTCGCGTGGAGGGTGACACTCTACATTACTCCACGAAGGGAAAGTGTCACCTGGCAGCTTTTGGAGTTTCTAATCTTTTGGGTATTGTCCCAGTTCTTCTGTTGCTGGGACAGACATACTTGGGGAAGAAAGAGTTCTTTCACCTTACAGGATGGAGTCCATCATCAAGAGAATTCAGAGAAGAAATGTAAGCAGAAAACCGGAAGTGGGAACTGAGGCCAGGACCAGAGGAGTGCTGCACACTGGCTCACTCCCATTGCTTGCCCAGCTTGCTCTCGGGCCGCCACCCAGGGATGGTACCTCCCGCATCAATCTCTAACCCAGAGACCTCCCTATAGGCCAGTATGATGCTGGTAATTCTCCACGTGAGGTTCCCTGTCCTCGGGTGACTGTAGTTCGTGTCCAGTTGACAAAACCTAACCTGTACAGGTGACCTAAGCCCATAATTGCTATTGCTAGCATGGATTGTTTCTCCTTACATCCAGAAACAGTTCTTGCTTTGTAGTGGACGTTTGTCCATTAACAAGATGACAACAGCTTCCCCCTGGTTGGCATCCTTGTGTATAAAACGGTCTGCTGTGCCTCTTTTAGGCACATATTGTCCATTTTCTTTGCTGATTGGACTAGACAGTAGAGTGGTTCTCAACCTGTGGGTCACGGCCCCTCTGTGGGCCGCTCGACCCTTTCGCATGCGTTTCCTAAGACCGTTGGAAAACACGAAATTTTTTCTTTTTACGTTCCAACTCATGAAAGTAGCAAGATTACATTTGTAGAGTAGCAACAAAAAAACTGATGTTATGGTTGGGGGAATCACCCACAGCATGAGGAACTGTATTAAAGGGTTGCAGCATTAGGAAGGTTGAGAGCCACTATGCACATATAGTCTATGCACATATATGGTGTAATTATTGATATATTGGGTTAAGCCAGTCACCTAGTTTCTTTCTTTCTGCTGAACTGTCTGTCTCCTTCTGTACATCCTGACTTTACCCGCTTGCTTTTCGCATGCTGTACAGTGATCCCTTTGTGGCTAAGCAACTTGCGCCCCTCTGTGAGTGGCTATCCTAGAGGATATAGGATCAGGAGGCACCCAAACAAATGGCAGGAAGTGACCAAACCTGATCAGCACACACACGGAGTACTGGAGAATCGCCTCAACTGAGAAAGTGCCTACTGTGTGAGTGTGAGGACCTGAGTTTGGACGCCCATCATCCATGTAAGAGAGAGAAAAGGAAGAGTGCATCTGTTCATGCCTGCAATTCCAGAACTGGGACTGCAGACAGGAGAGGCAGGAGGTTCCTTCTCACTAGCCATCGAGTCTCGCATTATCATGAACTGATAGCAATTATCTGTTTTAGCACTTTGAAAACAATTTAAGGAATTTAAAATGCTCATTTGCTTTACCTCAAAGTCCCTACTTTGATTTCTCATATATTTGAATTATTTTCATCTTTTAATTTACTCAGAGTGTACGTAATGGGGTGGAGAGTGTCAGGGGTGGGGGCAGTGTTCAATTTCCTTATCAATAAAATGGAGGTAGAAGTTAGTGCCCGCCCATGGTAATGGTGTTACCGCGCTTAAGGAATTGAAAAGCCTGCTTCCGATGTGCATGGAAGCAAAGGAGCTGGTGTCAGGACGCGCACATGGTTTGTTCCTGTAAAACTAAAACTGTGTCCTTTTGTATGGTTGGCAGGTTTGTCGACCGGAAACTGTAAGTTCTTGGTTTCCTAGCTTTGGTCTCTGAAATGCCTCAGTCGATGGCGTTTATAGGAACTGAGGGCTGAAGAGATGACTCCCAGGTTAAGATGCTTTCAGCTCTTGCAAAGGATTTGGACCTTGGTTTTCAGCACCCAGAGCATATCAGGCAGCTCAGACGATACTCGGAATTCCAGCTCCAGGGGATATGACCTTCACAGACACCTGCACACACATGACATAGACACACAGACACTGACACGTGCACATAAATCAAAGTATAAATACCTTTTTCAAAGAGTTGACACATGCCTGAACCAATACACTTACAAAATGGGCAATCCAGATGGATCGTCCGTGGTTTTGATTTTACATATACTGGGTCATCTCTGGGTAAGAAGGCTCAGAATACTACACTGAGCCATGATTCCTTCTGGTTTAAGTTCCCCTGTCTCTGATATTATAAGCCCCAACTTAGCACCTTCCATAAAAAGACACATGTCCAAATGTGTATACACACATGCATTTACCAGTACACACACCCCTCTGGTGGGAAAATGCTAGTTGCTTGCCAAAGGAGTGATTTATGCAGGTCACTCCGACCCTCACCTCAGCTAGGCTTTACTGCTCCACAATTCGGAGCCGTTAAGATATTAGCCCAGAAGCTTGAAATACCCAAGATTCAACTAACAGACCACATAAAGCTCATGAAGAATGAAGACCAAGGGGGGCTTCAGTCCTTCGCAGAAGGAGTAACAAAATACTCAAGGGAGCAAATATGGATACAAAGTGCAGGACAGAAACTGAAGGAGGGGCCTCTGCAGACCATTCCGCCTGGATATCCATCCCATGTGCAGTCACCAAAGGTAGAATGTGTGGATGTCAGGAGGTAATGCTGACAGGAACCTGATATAGCTGTCTCCTTAGAGGTCTGCAAGAGTCTGACATATTCAGAGGCAGATGCTCACAGCTAACCATTAAACTGATCATGGGGTTCCCAATAGAGGAGTTAGAGTGAAGACTGAAGGAGTTGAAGGGATTGGAGACCCCATGAGGAAAACAACAATACCAACCAACCAGAGCCCCCAGGGTCTAAATCACCAGCCTGGGAGCGCTTAGGGAGGGACCCATGGCTCCAGCTATATATGCAAGGGAGCTATATATAAGTGGGAGAAGAGATCCTTGGTCCCATGAAGGCTGGACGTCGGGGGAGGGGTATTCAAGGGTAGGGAGGTGAGGTACGGGGGTGGGTAGGTGGGGGTACACCATCATAGAAGCAAGAGGAGGGGGAAGGGATAACGAGTTCCTGGAAGGGAGGGGGGAAATGGGGTAAGGGGAGAACATCTGAAATGTAAATAAAATTTCCAATTAAAAAAAAAAAAAAGATACATCAGAGAACTCTTGCTAGTGTTGAGAGAAAGAATTGCTAATTTATGTTTACAGTTTATAAATCCAATCCTAACTGGGTGCTTAGACCATTACACTCATTCACAAAACTACGGTGCCCCTCCTATTTTGCAGAAACTAACCATTCTCTTAGATTTTGCAATTTACTAGCATTAATTGGCAAAATTGAATTCTTCCAGTGTGAATGGAGATGAATGGCTCTCATTATTTAATCAGCAGAGAGCCAAGGGCTCTGCACGCAGATGCTCGGACCACAGGGGGTTGCTGAGACATGATGCAGGCGCTGCTTCTTGCTTCGTGCAAGCCCAGACAGATAAGATGAGATTTGCAGAGTGGGAAAAGGCACTGGTGGCAAAATAGCCTAGGATGTACCTTTACTGGCTAAGAGGGACCACTCAGCATGCCCTAAGCATCAAGTTTTCTGTTTCTAATTAATGACTGAGGGAACACTGTGGGATGGCCAGGGATGCAGAGGTGAATGTAGCCAACACTTCCTTTTCTCTAGATATCAAGTCCAGAAAATTCCTATGAAGCATGCAAAGCACAGGCTAAATGTTACCATCTATGATAATATAATATACGATATGTCCTTCCGAAGGCTTATGTGCTGAAGGTTTGGTCCCCAGCTGGTGCCACCATCTGAGAAAGTTCTAGAACTAAGATGTGGGAATTAGCTAGGAATGAGTCCATTGGGGCATGTCCTTAAAATCTGTATCTTGTCCTAGGTCTGTCTGTCTGTCTGTCTGTCTGATTGACTCTGTCTGACTGTCTGTCTGTTGTCTGTGTCCATCTCTTTCTTTCCCTCTTTCTCCCTCTTGGTTTCCCATTCCTCATAGGTTGACTATCCTTCTCCACACATCCCACTGTCACAGTGTTCTGACTCACAATGACTTAGAATCAACAGAGCCAAAGACTATGGACTGAGCTTTCTGGAACCACAAGCCAAAACAAATCCTTCCCTTAAGTTGTTTATGCCAGGCATTTTGTCTCAAGAACAAAAAGCTAACACACATTTTGATGAGACTGTCTCCAAACTCCATGCCTAGGGTCTGTGACAAGGCTGTGTCTAGATTCCTGCCACATAGTAAGTACTCAGTAAGAGAAGAGGCAAGAAAAAGAGAGAGAGAGAAAATAACAACTTCGGCAGATCCCATCTTATCAAGCATCTAATGCTTCAAGGATGCTACACCCAAGGCCAAAGGCACTGAGGTTCTTCTTGTGGGTCAGGAAATGGACTGCTCTGCTTCTGTAGCTCTATTTGTTCTCAAGATGGGGTTAAGTTTATCTTGTGCAGAAACAGGTTCCAAGGAAATCTCTTTTCACAGGAGGTAGCAGAAAAATGGGACTCCAAGATAAACCATTCCAGGATATTTAAGATTTCTACCTAAATCACATGGTCACACTGACCCAAGTCATATAACCAAGTACAACATCGAGCAGGGGAGAGAGAGAGATTTTCTCTCTGCCCCACAGAAGTGTGACAGTAAGTGTGTGTGCCTCAGACATAGGGGTGGCGTAAAGAGAAAGCAACAGAGGGAAAGGCTAAGAGCCAGATTCAAAGGCCAGGCTGCCTGATGCCTGACTGAACCTCACTAAGTGAGCTTGGAGAAGTGACTCAAAGGTTCAGGGTCCCAGGCTCATCATCTACCATATGAACCTAAGAATAACAACTGCTTTTTAGAGAAAGATATTAACTAGATAATAGATGAATAGATGGATAGATTGGTTGATATATAATCAGATGGGGGAGGGATGATGGATAGATACGTACGTACATACATACATACATGACATATATAATAGATAAATGGATGGATATATTAGGTGATTGATAAATATATAAATAATAGATATTTATATGAAATAGATGATAGATGATTAAGATAGATAACATGTATGAATACAGGGATTGATGAATGTTATATGGATAGAGAAATAAATAATAAATTGATGGATAGATAGATTATATGATAGATGGATTAGATAAATAAATGATTAATTAGATGATAGATAGATAGATAGATAGATAGATAGATAGATAGATAGATAAGGTAGGTGGATGGATGGATTGATAAATGATGGATGGACAAATATATGATAGAGAAGATAGCTAAATATCAAATAGATAATAGATAGATGATGGATGTGTACATAGATAATAGATGAATGGATAAATTAGAGATTGTTAAGAGGTAATTTAGATTAAATAGATACATGATTGATGGCTGGCTGAAACAGACAGAAATTACCTGGTTGTTTTTCTCCCCCAAGTTGAATTTTCTTCCAGAAAACTCCAGATGCTTCCCAGCCCCCAGCCCCCAGCCCCACATACTCACACCCCCTGAGGCCAGATTCTGCCCAACTGGTCCACATCCCTCATCTTATTCACACAATCCTTTTATGAGCCCCTGGCACAGCTGCAATGGCCACTCAGAGTGCCTTGAACATCAGGCTCTCAGCCACACTCCAGCCCCAGGCTGACATTGAAGCAAGCATCCCCAAAGTCATTGTGCTCGTGAATAGGGTGTCTCAGTGATGGATGGCTACAGGCTTGAGCTGCAGCCTGCTGCCTGGACCATCCATCTCCCCCTAGGAGCCAGAGCACAGCCATGAAGATAAAGGGCACACCGTGGGAGTCTCAGACACTCCACAGTTCTCACATGGCCCCAGCTGCAGCTGAGCTCCTTCCAGACTGATCCAGACAAAGCCTTACAGTCACACATGAAAGCGAGGCCGACTTCAGTGCCGTAGCCCAGTCCAAGAGGCCAACAAGAACCCAAGCTCAGCCCACCTTTGGCAGGTCACATCAATTTAATAAACACATAATTAAATTTCCAGGACAACTTAGAGCCACTTCGGGGACTAAAAAGGCATGATAATCTACCCTTAAAGAGACCCTTCTCCAACAGCAGTCCACAGAAATAAATTAAAGATCAGAGTAGGATGTTTAGTTTACCTTAGAGAAACTCCCTCACCTAAAACATCATGCACCCACCCCGTAATATGCAGAGCCCAGTCATACCCTCACACAGAGCCTTGATGGATGGGTATCATACTCATTTCAAGAATCATGCTTATATCTAGATGTGTTATCACATACCTACAATCCCAGCACTCAGGAGGCTGAGGCAGAAGCAGCAAAAGTTTTAATCCAGTCTGGGCTACATAGCAAGACTCTGTCTCAGAAAAAAAATCCTTTTTAATATTTTCTTATGTGAGTCACACACTACAAATGAAATCTAGAGGGCTTGTTGTATATTGGCTGTCACCAATGTTGGCATTACCATGGACACCATCCAAACTCCAAGGACAATACAGTACCAAGAAGTAAGAAAAATTAGCCCTGTGTTAGCCCATGCTATGGGAGAAGCCCTTCAGGAAGAAGCATGGGTGTTGTGCAGTCTCAGAGATGTTTGCTGACTGCATGTAGAAGTCTGGTCCCTATGCAGACTGAGCAGTGAAGCCTCTCCTGACTCGTCATGCATACACACCCTGGTTCTTTTGTGTGTGCAGCTCACTTGGTCAAAGCTAAGTTCTGAACAATTACATGGGGTGAAAACAATCTGGAATCTGGGCACTGTCATACACTTGGCCCTTGAACACAAGCTCATTCCCACCACAGTCCCTTTGCACATGTGCTGCGGTGTCCCCAATCCTCTGATCTTTTTCTACCTTAATTGCTATATGACTACTTTGTCTGAAGATTTATTTGCTTTTCCTTTCCCACCAACAATGAGCCCATGAGGGTAGGGGGCCATGTCCGCCTTGTGCTCACTCTGTCCCCATTCCTAGAAAGTACATGACTCAGCCAGGCAGTGGTGGTGCACACCTTTAATCCCAGCACTTGGGAAGCAGAGGCAGGCGGATTTCTGAGTTTGAGGCAGCCTGGTCTACAGAGTAAGTTCCAGGACAGCCAGGGCTATACAGAGAAACCCTGTCTCAAAAAAACCAAAAAGAAAAAAAAAAAGAAAGTACATGACTCAAAACTGAAGAGCCAAGAGCCAGTGAAAAGGAGATGGTGAGGTTGAGATTTGGACCCACACGTGCCCAGAACAAAGTCTGGGGCTTGTAATCCAGATCCTTGCATATCTAAGCATACCATCCTAAGCCAACTGGGATGGTTAATACTGATTAGCAGCTTGACAGGATCTAGAGTTAGCTAGGAGACAAACCTCTGGGCATGTTTGTTAGGGAGTTTTTTATAGGGCTAACTAATTAGGGAAGATCTGCCTAAAGTGTGGGAGATACCATTCCCTAGGCTGGTGTCTTACAGAGAGGTTCCATTCCCTAGGCTGTGTCTTACAGGGAGGTACCATTCCCTAGGCTGGTGTCTTACAGGGAGGTTCCATTCCCTAGGCTGGTGTCTTACAGGGAGGTTCCATTCCCTAGGCTGGTGTCTTAGAGTGAATAAAAGGAAGAAAGTGAACTGAGTCCCATCATTCATTCCTCTTTGATTCCTGAGTGCAGTTGCAATGTAACCAGTCACCTCAGGCTCCTGACACCACGCCTTCCCCACTGTGATACACTGTTCCCTCAGATTATGATCAAATTCCTTCCTTTTAGGTTACACTTGTCAAATGTTTTGTCACAGCATTGCGAATACATTGGCTCTTTGATTGCATGCACAGAACAAATAGATTCTTCCTGGTTGACAACAGTTCCCAGCACTTCTGCAATCCCTTTATTAATCCTCAGCTATGTCCCACACAGAATGGTCCCCAGGCCTGCTTTAAGATCCCTGTGTGTGACTCTTCAATTTCTCAGGGTCCTTCTTCAATCATTTAAGACTGATGAGTCCCAAGAAAGATGGCCAGACTTTCCCATGGGTCCATCAGTCTGGACACCCTGATTTTTTTTGTTGTTGGTTTTTTTTGTTTTTTCAAGACTCTTGTTTCTGTGTAGCCCTGGCTGTCCTGGAACTCACTCTGTAGACCAGGCTGGCCTCAAACTCAGAAATCCACCTGCCTCTGCCTTCCAAGTGCTGGGATTAAAGGCATGCGCTACCACTGCCCGGCTGGACACCCTGATATAATACATCTATCATCAAAGCCCGGAACTGCACCAAGCTTGCTCTGCAAAGCTATATGAAAAGAATGTGGAACTCAATCACACAGAGAAATAAGAATCTTCCGTAGACATCGAAGCATGGCCTCTCCTCTTCATCAGCAGCAAGACCACACTTCAGAGACAGGCGCCCCATGAAGGACTCCTCAGGAAATCACGGGTTATACGGACCAAGCTTTATTTTAGCCACTTTAAAGCCAATGTATACTTAAAATATATTATCTTCTAGAGGTTTTTTTACCCATTTAAACAGAACAATAATATTAACCTTTGGGATGGACTGAAGATTTTTAGATGACAAATGTTTCTCATCTCCCTAAGCTATTCCTGTTGAATCTCTACCTTGGAAAAATAGCAAATGAAGGGGATACTATTTTAGCTGTCACCTCAATATTAAATACACTCTGTCACTGTTTCCAACAATGTGTCACCTAAAGAGACTGATTCGTGCTTGGGAAGATTTGCAGCAGTTTGTTGCAGGCCCACACTCAGGGTCCCAAGAGATGAACCCTTAAAATGAAGATAAATCTTCCTCTCCCGTTTTCAGATCCGGGTTCGTTCTCATTAATAACAGAGACCTGTCAGTGATGCTTTAATCAGTACCCGGTGTCAGTTCCCTCACGTGCACATGTCTGCACTGACGGAACTTGAAAATAGGAAAGAGGCTGGGAGAAGAGAATGAGAGTCAAGAGACCTAGAAGCCGGTGGGGGGCGAGGGAGACTTACACATTGCTTCCTTCTTGTAATAACACTGAGTTAGCCCATTCCAGGGCAAGAAGGGAAATGCATCTAAGTCACATAGGCAGGGAGGCCACCAGGCTAACAGCCAGAGTGCCTTGCTCTCCAAGTGGGCAGTGGACAGGGGTAGCCCTGCATGGCTAGGACTGCGAGTCAACCTGGTGTGTTTTTGTCCTGTGCTCAGGCTACTTGGGAAAGTATGTGTCCTGGAGAACTAAGGGCAGAGGGCAGTCTGAATGAAAAGAGAGGGCACAGGACCCAAACCCAGTGCATAGGAGACTCTTCAGAGAACTGACCCAAAGGCTCCTTTTAACAATGAGGAGAAATTGGGTAGGGACTAGACTCATTGAGGGCAGGAGAGGTGATGAGTGAGAGAGCCTGCCTGGCAAGCATGAAGGTCTAGCCTGAATTTGATCCCCTGGCACTCACAGAAAAAGCCTGGGGCGGGGATATGTGCTAACAATCCCTGAGTTGGAGAGGCAGAGACGGAAGGATCCCTGGAGCTTGCTAGCCAGTCAGTCGACTGACATCAGCTTGTTCCAAGCATCACTCTCTCCTTACTTGTTCCCAGCCCCAATCCCTTAGGAAAAAGACCATGTCCCTAATTAATTAATTAAACAGACAAAATAAATGAAAAAAACAATAAAGTGAAACACAATTGTAAAAGATACCTGATCTTAGCCTCTGGTCTCTACATGCATATAGACACATACACACATAACTACACATATGAGCATACACACACACATACACACACAGACACAATAAAAAAGAAAAATGAAGGTGAGGAAGACTGTGGTAGAAATCAAACCGCTCATCCTCCCTGAAGTCTACTCAAGCCCCTTCCAAGTCTCAACCATCCTGGCCAACAACTGCCCTACCCTCCTGGACACTCAGGGCATCCCTCAAGCCCAGTGTGGACTTCCCAAGCCTTCTTTCTCTGTATAAAACCCACTCCAGTCTTGTTCTCTCTTACCAGGGATTCAGTCTCTCAAAACTGCCATGAGCACTACTTTTAAATATACACTGAGGCTGGTCACAGCTCCCCAAACTCCAGGGTCATATTCACACCCTCTGAACTGTGGTCTCAACTCTGCCTCTCACAGAGAGGCAGACAGTACTGTGTGAACACAGTAGACAATGGGTCTTTGAATTAGTGCATTAGAAAAGGCTTTCCTCCACGTGAAGCCTTTCTAGAGATCTGCCTCAACTTCATGAGGAAGAATAAATGAATTCCTTTCATGCATTTATTGGAGGTGACTAGCCTTTTGACATTAGGACATCAGGGTTGGGATTTAGCTCAGTGGTAGAGCGCTTGCTAGCAAGCGCAAGGCCCTGGGTTCGGTCCTCAGCTCTGAAAAAAAAAAAAAAAAGACAAAATGACATTAGGACATCATCCACTCCGATGCTGGGCTCCCTTTGTAGCTATCCTACAATGCATGTGGCCTGCAGACACATCCATGGGTGGTCTCCCGATTCTGATCTGTCATCTCCCTGGCCTCATTTTAGATACTGTTCCCCTGTTCTAGTTATTTTTCTGTTGCCATGAGAAAAGGTAACTTGGGGAGGGAAGGGTTTATATCATCTTACCACTTACTGCCCATCACTGTGGGAAGTCAGAACAGGAACTCAAGACAGGAACCTGAAGACAGGAACTGAAGCAGACACCAAAGAGAAAAGCTGCCCACTGCCGTGTTTTCTCTGGCTTGCTTAGCTACCTTTTTTATACAGCCCAAGATTCCTTATCTAGGGGATGACAACACCCACAGAGGGCTGGGCCTTCCTACATCAACTAGCATTTAAGGAAATAGTCTATAAACATGGACACATGTGAATCTGATCGCGGCAGTTCCTCAAATGAGTTCCCTCTTCCCAGGTGTCAGTAGGTTTGTGTCAAGTTGACCACCTGCTAGAGTCTATGTCCTGTGTATCTGCTAAGTGCTGGTCAAAGTTCTAGGCACTAACTTGTCAATGTGAGATGGCAACCAGAGTATTAAAGCATGCCAAGCAGGCCGTGCTTCTTCACAGACGGACCTGAAGCCTTGGCATGAGTTTCTGATGATGACTCTAGAAGACAGAAAGTGAGCCCCAGCTAGACTGAGTGTCCTCCAGTGATCCAGCTGCCACACACTGCCTCATCAGTTCCTGGTACGGATGGTGACATGCTGAGTCACATCTTCTCAAGGTAACTAATGACTGTGTTCATGAAGCTGAAGAACCTGGAGAGATGGTGATCCCAGACTGTGTTGTGATAAATCTCTCATCTACATTCCACCCAAACTGACCAAGCAGAAACTCAGAGCTCAGCTCAACAAGGAGCCCTACTAGACTGTAATGGGGAATCTCCCAAAAGAAGCCTTCCCTCAGAGGCAGGTATGGGCACTGGAACTACCCAGCAAGGAACCCAAACTTGCTCTGGTGGTTTGAATGAGAGTGGCCACCATAGGCTAATACATTTAAATGTTTGGGCCCCGGTTAGTGGGAACTGTTTGAGAAGGATTAGGTATGGTTTTGTTAGAGTAAGTGTGACTTATTGAAGAAGATGTTGTCACTAGGGGTGGGCTTTGAGGTTTTAAAAGCCCACACCACCAGGCCCAGTCTCTCTCTCTCTCTCTCTCTCTCTCTCTCTCTCTCTCTCTCTCTCTCTCTCTCCCCTACCCCTACCTCCATCCGCCTGAAATATCCAAATCATGTAAGGTTATAGTTACTGCTACAGCACGCCTGCCTGCCTGCCTGCCTACTGCTGTGTTCCCTGCCTGAAGTTTATGGCCTAACCCTCTGAGACTGTAAGAAAGTTCCCCAGGTAAATGCTCCCTTTTATAAGTTATCTTGGTCATGGTGTCTCTTCACAGCAATAGAGAAATAACTAAAATATTTGGATCCTCTGTAAAATCAGCAAGTGCTCTTAACTGCTGAGCTACCTCTCCAGGCCAACTTACTTTTTGAGAATATGCAAAGGCAAATCAATAGAAGAAAAACCACCTTTCCGATCAATGCTATTGGGATGCCGAGAGTCTGGAGAGATGATTCATGCTATTGGGATGCGGAGAGTCTGGAGAGATGATTCAATGCAAAGAGTACAGTACCACCGCTCCTCCAGAGGACCTGAGTTGGGTTCCTAGCACCATATCAGGAGGCTCACAACCTCCTGTAGTTCCATCCCTGGGAAGTCAGTGCCTCTATCCTCCACGAGCACCTACACTCATCTGCACAGACACACACATGATGAAAAATAAAATCTATTTCTTAAATGGATGAATCTCACCATCAGTGCCCCCAAATGGGCGAGACTACACTACATGGGAAGAGGCCAGGGCAGAGTCTACATGTGGGAAAGGTTTCGTGATGAGACCCAAGCAGGCATGAGAAGGGGGCCCAGCAGACTCCAGCCTCGGTGAGCTGAGTGGATCTGCACAGGAGTATGTCCTTCGAGGACTCAGTGAATTGCTTTAGCATATGCTGCAATTCGGTTTGAAGTCTCAGCATCCCTGGTGTGTAGACAAGGGTCTGCTCCTGGATCATCTACTTTGCAAAGTCAGAACACAAGAAAGGCCCCATCACACCATCGTATTCCTAAAAGGGAACTCTGAACACCAAAATACCTCCAAAGAAAAGCAGCAGAACGAAAGACTCAATTAAGTTGAGGACATGTCTTTGTCATCATGAAAGCATTTCACACAAAGCTCTTAAAACCATAGAGACAATGCCAACTCCTCCATTCTCATCTCTAGCCTGGCTCCTTCCTCAGTACGACTTGTGTGTCTAATGGAAGTCTCAGTTCGAATACATCCAACCCTGAGCTGTTCTACTTTGTACCCCAGGTGTTTCCTACCCATAGCTTCCTCCAGCCCCATCTCCTTCAAAGGTTTGCTTTAGGCCAGGCACCATTCATACAATCCTATGCACGTCTTAACACTCTCACAGCTGATGGTAAGTAAGATAATCCCCTGGATGCTTAGAGGGCTAGAGGAGGCTCTCAGGTGCTCAGAGCCAGCATTCAGAGTTCAGGGTGGCATAGTTTAGATTGCAGAAGCTTGAGTGGGGTCTTCTGAGTCCAAGTGGCTCCATTGTCCTTCTCGGAAAGACAGACTAACAAGCTGTCATGGTGGTTTGAATAGGAATGGCCCCCATTGGCCCTTAGGTACTGACGCTATCAGGATGTGTCACCTTGATGAAGGAAGTGTATCACTAGGGTTGGGCTCTGAGGTTTTAAATGCTCAAACCAGACCCAATGTCACTCTCTCCTCCTGTTGCCTAACAACAGGAAGATCTGCCATCTGCATTCCAGATGCAGAATTCTCGGCTTTCCTCCAGCACCATGTCTGCCTGCATGCCACCATGCTTCCTGACATGATGATAATGGATTAAACCTCTGAACCTGTAAACCAGCCTCAATTAAGTGTTTTTCTTCAGAAGACTTGCTGTGGTTATGGTCTCTTCACAATAACAGGAACCCTAAGACGCCTGTTCATACTGGTGTTTGGTCCCCATGTCCCGAGGAAGTGACACACCAGCAGATCTGGCAACTCCTTCATATTCCACTTAGTTGTAAACCCTGGTGCATGGCTTCTCAGGCCCTAGCCAGAATGAAAGCACCAGGAGTAGGGTGAGGTGAGGTGGTGAGTGCTGTTGAAATTTGGAGTGCAGGGCTTTATCCCTGGAGTTCCTGATTCAGTAGGTCTCAGGGCACGCCTCCAAAATATGCATCTTTAACAACTCCTTGAGGATTTCTGGCTTGGGACCTCACATTGAGAACCGCTGTAGTTCAGTGATTCTCCAGCCACCTGAAGTAGAAGTGACTCAAGGTTCTCCCCCACCCCCCCTCTGTGTGTGTGTGTCATGTTGTATGCATGCAATACCGATGCACATATGCATGTGTGTGCAGTCTACAGAGGACAGAGATCAATGCCCCACGTTTTCTGTAACAACTCTCCACCTTATTTTTTGACACAGGATCTCTCTCTGAACTTTACACTAACTGACTCCTTTAGGCTGACTCATGAGCTCATGACCCCCAGTCTCTGTCTCCCAGCACTAAGATCAAAGTTGCATGCCCTACATGTGGCTTTTGAATGAATTGTTTATTTTTATGTGTATGGGCGTTTTGCCTACATGTATATAAGCGAATTGTGTGCATGCCTGGTGCCCCCGGAAGTCAATAGAGGTGTCGGATGTCATGGATCTGGAATTATGAATGTTGTAAACTTCCATGTGAATGCTAGGAACTGAACCCAGGTCCTCTGTAAAGCACCAAGTGCTCTTCATGACTGAGACACTCAAGAGACTCCTGCTCAGTAAGCCTGCAGTGAGACTCGGGCTTCATAAATTCAAGAATGAAGTGGAAAGTTTGCACACTAAACCAGCTTCTGGAGCCATTACAAAACATTGAGTCAGAAGACGATTCTAGAAAGAATTATTCCCACCAAGGTCCCTTGTGTGGCAAAGTGGGTTTGGATTAGAAATGCTTCTAAGTGCTCACTGAGAGCTGGGAGCTAAGCCCAGCCATGGGTAGCTGGGATCTTCCCTGTGACCAAAAGAATACCAGAGCTGTGGGCCTGCTTTACTCTGCTTGTCAAGTACGATAGTGCATGCCTATATCACAGCACTCAGAGGGTAGAAGCAGGAGGATCAGACATAGGGCATCTGAGGCTATCCTAGACTGTATGATACCCTGCCTTAAAAAGGAAGAAGCGAAAAAGAATTCTAGAATGAGATCTAGCCCCCTTGGCTACACCACGATGCATGCCAGCAGGTGAGTCCTGTACAAAATATGGAATTTTCATTAAACAATCTTTCATTGACAGCTACGGGAATCCAGCCAACTCCTCCAGTTTTATCCTTGGATGTGTGTTTGGATCATGCATCTTCCCTCCTCCTTAGATAAGAGGTGGTCCTGCAGTGTTAGCACAAGCCCTCCCTCCGTTTCAGCTTCTTCCTCTGGACTTGGTGCTTGGCTCTGGGCCCAGCAGTTAACAAAATGGCACCTGGTTATCACAGCGAGCAGCCAGGTGCTCTGTGAAGCTGTTGGCTCTGACTGTGCGCTTCTATACAAATCAGCCATCGGCAACCACCACAGTTCCTCCAGTCAGCAGTCAGTGAAGGCCAGTCATTGTGTAGCTCTTTAGGTCCAGAGGAAGAGTAGGACTCTCTTCTGGCCTGAGAGAACTGCAGGTCATGGTCACCAGATTAGGACTAACTGTGTCCTCTAGGATAGAATAGAGCAGCAAGAGAATGCATCTCTCACTCAGATGCTGCCAGTGGCTGGAGATGGCTGGTATTTGGGCTGCTCCAAGGGCATACGCCTTCATCTCAAGTCATGCATTTCTCTGTAACCCTCCAAGCTCCTAGCTCATGAATTAGCCATTCCTGTTTGACAAGATTTAAAGCAATAACAGTGCGAAGAAAAAAGTCACACAGTCAGTGAAGGGTGGTACTGTAGCTAGTACTCCAGTCTGACTCCAAACCCATCCTTTGATCTTTCTCTGCGTTCTTGTCACCTTGAAGACCCAACCCCAACTCCTGGCACATGACTGTTTTGCCAGACGCTTTCTTCCCTCTGCACAGAACTGCTGCAGGTCACACCCAGATTTTAAGTTGTAGACATAAGGACATTGTAGATCCTACTAAGTGATAAAATGTATGTACTCAAAACATCGTCTCTGCTCTTCTAGGAGGTATATATAGTTGGAGAAAGAGCTCAGAGTGGGAGAACTCCTATAGAGCTCAGAGGGCATCCGCCTGGCAGCATGAGAAAGCAGAGGTCTTTCACTCCTTCCTAGTCATGCCCAGGGGCCTATAGTTCCTACAGTCACCTCTTATTATGGAAAAGCCCTTAGAAATTGGGGGTGTCAAACGCTGTTTGAGAAGCCAGTGTAGATGCCAACCTTTATAAACAGCCTCACCCCTCCAGTCAGCCTCTTGATCAGAGAGATGGCTGAAGACCATTCTCTGGACTTAATGGAGGCTGTTCATGCCTCAATCTAAGTATCAGGTTCATGAAGTCAGCCCAGAATACAGGTACCAAGGTGGCCTCTGGGCTCCCTCCTGTGTTCTCATCCCTGCAGCTTCCCAACATGGGTTTAAACTCAGATCTCCTCCCTCGTAGATGCTTCCAGTCCAGGCCTTAAGCATCATCCAGAAAGACGATGTTATTCTAGATGACTCCAAGCATAAATATCGATCAGCAGAGTCTCCAAACCATCGGAGTTCAACTGGCAAAGCAGGATCTAAAGGCATTGAGGAGGCAGATCTAGAATCTTCTCACTTACCACATCTCCACCCTCCAACACTAGACTCTAGCTCTCTTGTCCCCCGAAAGGAGAGAGTTTACACACCCCTTCTCCTCTTCAGAGAAACCTATTGTCAGCTTCCAGACCTTCTCATTGTCATCATCCCAGAGCCACTGTCCCCTAACTGAAGTCACCTCTGGTGTCACTGGACAGTCCACTTGCAGACACTGAAAATGGACTATAACATTCTATTTTTCACACTGGCAAGCACAAGGACCCAGTTCAACCCCCAGAGCTGACATTTAGAAAACAACATGGTAGGTCATGATACTCATGGTAAGGCAGATCAGGTAGATAGATCCCTCGGGGCTCACTGGTCAGGCAACAGAGCCTACTTGGTGAGCTCCAGGCAGCAAGAAACTTTGTCTAAAAGCAAAGTAGATGATGCTCAGGGGACAAGCTACAGTGACACGTGACTTCTGTATATATGTGCACCTGCACTACACAAACACGTTTATAAATGCATATCCATACAAGAGTCAGTTCAATCAAATAATGTCCCAGTCAATCCCATGTTCAAGCCTAGAACCAGCGTTATCAGGATCTAGGATTGTGCGTCCATAGGGAAAGCTTACAGCATGAACTATGCTGAGAACACGTTGCAGGAATCCAAATGCATCTGCCTAGTCTCACAGAATCATACAAAGAGAGAGAGAGAGGAGCTGCAAGCTCCCAACTCAACCCTCCTCACAAAGCAAGTCAGCCCAGGGCTTCCTTACGTTTTTCTCTTTGCTCTTCAAAATCACAAATCCTTTTCCGTTCCTCTGTGCAGCCTGCCAAGTCCTCAGCAGCTGTGTCCTGACTTCTGCACCAAGCTCTGCAGCTCAGGATCCCAGGTCAGGCCCAGGGTATCCTTTGAGAAGTGCATCACCCTTAAAGTGAACCACAGTTCCCATAATCTAAGGATGAATGTGCACACCTATGTGTGCATGTGCATGCATGTGTGTTTATATGCATATGCGTGTGTGGAGGCCAATGGTCAACGTCATGTGTCTTCCTCATTCACCCTCCACATTATATCTCGAGACTGTTTGCTTCCTATTGCTGTGATAAAGCACCATGACCGAAAGCAAGTTGGGAAAGACAGGATTTACTTTATCTTACCCTTCCACATCATATCCTGTTGTCAAGGAAAGTCAGGGCAGGGAACTCAAGGAAGGAACCCACAGCAGAGTTCAAGAAAAGACCATGAAGGGGTGCTATTTACTGGCTGGCTCCCTGTGGCTTGCTCAGCCTGATTTCTCAGGACATTCTGCCCAGGGGTGTCACCCAGACATCCCTATATCAACCATCAGTCAAGAAAATGTCTCACGGGTTTGCCTATAAGCCACCCTGAGGGGTCCCAGGGCTCATTTTCTCAATTGAGGTCTCTATCCAGGTGACCATAGTTCATATCAAATTGATAAAAACTGACCAGGACACAAGAATCTGAATCTGCTGATTGGTCCAGGCTGACTGGCCAGTGAGCCCCAGGGATGGTCCTGTGTCTGTCTCCTCAGCACTGGGGTTACATACATGTGCACACTCCCACCAGCTTTTTACGTGAGTGCCTGGGATCCAGACTCAGGCCTCGTGTTTGCATGACAAGCACTTGAGCAACTGAGCCGTTTTCCCAATCCTCTCATAATTCCAGAGTCACCCAAGAGACCAGCTGGGAGGACTGGTTCTTCTTACAGTGCACGGGGCTCATTTATCAGGGACACTTCACTGAGCAAAGCTCTAAGGCCCCACTAGCCGCCTTCTGGCCCTGACTTGGCTCCACAGTTCTATCCCCAAATGCCAGCCGCCACAAAGGAACTTTTGTTTGAATCGGGGACAACCAGGGTGGTACCACCTGACAACGTGGATTTCTAATGACTGCTTAGCACTCAGGGGACAAAACAGTGGTAGTTGGAGCCTCCTTAGCTGGAGGCATCAAGACCAAAGCAACATGTCCGCTGCCTTGGCCAGCTCTATGCAGAGGGGCATGCAGGTCCTCAAAGCCCCCTAATTTTCTCATGACCTTGTCCTCAGCCTCCAAGGAAAGGGACTTGCCCTTCATGCTAGAGCAGGCAAGAGTGTCTTTCTCTGCTACAAGAACACATGTTACCGCCATCAGCTTTCTGAGTAACCCCAGTTACTGGCCTCCGGAAATCAACTGTATCTCTGGTATAAAGCAAAGTCCAAGAATTCTGTAGTGGGAAGAAAACCTGACTGGCTGCTAAAATGTGGTTGGGGTTTTCTTCAAATTGTTAAAATTTCTTCAGGCTAGTTGGAAGCAAAGGCTGTCTCTGCCTGTCTTAGATCCTTTCCTTAGCTGATCTACATCGTGTACATGCATGTGCATGTTGCGTGCGCATGCATGTGTGAGTACACACAGGTGTATGCATGCACATTTTTGCACGTGCTTGTGTATGTGCACATGAGCTCATGTCTGAGCATGTGCATGTGTGTGCGTGGGCATGTGTGTGTACGTGCGTGCATGTGTGTATATACACATGGGTACACACATTCGAAGGCTAGAGGTCAACTCTAGGTGTCATTCCTCAGACACCACCATCTTGTTTTCTGAGACCCAGTCTCCTCTCTCTGCCTTGAACTCATCAATTCAGCTAGCCTAACTGGCTAGTGAACCCCAGTGAGCCACCTGTCTCTAGCTCCTCAGTGTTGGGATTACAAGTTTATGTGCCTGTATCTATCCAGCTCTTTTTACACGTGCTCCTGGGAACAACCTCAGCTCCTCATGCAAACACCTTACAGATTGAGTCACACCCAGCCTGACCCAACTTGCACCTGGCCTTGCTTTCTCCAGATTCCCAAGGTCACACAGGGTGTCACCTCTAGATTGGGAAGAGTACATCCTATTCTTCTCAGGAACAACAGAGTCTTATAACCTCACTTGGTCTGGCCACAGGCGTCATCATCCAAGTTCAGGGGGATATGTGGAGGCCAGGTTGGAGAAGCTGTTCCCAAACAATCAGAGATGATTATCTTTTTTTTTTTTTAAAGTGACTTTCTTTTTTTTGTGATATATTTATTTATTTTATGTATATGAGTACACTGTAGCTGTCTTCAGACACACCAGAAGAGGGTGTTGGATTCCATACAGATGGCTGTGAGCCACCATGTGGTTGCTGGGATTTGAACTCAGGACCTCTGGAAGAGCAGTCAGTGCTCTTAACCACTTAGCCATCTCTCCAGCCCCAGAGATGATTATCTTTACTGTGTCTTTCTGGGTAACAGGGCCTGCACGATGCCAGCCTTCATCATTCCCTGGCAATACATACACTCACTGATACACACTTCTCAGAAGGTCTTTCTCTGAGCCCTGCTGTACCCCAGTCATTGTTAGGCTGAGAGTCCCAGTGAGTGGTCTTTCTCTACCATCCCTGGCCCTAGGGACTTTAGGGCCTAGAATCTTCTCTGGCCAATTCCTGGCTCATCTCTTAGAGGCTGTTCACCTTCATAGAAGAAGAAATTAGCCTACCAATCCCCAGGACTAGTGTGTGAAATCTAAGTGGGCTTCCAGCTGTCAAGAAAGTTTGGACCTGTGCTGGGTGATAAGAGAACCCAGAACTACCTCTAGCTATAAAAAATATTCATAGGTTAGGTTTTAGTCCTTAACAGAAGGTGGGGACACATCAAGAAGGACAGGACCAAATGCCACACATAAAAGCTATTTCCTTCCTCTGACCTCCCCCAGAGTTAATGCAGCCAAAAGCTGCCATCATCACTCCAAGACATTAATTACCCAAGGACACTGAGTGTTTTGCTTTGCAATGATTGGTCAGTCTCTTTCCTTAAAGAACCACAAGACACATGACACAACTTCTGGCTCAGTTTCCTTGTGGGAAGGAAGCTTTTGAACCAGAACAGAGTGTCCCAAATATACTCAGCTCTCAGCAAGAGTCAGCTCCAGGCTTGGTCCTGCTCTGCTCTTGGTGCTGTCCACTGGCACGCAGTATGCGCCTGAGGAACGACCAGGTGGATGTCCCGTGCAGTGTACGGAGCAAAAGGGACAGACAGGTTCAAGGTCTGTCATGAGCCGTCACACGGAGCTGCCATAGTTGAAGTGGGAGAAAAATCCTGGGATCAATCATCCATAAGAGCTAAGAGGCACAGATGGGGGAAAAAACGATATGACTCAACCAGAGAAACTTGGGTCAGTCCTGTGGGACCACACAGCGGGTCTTACTATCTTAAGCAAAGCCTACTTTTTCTGTCCCATAAGGATGGAGAAGAATCACTTCTGGGTACCAGATAGCATCTACATATCAGCATCATCAGCCTCTGGCCCTTGGGAAGCAGTCCTGTCCCGGAGGTGAATGTTTCCCCTCCAGCCTAGAGATTCTTTGGAATGTCTCATTTTTAGAGAACAAATATGATGGACCTATGTGGAGAGGAAAGAAGGCTTCCATGACATTCAGAAACAGAGTGGTAGATGTAAAAATGATTTCTCATAGCAAAATCTGCCTGAAGCTAAAAATTGCCCCCTCAAAAGACACCTTCATTCGTAGCCTCGGCATTTACCCGTTACCTTGCATGGTAAAAGGTCTTTATGGATGGGACTGGGTTAAGGGTCTAGTTGTAGGAAGATTTCCAGGGCTCTACATGCCGTCCCGCCTTTATAAGGCAGAGACAGAGAGATCACATTCGAGCAAAAGCAGGAGCTATGTAACCGTTGGAGTGATGGGAGTACTGTGGACACATGCTAAGAAATGCCTGCAGTCACCGGAAGCCAGAAGAGGCAAGCAGCAGATTCTCCTCTAAAGCATGGGGAGGAAGGGTACAGCCCTGCTGCCATCCTGATCCAGACTTCTGGCTTCCAAAATGCAAGAGAATTAAATCTGTTGGTTGGAGCCAACCGTGTTGTGAAAGTTTATCATGGCGGCTGAGGAAACAAATACATCCACAGAATAAAGGAATGGACTAGAGAGTTGAAGGTCACAGTCACAGCACGGGCAAACAGGCTGACACTTGTCTCAGAGGCCTTGCTGGCTTGTTAAGTGATGTTTGAATGTTGTAACACTGTGATGTACAGGTCAAAGCTACAGCTACATACAAACACACACATATACATACACTTACCACATACACACACTCACAAACACACACATACATACAAATATGAACATACACACATACACTCACATATACATACATATACTCACAAATACATATGCGCACACACCACACATGTGAACACTCAAATGGATACATAGCTTCACCTTAAAACCACAGAGGACCTGGCATACAGGCAAAAATAATATGAGGAAATGAGGGCTGGAGAGATGATTCTTGCAAAGGACCTGAGTTTAATTCCCTCCAACTACATTAGGCACCTCATGACTGCCTGTAACTTCAGCCCCAGGAAATCTGATGCCCTCTTTTGGCCTCCCCAAGGAAACTGTACTCACATGTATGTGTATACACACACACACACACACACACACACACAAATGTTAAAAACAGAAGCATTTTTTTTTTAATTTTAAGGACATTTGTCTGACTGGATAGAATGTTATATAGAGGGATTGAGAGTATTTGCAGCAAGATGTTCTTAAACTTCTTACCCTGATCTTTCCTCAAAAACATTAGGTTCAAACTTACATTCCTAGGAATTTGTGGAAATCCTCATTCCAGAAGTTAGCATTCGCTATGATAATAGGCCCTCAAGTAAAGTATATCAAATAATCAAAGTTCTATCAAATCATATGTCAAATAGGCAAAGCCCCAAAACACAAATGAAAAATTCAAACTTACAGAGTACACAAAGAACCATGCTGAGCATGAGTCAAAGCAATCAGGACTGTCCCCAAGAGTCCCAGACATGGGGCATAAAGTTTCTTCTCCAGATAGGGATTTACATCGGTGATTCTCAACCTGTGGGTCACAACCCCTTTGGGGTTGAATGACCCTTTCACAGGGGCTGCCTAAGACCATCAGAAAACACAGATGTTTATATTATGATTCTCAACAGTAGCAAAGTTACAGTTATAACGTAGCAACAAAAACAATTTTGTGGTTGGGGGAGTCACCCCAACATGAGGAACTGTATTAAAAGTTCCCAGTATTAGGAAGGTTGAGAACCACTGGTTTAAACAGTCAAACAAATTAAAGATAAAACCAAGAACAAGAGAGACAAGCTATTATCTTAAAATATAAAAGAATATCTGGAAAATTTGAAAGCTACTCACACAGAACCTCTTGAGATTGATAAAAAAAGGGAGACCTTTAAATAAAAATCAGATTACTTGAAGTTGGCTGGATATTAGACACAGCCAGAAAGAAAATTAATGAACCGGAAGATTGTTATTAAGTCATTTTTCAAACCACAGCTGAGAGGCAGAGGTAGGAAATATGAAAAAGTTTAGGTTGAAAATTCCAGTGCAGATGAGGACTACCTAAAGGGAGGGATGGAAAGAATGGAGGGAATCCCTGTCAAAGAAATAACCTGCTGAAGCTGGCGGCACCGTGCGCCTGTAATCCCGACCTTAGGAGGCTGACACAGGAGGAGATGGAGTTCAGGGCCAGACTCAGGGGCATAGTGAGACATTATTGAAAGAGGAGAAGGAAAAGAGGAGAAGAGAGAAGAGGAGAGGGGAGGGGAGGGGAGGGGAGGGAGGGGGAGGGGAGGAGAGGAGAGGAAAAGGAAAGGAAAAGGAAAGGAAAGGAAAGGAAAGGAAAGGAAAGGAAAGGAAAGAGGAAAGGAAAGGAAAGGAAAGGAAAGAAGGAAAGGAAAGGAAAGGAAAGGAAAGGAAAGGAAAGGAAAGGAAAGGAAAGGAAAGGGGACAGAAAGGGAAGGGAGGGAAGGAAGGAGGAGAGAGAGGAGAGGAGGGGAAGGATGGGAGGGAGGGGAGAGAGACTGAACATTCTTCAGGACTGAGGCTTAGATCCGCAGATCTAAGCAACATATTCCCCAAATAGAATAAATAAATTTAGATCCACTCTGAGACACGTTATAGTAAAACTACAGAGCCTGCTGGACAAAGATTTTAAAGGCATGTGCTTAGCAAAGGCAGGATACCTACGGAGAGATGACCCAAGATCACTATGGCCAATGGTGGTAACAGAAGGCAAAAGACAGAAGCATGCCATGCCTAAAATACTGAGAGAAAATAACTCAACATAGAAATCGAGAGTAGCTATTCTTGTTCCGTGAGATGGCCAAAATTAAACCAGAACTGTCGATAGTCCAGCTGTCTGTCTTTCTTGATGCTGCTCCTGGCCCCCATCATTGCTCCAACTACCCATGGTAGTCTCAGCAACTCCCTTGATTTCCTGGTTGGCCTGACTGCTAAACCCAACTCTTCAATCTTGGGTGTTCTCCATCAGACAGAACGGAGTATCTCCTGGTAGAGACAAAGAGTGTTCTGGTCCTGATCACCTCAAATCTTAATTTCCTCTTCTGCCTGTCCCAGGATTTCATTAACGCCTTACCTCCATGCTAATGAGGGTATAGCCCTATCGCTAGCATCCTAGGGCACCTGCCAGCTCTGACTCTGTGCCTGCCTCTATCCACTCCTTTGGCTAGTCCTGTTACCCATCCCTCTCCTCAGGAAATTGCTTCACTAAATGCATGGCTCTAGCTGAAGACCTGCTTCTGGCTCTACTGTAGACACCCCAGGATTCTTCATATATCACATTTGACCAAAGGCCAGGAACTGTCTATGTTGCCTGGGGTCCTGAGGACACCCAGAGACTCTCAGGGACCCAGCGTGGACACTCCTTCTGAGACTCACTTCTCAGCCACATTCAAGATCAAGACATCTGACTTCTTGCCCTGAGGAGCACTTATTCCCACAAAGCCACTTGAGAAGTGGCTGTCTTCCCTGTGCCGTGTCATGTCTGTCGTCCCTTAGACCAGCAGAGATGGGTGGCCGCAGCCTTCCGTTTACACTTGTCCTCAAAGCCAGTCTTCTCTGTAAGCATCCTGATGTGCGCTTACAGTGGGTTGCTGGTAATGACTTCAGAAGATCAAAGGCAAGAACTTAAGGTTCAAGAAATCCCAACTCGAATGTGGGTCCCTGCTTGGTGGTTCAGCTGCCATCTTGGCTTTAGCTTTGTGCTTGGAGTCCACGGAGTAACCTTCACTCTGGTGACCCAGGCCGAGGCTCTCTCCTGGGCACTCTTACCGCTTTGTGTGAGTTAAAAGAAAGGCTGTGCACAGACCTTGGGGCGGACATTGATACAAAGGATGGGAGAAAATGTGTAGCCTTCTAGTCAAAGCCTAGACACTTTGTCTGCTTTGTCTAGCTCCTCCTGTCTTACATGCTCGGAAGATGGATGGCAGATGAACTGATTCAAAAGACATAGCAGAGACTTCGTTAAAACCTGGGGTAAATAATCTGGCAGGTCTGAATGTCTCCCCTGTGAGAGGTAGAGGAGAGAAAATGTGGAAGGGACCCCAGTGCCACCTTGGGACAGTATCTCACAGTGGTTATAGCATCACTTTGACAATCTCCCCTATGTTTAACATCCCCACATGGCTCTCTCAAGCCTTCTAAAACCCCTTACTGCTTGGCAAGTCCTCCAGGCCAGGGCACAGGGAAGCCTTCCTCACTTCATCTGTACTCATCAATCCCCACGGTGGGCTGAGCTTCACTCCATAGCCAGCCACCTCTCTAGACATGTGGTGGAAGGGTATGTTCTTCCTCTAGTCTGTGAAACTGCAGATCTTCTCATTTCCCTTGGGAAGAGATTTGGGGAGTTTGTCTGGCCGAGAACTTTGCTCGAGAACAACGCTAAAGTTGTTGTCTGGGTGAAGTTTGGAAACACAGGGGTGTGGGGGAGGCTTAGCAGAGCAAACCTAATTTTCGGAGCTACATCAGACAACTGACCACACTGGGCCAATCGAAACCTGCTCTTGTGAAAGCGATCAGCAAACCACATCCAAGAAAAAGACCAATGGAGAAGCCACCCCTCCTGGAGAAGAAAAGGCACCTTCTGGGCCCCACCTCTCAGGAGCCTTCCAGCATTAAGGAAGCTAGCTCCAAGAAGGAAACCGTGATCATTTAATCCTGGAGTTTCAAAGACAAAGCCAAGGGTGGTGTTGGATGCCTATCTGACCCCAAGAACAACAACAATAACATACGCATATTTTCTTATTTTTCTGCAATACCCACCACTATAAAATCAAGACCTTTCCCTTTTGCCCTGGAGTGCTGCCATCGAAACCAACAGAATAGATTTGATGTGGTAGTGCACACCAGTAATCTAATCACTTGGGAAGTAGAGAGAGGAGAATCAAGAGTCCAAGGCCAGCATCAGCCCCAGAGAGTTTGAAGTCAGCCTGGGTTTAAAAGAAAAAAAAAAGAGGTCTGGAGAGATAGTGTACTCAGTACCCAGTGGTTGCCACACAAGCAGAGGAAGTGAGTGCAACCTCCATAACAAATGTAAAACTCTCACACATGGTGAGGCTGCTTAGAATCTCAGGGTTGGAGAGACACAGATCCCTGGGGCTCACTGGCAGACTAGTGTCTGCTCTGTGCTATATGATCTACAGATCAGTAAGAGGCTTTATCTCAGATGGGACCTGAAGAACAATGCCCAAGGTTGATGTCTGTCCTCCACACATGTACACATACTTATACACCTGTACCCACAGACATCGCCACGTGAACGTGAATACACGTACAAGAGCGGAGATCAGCTCTGAGGCTACCTGGGTGACCTGTGCTTCAAAGGCCAGTGTAAGAACCTCCCATTCACAGCAGCACCCAGCTGTTTCTCCTCCATCCCTGCCTCATCTCTCTCAGCTGCCTGTGATGAAAAAGGTAGCACCACTGGAGGCTCAGTCAAGACTATGTGTCAACACCTTGTCCCCTGCAGCCACGGCATCCTCTGCTGCTGAGAAGCTGGAGTCGAGTGAGCCAGGTAGGTAACATACACACCCAAACTGAGGGCGGGGGTGGCTGCTGGAGGAAGATTGGCTGCAATCTTGGTTACAGGCCTAATGACCCTCCCCAGCCCCACTTTCCATGAGGAAACTTACTAGTCCCGATCTGGCAGGGTTGGAAGAACCACATCTCTGATTTCCAAATGGCTGTGGCTGTGCCATGACCCGCGGATGGCATTCCATAACAGTGTCAGCAGCTCACCATGCTAAATCTCAGCCTGGGCTGTCAAATCACAGGGTTTCCCACCAGAAAAATAGCCATGCAGGCCATGATATCCCACTTTGGGGTTGTCTAGAATAGATTTTTGTCAGTGTCTCACAAGCTAAAGTCATTTGAGGAGAGGAACTCTCCGATGAGAAAATGCCTCCATTCGATTGGCTGTAGACAAGTCTGTCCAGCATTTCCTTGGTTAGTGATGTCTAGTGAGACAGCCAAGTCTACTGTGGGCAGTGTCACACCTAGGCAGGTGGTCCTGGAGGTTATATGGAAAGCTGACTGGGCAAGCTGGGAGAAACGAGCCAGTAAACAACATTCCTCCATGGCTTCTACCTCAGTTCCTGCCTGTAGGTTCCTACCTTATTTCCTGTCCTGACTTACCTCCAGGAAGGACTAAATAAAGCTAAATAAATCCTATCCTCCCCAAGTTGCCTTTGGTCATGTTTTATCTCAGAGATAGAAACCCTAACCAAGACAGGAAACCTTAATGCATGTTATCCATAAGGAAACTTAAACCCTGTTGTCATTCCCACAGACGAAAGACCAGAGAGGTAGTCTCTGTTTGGGGCATCGTCAACTGTTTGGCTTTTGCAAATGTACTTAGTTTGCTCCACTCATAGTAGAAACCCCAAATGTCACTTCCTTAACCCCTCACTTGTAAAGCTGGAGACTGCTTCCTGATACATGTAACTTCTTATTCAAAGGACTTCTCTGTGTTGTCCTAAAGACAAGGCAAGGGGATACAGCCTTCAGAAAAAAACATAACAGAGTCTAAAAATGACCAGACCTGGCCTGAATATGAGAGACAGAAGGACAGGACTGGCTTGTACATTTGAGGTTCTATGAATATGACGTAGGGGATGAGTCCCTATCTGACTGTGCTCACACGAAACCTTGTGGTGGCATCGGAGCAGCAACAGGAATTGCAGAGCTGCAGCAGCAGCTAAGTGCTGAAGCCCTGTCACCTCCCTGTCCTCTCCTCTGGTCTCTCCCCCTCCCCTTGAGCTGGGCCTGGGTTCTGCAGCATCAGCAGAACACAGTGGACAGGGTGACTTCTGTCTCACTGGTCAAGCTCTGTAAACCATAGAAATTCTTTCTGTCCAAAACACAGGCTGCAAATTAACTCAGGGGACAAGGAGGCTGCTTCCCAAGTCAGGCCTCTGGTGCAGGAAACCAAGCCCCCTGCAAGTTGTGGTCACCCCACAAGAATGCTAGGCCAAAGGTGAATCAAGAGTCTCCCACACCAGACACATAACTACTCACTAAGTTGGAGATGAGCCTGCCACACATTTCATGAGCTCTGAAGAGGACAAGAGGATTCCTTAGCTACACCAAGGTCAAGAGTACCCTGGTGGGTTGGGGAGATGGCTCAGTCAGTAATGTCAGTAATGTGCTGGCCTTATGAGCACAAGGACCTCATTTCGATCCCCAGTAACCCACATTTTAAGAGTCAGGTGTTATAACGTGTGCTTGTAATCACAGCACTGGGTAGACAGATATAGTCACAGCCACAGGTCACATGGTCAACCAGCATAATCTATTTGGTGAGTTCTTGGCCAGTGAGAGACCCTGTCTCAAAAACAAGGTAGTTGGTCTTTGAGGAATGACAGTTCCTCAAGAGAGAGAGAGAGAGAGAGAGAGAGAGAGAGAGAGAGCGCAAGACCTACAGTCAGATAGACAGACACACACAAGGAGGGGAGGGGGAGAGACAGACAGACAGACAGACACACATACAGAAAGATACACCCACAAACAGACCAACATACACACACACACACATACACACACAAAGAGAGATATACACACAGACAGACAGACACACATACAGAGAGAGATACACCCACAAATAGACAACACACACATACACACAAAAAGAGTACATAACAGACACAACACATACACAGAGAGTATGCATCCACAGACAGACAGACAGACAGACACACACAAGACACCACACACACACACGTCAAGAGTCCTCAGTAAAAACACTGAGTCAGAAGCATGTCTGGGCACACACTTTGCAGCCAGTGAAGAGACAGGCAAGATGCCAAATTGCTCGACTATACCGAAGCCAAGAACACACTTGCTGGAGTCACTGCTGTCTGTCTCATCAGATTTTTCCCAGCATCCTTAGTGCAATGTTGAAGAGAAGCCAGAAGGAAGACTGAGGCTGGATAGAGCAGCAACAGCTCCACTTGGAGGCATCAGCTGAAGGGTGGAGCTTTCATTTGCCACACCTGAGTAGACCAGCCACCCTTCACTACTGTTTGAAGCTATCACAGAAAATTGGAAAGAAAAGCCCTATGTATTATGGTTTAGAAATGACTGTCAAAACAAAAACAAACAACACTAAACACCTTCATGGGTCTGGGAATCAGGAATGGGATGAAGGACTATGGTGAGGGTCAAAGTTACACAACAGCATCAGAGCCACAGAAGGTCCCTCTACGTCCTTGATTAAGACCTGATTAAGATCAAAACTCTCCGTAGTACAGCTTGAGGTCCTGGATGGTGATTCCTCCAGAAGTTCTTTTATTGTTGAGTTTTATTATTGAGTTTTCCTATCCTGGGTTTTTTGTTATTCCAAATGAATTTGAGAATTTCTCTTTCTAACTGTGAAGAATTGGGTTGGGATTTTAATGGGGATTGCATTGAATCTGTAGATTGCTTTTGGCAAGATGGCCATTTTTACTGTATTAATCCTGCCAATCCCTGAGCATGAGAGATCTTTCCAACTTCTGAGATCTTCTTCGATTTCTTTCTTCAGAGACTTGAAGTTCTTGTCATACAGATCTTTCACTTGCTTGGCTAGATTCACACCGAGGTATTTTATATTATTTGTGACTATTGTGAAGGGTATCATTTCCCAGAGCTCCCAGGGTCTAAACTACCAGCCTGGGAGCACTTAGGGAGGGACCAATGGCTCCAGCTGTATATGCAAGGGAGGATGGCCCTGTCAGGCTAGGTAGGAGAGGAGATCCTTGGTCCTATGAAGGCTGGACACCCTGTGTGGGGAAATTCGAAGGGTGGGGAGGTGGGAGTTGGGGGATAGGTAGGGGCATATCTGCAGAGAAGCATGAGGAGGGGCAATGGGATAGGGGGTTCCTGGGAGGGAGGGGATGGGGTAAGGGGATAACATCTGAAATGTAAATAAAATATCCAATAAAAAAATGAAAAAAAAAAAAGATCAAAACTCTCTGCAGAAATGGTGCGTCTATTGCTTTTGTTTGTATAGTGCTAGAGATGGAATCTTGGTCTTTTCAGTGCTAGGCAAGCATTCTACTTCTGAACCACATCTCTAGTCCTTGCCATGCCCATCTTGAATAGAGGATCCTAAACTAGGATAAGAGAGGTTTAAATCCCAACTTATCCAACCACCAAACCTCAACCATTGACTAGGAAACAGGATGATGAAGAGTCAAGCTCAGGTGCTGTGGACTTGGGCATGTGCCTATTTTCATTCTGGCCTCTACATCCATGTGAGATTGCTTCCTGAACCAACAGTGTAGCATAGTGCAGGTGACAGGGGACTCAAGGGAACAAAGGTATCCTGCAGCATCAGGCTTGAGCCAGGTCTATACCACTCTGTAACATCTTTTGATCTAGGGCCAGCATCCTGGATACTCCTTGTGTCGACTTGACACAAACTAGACTCATCTGAAAAGAAGTCATCTCCCTCAACTGGGAAAAATGCTTCCATAAGATTGGACTGTGGGAATGCATATAGGACATTTTCTTAGTCATTGATGACAGAGGGCCCCAGAGCATTGTGGGTGGGGAACCTCCAGCCTGGTAGTCCTGGTTCTATAAGAAAGCAGGCTGGGCAAGCCATGAGAAACCAGCCAATAAGCAGACCTCCTCCTCAGCTTCTGCATCAGCTCCTTTTTCCAGGTTCCCACCTGGTTTGAATTCCGGCCTTGGCTTCCCTCGATAGACTGTGACTCAGAACATGTAAAGACAAATAAACCCTTTCCTCCCTAAGTTGTTTTTGGTCATAGAGTTTCATCACAGCAATAGTAAGTAAGACAATTAAGCAAGGCTAATGAAGACAGTAAGAGTAAGCAAAGTGCTCTTCTACAAAGAAACAGTCAGCATTTTCAGTTGTGTAGGCTACATGCTTTGGTCACAATGATTCAACTTTACCACTGTGGCACAGAAGCAGCATGGACAAAATGTATTTGACTGAGCAAGGCTGTGTGTCAATAAAACTTTATTTACAAAAGGAAGTGGTAGACCAGATTTGGCCCCAGGGCTGTTGTTTGCTACATCTGCTCTAGGATTTTGGAGTTTATATAAAGTTTATACAGCCAGCAACAGCTGAGCTGAGACTCAATGAAAAAGTCTATATTCTTTCTATATGCTATCCAATGTTCACATAACTCTACTGTTTACTGGGTCAGAGTTATGGGAGTTCATTCATGTCTAGTTTCACCTTTGCTGCCAGAAATCTATGCCTATCTCCAAAATCCTTGATGTCCTTGCACATGCACACACAGACACACATGAGCGCATGCGTCGAAACACAGTATCTTTTTATGAATCCTTAGTGCTTCATTCTCAAGATCCAACTTCTTCCTCTAAGACATGAGATACTCGTGGATGTGAACAATTAGCCAGAGTCACCATCGGGACATCTTTTTGAGGCTAAAGTCACAGGAGTTAGTCATGGCACCAAAAATTTCCTTCCCAAAAGGAACCTGCAGGCCACCCTTGAGTGTTTCCTTTGCCATGGGAATTGGTTAGAGTTGGGTTTCTCTCTCGCTCTCGCTCTCTCTGAAAAAGTTTTCATTAAATAGAAGGAGATGGCCAGGAAAGTGGTATAGTTGGGAAGTCATGGTGTCTCATTTCCTCAACATGATTTGTATTTTCAGCCAGATCAGCATCCCAGAGTGAGGGCCATTCCTCACCCTGTAGATCCTGCAGGTCTTGGCAGTGTGGAGAGCACACAGGGAACACCTCAAGAATACACTCCCTGGGGAACAGCCATGATTAACCCAGCTGCAGAGCTCTGGAGTCTGCAAATCAGTCAAACATACATTTAAGGTCTCCTTTATGATACTAACCGGCTACCAATGGCTGCCTGGAGACAGGCCAGCTTTCTCCTCTTTCCCTCCACCTCCTAAATTAGCTCCCTGAATACAAGCTAATGATTCCTCCTTGTGTTCTTTCAGGGATAGAGTCCTCCCTAGAGAGGACTAGCTAGCCACTGTCATCCTGTCCTGCAGTGCTCTCTTGACATGAAAGAGATGGAATGTTTGGGGTTTTTTTCTTTTTTCTTTTTCTTCTTTCTTTTTTTTTTTTTTTTTTACAAAAGAGATTGAAGGTTTCATGGCCTGATTTAGGTCAGAGTGCTTGAAAAGGAAGGAGGATAAAGCCACAGGGGACCCAGGCGCTTTAGAAATGCAATCTGCCTTACCCCAGCAACCTCAGAGAAGCAGGACAACTCTTGGCCCTCCTGGGTGGAAGTCACCTTTCTAGATAGAATGAATACTTCACAGACAGATGGAGGAGCGGGAGATCTCCATCTTTGGATAAACCGGCATCCATCTGTGGGGCAGACAGGGATGTTCTGTGCTCCTAGATTTTTTTTTTTTTTTTCTCACAGAGCCCACTGTGCCCTTCGCTGCAAGACCAGATGTCCACACAAGCCTACAAAAAGGGTCTACTGTGGCCCGTGTAATGGTGTCTGGTATCCCTACTCCACAGGTGAGGTGACTGAGGCACAGAGGCTAGGGAGCCTGTCTGAAAACAAGCAACTTATAATTTATACTAGCAAAGCCTGGACTTGGACCCAGGCTGCCCAGCTCTGAGTCTTCAGGGTCCACAAGTTGCCTCTCTGTGCATGCCATCTTAGAAACAAGCAGGACTTTGACATTTCTCCCAAGCGATGCTCCTGAAAGCACAGAGCCCTAGGTGTGGACAGATCAGGACGGCCTGAGTCCAGTCATTTCGTTTTGTACCTAGAGTGATAGAGCCACCGATGAAGAAGTCTACCATTCCCAAGGTCATGGGACCACATGAAAGTACCTATGTGACTCTGCCCAGGACCCCTAAGACAGTGGTCTTCTGAACACCGTTACTGAAACTCAGGGCAAAATACACAATTATACTTTAAACTCAGTCTTTTCCTCGATAGTAATGAACTCAATAAGTACATAAAAATCAAAGAAGCAAAGCTAGGAGTTCTGAATCAATTCCCATAGCACCGAAAGTGTGGCTACGGGAATGAGCCCTCTCAGTGGTTATTCACATGGAGTCATTCATCCCTACCTGACTTTAATCTGTAATCAAACACACATCTCAGCAAGATGACTGGCAGGGGTTATGACTGCAACGATGCCAAGTTTTCTCTTCTTAAAACGTCAGAGAGACCTAAGCAAAGACTGTCTTGCCTGAGAGATCCCCTACTAGAGCCAAGGGCCCCAAAGATGCTATCGTGGGCATCTAAGCGACTCCAGCAATGCTTCCAGGCAGGACTGCAGCAGCAACCAAGAGCAGAAAGGCAAGGAACAGAAAGGCAACTAGTCCAGGACTGACAGCTGTCCCCAGAGGCTGGGCACACTCACTGGTCTACCTTATCTCTCCCAGCATAGTTTCCCTCCTCCAGCAGCTGGCCAGAGGAAAAAAAAAAGGACAACAAAAGACAGAGACCCTCACTCATCATCAGGTCCCAGTGGTAGCTTCAAGTCTCAGAGTCAGGCCTAAAAAGTTCATCATTTAAAGTGACAAATGTCACCAATCACATCGCAGAACAACAGGAGACAGGGATGAGACAGACACCAAGATAGACCTCCACTACCAGAAGATTCTGCCTCTCACTCTCTGGCCACATCCTACCTGCTTCCATCAGCTGACACTGTTGGCCGAAACACGGGAGAAGGTAACCCGGCCTGTGGGGGAACTGGATGCGGTCAACTGGACTCCATGACGGTCGAAGGTCCTTGCTGTTGGCCTTATGGCTGGTGTCCCACCAACAGGCTTTGCCACTAGCCCGAGAACAGTGGTAGATTTGGGGCCACTTGTCCCTTCGAGAAAATGTCCCCGCCGCCAAAGTTTACAAGGCTCCGCACTCTGCTCTGTTCTTGCAGTTTTTTCTTTCTTTCTTTTTTTTTTTCTCTCAAACCCAGCAGGTGAGAAATGACACGAAGGCTCTGCAGCCTTAGCTCAATCTAAGCTACCCCAACAGGAGTTACTTCCTCTGCCTGAGAAAGAAGCCTGGATGTGGATGGGCCGCTCCTGCGTCTAGGGAAGAGATGATTACTCCTCCTCCTCGGCCACAGTGGCTAGAGAGGACTCCAGACCTGCACCGCAGCCAGCAAAGCACTGCCCAGGCTCCCTGGGGAGCTGCCTCACAGGCGGTAGTCCGAGGCCCCTGGGTCCTGGCTGGATCTCTGCGCTCCAGTCCGGTTTCTGGGTCCCAGGGGCCGGTGCAGCCTGGGGAGACAGAGAGAGGCGTGCGCGCAGCAACAGCAGTAGCGGCAGCAGCAGCAGCAGCAGTTCCAGCCGGCGCTCTGCAGCTGAGGGAGCACCGGTGTCGCTGGCTCATCCTTCACTCCTCCGGATGCCTTTGCCTTCCAGTTCCCGGCTGCCTGGCCTGACAGTGGGGATCCAAGCGACTACACACGCTGACAGAACCCCTGCTGCGACCTACTGCAGCGGTGTCCCCAGCCTGCTCTTCTATCCCCTTTCGGTGATGCAAAGGAGGCTGTTACTTGGAGAGCTCCTGGATGTGGAGGGGAAGTGCTAACTCAGCCCAGCAGGCTCCAGGGCTGGAGTAACCTCTTCATGTCCACAGCCAAGGAAGCGCCAGACCTGGGACACCAGACTGCTGGCTATGGAATTTACAGATCCGGGAGAGGAGAGCAGAGAAGTGTTATCCGTTTCCAGTGACCCCTGGAGGGGAGAAAACAGCAGAGGGCTGCATCGTAGCCGCCCTAACCCAGGCTAGGAGCAGAATGTTCAGTACTTCTACTCCAAACGAATTTCCAGTTTGTCTGGAAAGAGGGGATACCTTTCACAGGATACAACCACTGCCTGGGTGGCACTGGGTCTTAAAGTTGTCATCCCATCTGCCAATGACAAAAATGTTTTTAAAAACTCTGATCCAACTCACTCCAGCTCCCCTGGTGCTATTTTCTCTGGGGAATCAACTCCAACATTGTTGGAACTCCAGGGCTGGCAATCACTTGGTTGGGCGGTGTCACAAGCACTTGGAGGGAGTAAGCATGTGCTCCAATCTGCAGTTATCTAAGCTCTGATGTGTGTTTTCCTCCAGAGAAGTTTAAAGCCTCTCCAGGATTGAAGATACCAAAGAAAGCAGTGCAGCTCCTTTATGAAAACACACAGGTTTTCTGACAGGAAGGAGCCTTTCCAGTGACAGCCATTGGTCTACAAAGGTGACATAGCAAGTGTTTAGGGTTAGCTGGGAGCCGGCGAAGCCATGAAACAGCCCCAAAATTCAGATGAGATCTGATTTCGTGTTGGATCTTGTTTTTTGTTTTCTGAGACAGAGTCTCACTATATAGACCAGGCTGACCTCGAACTCACAGAGATCTGCCTGCCTCTGCCTTTGGAGTAAAGGTTTGTACTGCCACGCCCAGTTTGTCTTCTGGTGTCTTAAGAGATTGAGCAGCTCTTTTCCTGTCATAGAAAAGGCTCTCTTTTACATCATGGAATCTTAGACATCAGAGATCACTATCGGTGCCAGTGAAGGAGAGACTCCAAGACAACCCCAGGTTGGGGTCGGGGAAGCCTGACGTTTGGTAAGAGAACACCCTAAGGCAGAGGGAAACAGACTGCTTTCTAGGGACCAGAGTACCATGGTGCTACCTAGGATTTAAAGTCACCAAGCCGCACGCTGTCCGGCTGGATTAATGGAGGCCCTGTAAATAATTACACCAAGGTAAGCAGCATGAGCCAGGATGCATGGGTCCAAATAGTTTATACCGGACAAATCCTGTACACGGTACTAACGTAACGAGTACTGGTTACTACTATGTGAAATTAATATTACCACGCCCCCATATCTTTGACAGTAACTGTTCTTAGCAAAAACACCAAAAACCAAAACAAAACAAAAAAAGAAGAAGCTGAGGAATCTAACAGGTGTCTTTCAGTTGAGTTCATTGTTTGCTTTATCCTTCCTTAATTACTAAAAACCAAGAACTCCCTGGGAACTGTATTAGCCTCTGATGTTTCCTTCTCTGGAAAGTTCCTGTTCAAGCTATTGCCCTGTAATCTGGTCCCGTTCCATTTCCCGGCTTTCTTCCTTGTGACTGCTACACATCAAACACTTACTCATCCCTAGGCCTTGTCAGGGTCTCCTCACTGCAGGTCATCCGCCTGTGGTTTTGCACCTGGTATCTATTTTTTTTAACTAGAAACAAATGTGGTCAGACCCACTGAGTTTTGGACTTACAGTCTTATTTACTAATCTTGCCAAAGACACGCTCCCTTACTTCTGGGTCACAAAGTTAACCTCTTTCTAACACAGTTTCACCTCTCGTGCTGTGATAGTTAACTTTAGTTATCACCTCGACACAATCTAGAAAACATCTGGGATCAGAGACTCACCGATACACTGTCTAGATCAGATTGACCTATGGGATGGGGAATTATCTTGATTATATTAAGAGAGGGAGATGGCACCACTATGGGTGGCACCATTCCCTAGACTGAAGAACCTGAACTGTGTAAGAAAGGGGGCCATCCAGATAGCTCAGTGGATGAGAGCACTTGCCTCTAAGCCTGACAACCTGAGTTAATAATCCTGGGAACTACACGGTGGAAGTGCCACAAGTTACCCTCTGATCACATTCACACAATGACATGTGCACACATACAAAGAAGTGGGAACAAATTGAAGGGGGGGGTCTGAGTTAGGCATGAATACATATACATTAACTCATTGCTCTCTGCACTTGACTGTGAATAAGATGTGACCAGATGCTTCAATTTCTTGTCACTGTTAGTTAACTGTAACCTGGAATTGTGAGCTGAACAAACCCTTTCCCCTCTAGGTTGCTTCCTCCAGGGAATTTTGTCATAGCAATAGGAAACAAAACTAAGACATAAACAGTGTTGTTAGTCTAAGAGGGACCTACTTACACATCTGGTATTAAGCAGTGGCAGCTTCTACTACCCCCAATATTATTAACCAGGTTTTTTTTTCAAACCATCTTTTTCTCCTCTGCAATGGACTAAATGCCCTGTACCCACAGTGTTCTTTGTGAAATTATAACCTCAAATTTTAGGCTACTAGAGGCTGGTGTATGGGGAAGCAATTAGATTCTGAGGGTGGGGCCCAGGGCCCTCATGAATAGGTCAGTGTCCTTATAAAAAGGACACTAGAGATCCCTTTGCTAATCTCCACCAAGCGAACACAGGGAGCAGTAGCAGTCTGCCACCTTAGGAGAACATTCGTACCAGTACCAGACCCTGCTGGCACATTCAACTCAGCCTTCAGTCTGCGAATAGAGAGAAACCCATTTATTATTGTCTAAGCCACCCGGCAGGTGGTGATTGACTGAGGCCCTACCCAGCCTGCCTTACTGTGGCTTCAATATTATCAGATAGTCTATTTCTGTGTATGTGGGATGATTTCTTGCCCTGTTCTGTGGATTCCCGTACTATACTATCAATGTTAGCATTTTAAAAGTTCCTCACCAACATTTATATTATGTGTGGCACATGTGCTCATGTGTGTGTACATTCCTGCTTGTTTATTCATGGAGGTAATCTCAAGTACCAGCCACTTTAAGACAGAGTTCTTCATCAGCCAGAATTTGACTGTTTAGTTGGATGTATTGCTGTATTAATTTCCTGTCTGTTGCTGTGATAAACACCCTGATAAAATGCAGATAGGGAAGAAGGGTCTTACTTTAGCTTACAGGGCCAGAGAGGAGACAGTCCATCATAGCAGGGAGACATGACAGTGGAACACAAGACCTGCCTGAGAGTCAGGAAGCTGGCTGATCACGTTCCCATCTACATACAGGAAGCAGAGAGAAAGATCAAGTAGGGTACAGCTATAAACCCCAAAGCCCACCCTAGTGATATACTTCTCTCCAGGCCCCTCCTCCTAATGACCTCCGACTCTCAAACAGTTTCTACCAACTGGGGACCAAGAATTCAAACACTTGACCTATGGGGGACATTTCTAACACAACCACATCACCCAAGCTAGGTGGCCAGTGAGCCCCAACATTCCCCTATCTCTACCTTCCTGGTGCAGGAATCACTAATTATGGAATCATAATCACTCATGCCATTATGCCCAGCTTTTTACAAGGGCTCTGGAAATCAAACTTAGGTCCTGTGTCTACACAGCAAGCACTTTACCAACCGAGCTATTTCCCAGCCCAGTAAAAAAACATCTTAAGGAGTCCGGGTTTCCCATAGGTCATATTTCTATTCATTGCTGTGCTTCAGTCAGCTGGCGCAGCGAGATCACCATACTACGGATCCAGCTTGCAACAGAGCTTATGCCAACAAGGATGTGTTCAGGGTTAGAAACAGCTTCAGAGAGGAAAGCAGACAGATTTCCTTTCATAGCCCCATGCTTTAACATAGCCTCACGATTAGGGAGGTATTGGTTAATGATTAGGGCTGTTGCTCCATTTTTGCTAGAACACTGATTTAATATCTAATTGATACCCAACTCTGTCCGCAAGTAGATGGAGAACTGAGGAAAGGGAGAAAAAAGACAGCGTGTGTTTCTGTCTGTCTCTGATAAATCTAAGGAGCTACTGGCTATACACACGGACAAGATACCACACAGTACATCAAGACTTGGCGGGTTTCTTCTTGTGCATAGGCAAGGCTAGCACCTTTTGTAGCACTGTAAGACACAGAGCATCAGAGCTGGCTAAGAAGGAAGAAGAATTACCCCTGTAGAAGGAAGAGGCCTGTGCTAGTGGAGAGGATTTTGGTTCCATCAAGCCCTTTGACCAGGCCAGTTTAAAATGGGAGCCATGCTGAAAAGGTTTTAGGGTCCACTTAGGGCTTGTAAGAGG
>JAJTUV010002358.1:0-160082 GCA_021653895.1 Mastomys natalensis | reverse complement strand
GGGGGGGTCTCTTCGAAGCAAAAACTCAAACAAGGACAGGGACTGTTAAATAGACATCAGGCATGTCAGCATAGGTTCCACGCCCATGAGTAGAAAAACCATCACTGAAACAAAGCGATGTGTCTTAGTTAGAGTTAGGAGAGAACAGCCAGGCATGATGGACATGCCTTTAATCCCAGAATAAGAAAGCCCAGGCAGGCAGCTCTCTATTTGAGGACAGCGCTGTTTCATAGTGAGTTCCAGGTAGCCAGGGCAACATAGTAGACCCTGTCTCAAAAAAAGTAGGAGAAAAGACTTTTTCCCTCCCTGTGTAGCCCTGGGCTGTCTTGGCACTAACTAGTTAGACCAGGCCAGTTTAGAACTCACAGAGTCTGTCTGCCTCTGCCCCCCAAGTGCTGGGATTAAAGGCGTGTGTGGAACGTGCCCGGAGGAGAGGAGACTTTTGCCTGTGCTCCACAGGCCAACTTAAGATGTGGAATATGGCTCAGTTATATTTTAGAGGTTAAAAACATGATGCAGGACTGGAGAGATGGTTCCATGGTTAAGAGCACTGGCTGTTTTGCAGAAGATCCGGTTTGGTTGCCAGCACCCACTCCATTAGGGATCACAACCACTCCTGTTGCAGGGAACTGATGCCTCTTCTGGCCCCACAGGGCTCCTGCATGCACATGGTGCACAGGCACACCTCAGGTATACACATAAAATAAATAGATCCTTGTTTTTAATGTCAGAGTTGACAAATTCACGAGGGATTACCAACAAGTTACAGTTGCAGAACACAGGATCAGGGAACATATATCCATAAACAGTCGGAAATATCCAAACTGAAACCTCGACCCCAAAACAGACAAACAAAAACTAAAATAACTGAGGCTGGAGGATGGCTCCAGCAGTTAAGAGTACTGCCTGCTTTTCCAGAAGACCTGAGTTCAAATCCCAGAAACCATGTGGAGGTTCACAACCATCTATAATTGAGTCTGATGCCCAGGTGTAGATGCACTCATATATATTAAATAAATTGTATAACAAAAACAAGAACAACAACAAACTAAAATAACAACAAAAACCAAGATTCATGAAATATAAGGAAAACTTAAGAACCCTAACTCATGAAGAATTGGGGGTACTTGAAAAATGTGAGTAAAGGGGGGGGAAACTTTGAAGAGACTACTACCTATGAAACAGAGTTCCCAGTGTCCTCTCAGAGTAGGTACAGGCCCTCTCCTGCTGCAGACAGCTGGGAACCTAGCAGCTTGTATACCAACCAAGGTCAGTTTAGAGCAACCAGAACCTGCCAGGATCCTGCTGCTAAGACAGGTATATGGTGGGAGATATCTGTCACATCTCCACAAATCATGGGTCTGTGGTTCCCTCTGTGCCTCCAATATACCTCAACCCAAATGCTAGGAGCAATCAGAACATGGTTTGTTCACCTGTTAGAATTCCCCCGAGCAGAGTTATCTCCATAGCCAGGGATGTACCAGAAGGCGTGCTACTGACAAGGTACAGTTAGCCTCCAGCAATTGTTGCCCTGAGGATGTCATCCCATTGCATCCCAAATAAATAAAGTTCCCGTGGTGGTGGTGGTGGTGGCGGCGGCGGCGGCGCAGCGGGCGGGGGGGGGCGTGGGGAGGGGGGTTTCACAGGAAACCTATTTATGTTAAACCTTCTGTAAGGCCCAGAGCCAAATGATCTTGGGCTTTTTTAGTCCCTTTGAAGGCTTTTCATTGCTCACTTGTGTCACACCTACCATCTTTGTGACTATTAAAATCTTTAAAATATTCTTTTTTTAAAGATAATTTTTAATAATTTATCTATTTTTATTTTATATGCATTGGTGTTTTGTTTGTATGTATATGTGTATGAGGGTGCCAGAAAATTGGAGTTACAGACAGTTAGTTTGTAAGCTACCATATGGGTACTGGGAATTGGACCCAGGTCCTTACTGAGACATCTCCCCAGTCCCTAAAATGTATTCCTAGCAGACAACTATGTGGGTGGGCAGCAGAGGCATTGGACTTTAATTCCAGTACCTGGGAGACAGGGGCCAGCGAATCACTGAATTTGAGATCAGCCTGGTCTACAGAAAGATTTCCAGTACAGCCAGGGCTACACAGAGAAACCTTGTCTCGAAAAAAGTACACAACTAGGCTCTGCCATTCAAAAAAACTAAGTATGTCACTAACAGCATCTGAACCCCTGGAGATTTTCCTGTGGTCCCCACCAACCTACTTAATAAATGCATTGATATATGACTGGCTTTGTTCTGTAGCTAATAAACACAAGAAATATCAAGTCAAATTAGTTCTCACATTTGAATCAAATCCTAGGACCAAGAGAAACATTTTCAAAAGTTGCCCAAGAAAACCACAATGTATATATACACAGGAACAAAAAAAAGGATAGTATCAAGGTTTTCTGTAGTTCCAGGATTCTACCAGAAGCCATGTAAGTTGGGAGACTGCTACACCAAATCTTTAAATTTGCTGAAGCAAGAAAATGAAAAATTAACTGCAAATTCTGTGCCATACAAATTCTCTTAAAGTTAATCGAGCTGGGCTTGGTGGCCCCTGCATGTAATCTCAACACAGGAGAGGCTAAACTGGGAGAATCAAAAGTTCAAGGCCATGCCCCACTGTATTATTCCTCTAGGCACACAACCTATAGAATGATATATATATATAGAATTTATTATAACAGTTTTACATGGAGAGAGCATGAGGGCCTTGTACTCACAGAGGAGCCCTAAGAGAAGCAGGGACATTAATCTTTCATGGTGTCTCCTCAATGGAAGAGATAAAATAAAAACCATTCTGTCCAAAAGGCTGAGAGAAGGTTATAATAACCTGGTGACCTTTTTGCTATCTTGGACAGACCTACCCTAACTCCCAGAATGATTATTCCAGACTTGGACTTCCTAAACCATTACCCATTCTTAGGGAGATGTGAATGTACTTTCTGGCCCGCTGACTCCATCTATGCTCAGAGACTACATTAATTCTAGGCCTTTTAGCATAAGACTACCCTTTGACACATGTACTTTGTAAAGAGTTTCTTGTAAGCACAAAGCTTTGCACTGATGTGGACGGTTGCTGCCTGAAAATGTTTTTCCAAATTTGACTTTGTTTTAAGTCTGCCACAGTGAACCTCCTGGCATTTAGACTTCTTAGTTTAGATCCGGTTGAAGTCAATCTGGACCCAGGTTTTCATTCTTACCTCTTAACGGTTCCCTTCTCCCTCCCTATCTGGTTAAGGCATGTGGGCCTGCTAGTCCAACATTGGCTGGTCTACCCTAGAAGGCTCCAAAAATAGTTGTCGATCCACAAGGCTGGAATCCAGCTGGCTGCATGGTGCCAGCATCTGAACAGTAGGCTTAATGCCAGTGAAGTAATAGACTTGTTCTAAGAGCGAGAGCACAGGCAGAAGAGGAAGTTTCCTCCAGTCCTTAAAATAGCTTGCCAGCAGAAGGTGTGCCAATTAAAATGGATCTTCCCACCACAAGACATAATAAAATGAGTATTCTAAAAAAAAAAAAAAATAAATAAAATAAAAATAATAAAAAATAAATATGAAAGAAAAAAGGCCGGGGGGTGGGGGTGGCGCACGCCTTTAATCCAGCTTGGAGCAGAGGCAGGCCGGATTTCTCGCAAAGGCCAGCCTGGTCTACAGAGTGGTTCAGGACAGCCAGGGCTACACAGAGAAACCCTGTCTCGAAATGGGTCTTCTCAACTATATTTGATTAAGAAAAAAAAAATTCTTACAGGTGTGCCTGCCATTTGGGTTTTGGAATTCCAATGTAGTCAAGTTGACAACTAAGAGTAGCCATCGCACCCTATCACCTGGACTACAAAGACAATTTTTAATACATACACACACACCCACACCACACACACACACACACACACACACACACAGTAGCAGCAACAACAACAACACAAAACAAAACAGAAAACAAAGTACATCAAGACCTATAAATACCTTGAGAATTCAAACCAGCCAGGAGCAGTGGTCCCACACTTATTTCTTGCATTCAGGAAGCAGATCTCTTGGAGTTCAGGGCTAGCCTGGTCTACATAGGGAGTTCAGGACAGCCAGGGCTTCGGAGAACCCACCTCCAAATAAAATAACAACAACAAAAAAATCATTAGCATGGGATACCACCCCACACACAGGGGGTCCTGTAGGCACAAAAGAAGGAAGAATATCGGATATGATGGGGATATCACTTATGTTGATATTGACATGACTTTTAGACACATTTGACCCTTTAGACGAAAGTAATAACCTGGAGTGTGGGATCCACAACATGGGAAGAAGCAAAAATACTTAACAGTAGAGTAGAAACCAGAAACAGAAGCATATCACCCGAACACAGGCTGTGAGGACTCAAAGGCATATGTCTCAAACCCTAAAGTAATAAAATTAAACCCTAAAATAATAAAAGCTATAGACAAGTTCTCAAAGCAGAGAAAACAAAAAGTTTTAATAAAACATGGAGACACTATTCTAGAGCAGCTATTCTACCTCACAGAAACACACCATGGCTAAAGAAATTCATACAAGAGTGACTGCAGCATAATTTTCAGTCAGAAAATTCCAGAACCAATTTAATGTACACAGTATATGGAAAAAGCAAAATAAATCACAGAAACAAAGAGTCGGCCGCGCGGTAAGGAATCCAGAGACTGGCGGTGATGGTTTTGATCTCCAACGGTTTGCGTCTATAGACCGCTGCTTTGCTTCCAGCTTTTTGAAAAGACTCAGCCACAGCCGAGAGGACAGCCATGGAGGTCTAGTTTATCACGTGGCCTGGGGAAAATAGCATCTAAAAGAGTGGGATGAACCCACCGCCTTCTCAGCAGCGGCCCTCATCATTCAACTAACTCGAGAAATCTCAGGCTCAGCTCTAGCCACTGCGGCCACCTTCTGTACTACAGGCCGAAGGGAAGCATGGAAACCAGCATAGACCAGTAGGCGCCTCCGGGCCCCCTAGACCGCCAAGTACCCCGCGCAGGCGCTCGGCAGGAAGCAGAGGGGCAAAAGGCCGAGGTCAGGGCAGGGCGCTAATGAACTGCAGCTCCCAGCGGGTCTTTATAGTTGCTCCGGACCATAAGGCATGATCATGCTTAGTATTCCGAGCGGAGACCCTGTCGCTGGGCGTGTGGCTTGCCGTGATCGTACAGTGGTTAGTACTCTGCATTGTGGCTTGCAGCAACCTCGGTTCGAATCCGAGTCACGGCACTATCGTCCTTCTGCCCAGCGATCTTTTGATTCTGCTGTCTAGACACTCATTTTGTTCCCGGATTTTTCAGTATTTGCCACATTTCAGCTGTTTTGGGATATGTGGTGTCAGGATGACCCTTCCCACAATTTTTATGCTAACATACATTTATTAAAGCTTATTTCACTTAAAATATACAACTGCTTAGATATTGAAAAAAGTGATCCACACGCAGGTTCTTACAGCAAATTACTTTAATCCCTGCATATATATCTGGATGTATTTTCTCCTTTTTACCTACAATAAAAGCCTTCCTCTTAACCATACTATGGAGAGTTATGTTGTCAGTTCCTTTATTGTGCCCCCTATGCATTCAGAACTCACAGAGATGAGCCTGCCTCTGCCTCAGCCTCTTGCTCCAACCTCTGGACTGCTTAAAAGCCGGTGCCATTTAAATTTTATTTACTAGTAGCATGACTGAATGCACGCTCTCCTCTGCTCCTCTCCCTTCCTGCCACATCACTCTCATGCATTTTAAATCTGTTCCTGTTGCTATGGTTATCAGTCCTTCATTTGGTGCTTTTGTGGGGTGGTGTGTGTGTGTGTGTGTGTGTGTGTGTGTAAGCACACTGGGCAGCTATCCTAAGGCCTAGAGCATATTGAACACTTGCTGTATGTTTGAACGACAGCCGAGCTCTATTTTGGTCTTGATGAGTATGAGCACAGTGTATGAACAATACACCTCATGCAACAGGAGGTGTTGTGCTGTGTGCCCCATGTTTAGAGAGGAAGCAAGAACTACTCTCTATCCCCACTTGAGCAAATAAGACAGATGCTGGAGTCTAGAAGACTACCTCACCTACAGACAAACGGTCTTTACCTCTAGCACTACACAGCTCACTGATTTGTTTGCAACAGGATTGTAGCCCAGGCTATTTTCAGATCCTTGTGTGGTACAGCACTGAGGTGGTTGTGGTCCTCCTGCCTCGGTCTCCCAACCGCTAGGATTACAGGCATGAGCTACCAGCTCCAGCTGACTTCAGCCTGTTTTCTGAGATAGGGCATGGAGACTACTTCCAGAAAGAAAGGGTCTGAGACTTGACGTCACCGAGGGGCTCACAGAGCAGGAAGCATGCTGTCTCCTGTGAGCTACTCAGCAACTTCAAGCAACTTAATTAGTCCATTCCCCCCACTTCTTCCTCTTTTTCCAGCTGTTGTTGGAAACGGGCTCCTTCTGGCTCCTTGGGAGGCCTCACCTCCTGTTTTCACAGATATCAGCTGGTTTTACTATATTATTTATTTAAAGGAGAGAGAGATTGCAAACACTTCTACGGCCAGGATACATACAATAAAAGAACATGGGTGAGGAAAACCCAAGGTACACAAAAGGAAGAGGAGGATGCTGTGTAAATGACCGTGAAGGGGCCTGAGTTTGTGCTCCTCTGCTTTTCCTTTCCCAGTAAACACGTCTCAGTTTCTACTCAGTTCTAGTAATAGCCTGTGTCCCTAGTGCAGTTTGCTTTTCTAGAACACAAAAATCTGGAAATTTCAGCCAGAGCACTCAAGTCTCAGATCTCTACTGTAATAGTTGAGGAGCTAGATAGGAATACTTACAAAATGCTTCTGAACTCTGCTCTCTTCCTTGGAAGCCGCGGGCAGATTTCCATGGGAGATCTGATGAGACCTCTGCCCCTTTCCATGCCTTAGATGGCCAGGGATTGGGAGTGTGCTTAGACCACCCTTCCCATCCACATAGGCTATAAGCCAGGGTAAAGAATTTGCAATATCCTTCAGAACCTTAAATGGAAAAACAGCTGCCCGGAGGCAGGTTATAGCTTTTCGTTGTTTGTTTTTCAAGACAGGGTCTCACTATATACACCTGGGTGTCTCACTATGTAGACCAGGCTGGCCTTGACCTCACAGTGATCTACCTGCCTCTGTCTCCCAAGTATGGGATTTTTATGTTTGTTTGTTTGTTTGTTTTTAATATTTACTTAGTAGTCACAAGAATGAAACACAAACACAAAGGTAGTCAATAGGTAGCAGTTTATGGAGCTAAGATAGCCCGAGATAACTGGGCTGCCAACTGGTACCATCCTAGCACCAGCCCTCCATAGTCACAGGAGCCCCAGCTATCGAATCAGCCTTGTCCCTCTGTTCCCCTTGTTGGAGAAGCATTATGTTTTGTACATCAAGAACACAGGACGGTCTAAACAAAGTCAAGGGGCTGGAGAGATGGGTCAGAGAGTAAGTTCAGCTCCTAACACCTACACCAGACAGCTCACAATCACCAGTAATTCCAGCTCCAGGGGACCTCAGGCCTCTGGTCCCAGGAGGCATTTGCAGTAGTATACACAGGTCACCAACCACCAGTAATAGTCCAACAAACAGACATACACACATACAGAGACAGACAGACAGATACACACACATAAAAGAAACCACTGTTTTGTTTTGTCTTGTCTTGTTTTTAAGGAGGGAGAAGCAGCAGAAGTTTTGTTGGGCTGGCTCCTGTGCTGCCTTGACGACAGTCTCGGACTTGGAGCGCATGGGCGTCCGTCCGTTCGTCCACACCCCAAACAGTCAGCCACAAGGGTGCTGGGACCTGGGGGAGGGAGTGCGGAGGGGAGGGAAGAGCGGCTACTGAGGGGTAAGAGAGGATGCAAGACGGTTTGTCTCTGGCCCTTCAACGCTCCAGCACTGCGCAAAGCGAGAAAGTTCAACAGGGCCCGCGAACCGGGCAGCAAAAGGTAGGGACGTGATGTCACCTCTGGGTGCCTGACAGGGGCGGGGTTTATGCAGATGAGGGTCGCGCAGGGGCTGTCGCGGCCGCAGCCGCCGGGAAAACGCGAGGGACTTCGTGCGCGGCGTGGGAGAGAGAGCGGGTCCGCGGGTGTCAGCGGAGCGCAGGGATGGCGTGTGCGTCCGGAGAGGCCCGCGGCCGGGCGGGGCGAAGTGACCACGCGTTAAGGGTGGAGGGCCGGCGGGTGTGAGTCGGGGCCGGGCGTCGGGAAAGCATACTTACCTGGCAGGGGAGATACCATGATCACGAAGGTGGTTTTCCCAGGGCGAGGCTCACCCATTGCACTTGGGGTGTGCTGACCCCTGCGATTTCCCCAAATGCGGGAAACTCGACTGCATAATTTGTGGTAGTGGGGAGCTGCGTTCGCGCGCTGCCCTGGTAATTGTGTCAAAAGGTAGATAGTCACTTCCTCCGCTCATGAAGGCAGCCTCGTAACCTCTAGGAGTCTTTGCTCCCCAATGCCAAAAAGCACAAAGGGGGCGGGCGTACCTCTCAAAACTGCCTTTCAAGCTTCAGCCGTGTTTTGGTCTTGGTTCCTGTGCTTTAACTTGCAACAGACCTGCACGACACTTCCCCCGATACGTGGTTTAAAGTTTGGTTTTTTGTTTTTTGTTGGCCTTTTTTTTTTTTTTCCTTTTAAATACAGCATCCTGAGTTTATCGTCTTTCCTAGCAAAGTTGACTTCAAACTGCATCAGCTCGGTTCAAAACGCCGGAGTCTCTCAATACCCAACATTCTTTGGATATGGCGTGGGGCTCCACCGGACCCCGCCTCCTCTGGTCCCCGGCGGCGGGTACCCCCACCTCGGTCCTCCGCCCCTCGCCGGTCCCTCTCCACTCCCTGGTCGTGTCCCTCCATCTCCCTCGGGGTCCGGCCGCCCTGAGCACTCGCTCCGAACCGCACCTCCCGCCTCCCCCACGCGCACCGCGCGGAGGCTCTAGCACACGCCCGCGGTGGCCGGCCCCTCGCGCGTCCGTGCTCCGGGTCTGCGAAAGGACCTGACCCTGAGGCGCACCGATGGGCACCGGGGCCGCGACCCTGCCAGCGTGGGGCCCCCATGAGCCGGCGATCCCCGGGTGGCGGCGGGATCCCAGTGTCCGGGAGGCGCCGGCTTCACGGTGCCACGGGTTCCGCGGTCCTCGCAGGGGTGGCCGCCGCCGCGACGCCCGTCTGAACAAGGAACCGGCGTGAGACTTCAGACACCGTCTCTGTGGCGCAATCGGTTAGCGCGTTCGGCTGTTAACCGAAAGGTTGGTGGTTCGAGCCCACCCAGGGACGACAGGCGCCTGGGCTAGGCTTTTAGCAGCCTGCTTACTAGACAGTTACTCGCTCATTCGGTGACTCGTGAGCCCGGAAAAGTTACATTCCTACGCCCTACCCAGACATTCCCGAAAAGCCCACGGGAAACGCTAGCAAGCAAGGACTTTACCTTGCCTGTCCGTCACAGGTTGTTATTTGTGGCCTGCCCCTCGGCGAGGAAACGGCCCCACCTTTTTTTTTTTTTTTTTTTTTAATCTTTCTTTCTTTGTTTGTTTGATTTGGAAAGAGAAGAACCTGGGAACAACCCCCGCCTGGTGTCCTTGGTGTATTTGGGAGTGTGGTAGAGTGGGAATCCTTTCTTAATAAAAGAAAATTACCGACCAGTCGCCAGGTTTTAATAACACAGGTAAACGCTATAGTGGGACCCGTTGCTCCACTCCACCCTGTAGAAATTTTACACCACTGGCCTGCTGCTAGCAAAGTCCGTGGACCGCTGGCTTGACCCCCCCACCCCCAGCTCTTTGGTAGGACCCCATAGCAGTTCGCCCCCTCCCGCCCGAGGTGCCCCGGCCACCGCGGAGACGAGGGCGATCGAGGTCTACCGCAGGCTTGGGGAAAATAGCTAAAGGGCTCCCACTGCGCCTGCAAGAACGGCCTCCACCCACCCGCGGGCTTCACCCTCAACGGTGGTCCCGCTGAGGCACAGGCGCGTGCACTCGGCGCCGCTCCCGACGCGGCGGGCACCAATCACTTCTGCGGGACGACAGGCGGGGCTGGAGCCTCGGAGGCGACCAGAGGCCGCTCCGCGGTCCGCACCGGGCGCTGGCCTGCGCTCCGCCGGGGCGGCCCGGGCGGGCAGCTCAGTCCCGGCGTCGGCGCCCAGCGGGGAGCGGACGCCGAGGGCAGCGCAGGGAGAACCCGGCGGGACTGGACTGAGGCTCGGCCAACGGCGCCAGCACCGGGCGGGCGCGCATCGCACGTCGCCGGGCGCGTGGCTCGCCGTGATCGTATAGTGGTTAGTACTCTGCGTTGTGGCCGCAGCAACCTCGGTTCGAATCCGAGTCACGGCATGGCGTCCTTCTTGCTTCTTGTACTGCTTTCTTGCCTCCTGTTTGTAGGAACCCTGCGTGCCCTACGCCTAATTAACGTCTTGCCATAGGCTCTAGGCTCCTTCCTCCGAGGACCCCTACAGCTGACTTAGAGAAACTTAAAAAAAAAAAAAAAAAAAAAGCGTTGTTGTTGCTGTTATTGTTGTTTTTTATTGTTGTTACACTCTGATCTGAGTCTTCACCGTCAACCAATCACGCTGTCTCAGGTGTACTCACAATTTGCCAGTCTACCTCGCTTGTTTCCTGCGTCAGGGCTTTTTCATCGCCGTTCTTTTTGTTGTTGTTGTTTGTCTTGGTTTTGGTTTTTTGAATCGTCGCTATTCCTAAGACCTAGGGCATACTAAGAACACTTTCCTCTACACCCAGTTTTGGTCTTCATCAGTGCTATTGGAAGAGACTGCGCTGTATGTGTGTGTTTGTGTGTGTGTGTTTTAATGAAACAAATATAGTCTTTTCCACAAACTAACTTTTAAATTTTGGTTCTCAGTTATGACCTAATCCCAGCACTAGGAAGCAGTCACAGGTGGAGCTCTGAATTAGAGGCCAGCATTGTCTAAAGGCCGAACTACACGGAGAATCTAACTCAAAAAACAACCATAGATAGATAGATAGATAGATAGACATAGGTAAGAAGAAAATAAATTGATTCTCAATGTATTCTTTTCTGAGAATTAAGTATTCTTGAGCAGTAAAAGAAAGGCAGGCAGGAAGGAAACTGCTATAATAGCGATGCTCCTGCCTACTCTATCATTATTCACAAAGTTACAACAATTTCTTTCAGAGGAACTGACTACTTGTCAATAATCCTCTTGATAGGTTTGGTGAGTGAGTTATCCTTTTCTTTCAGAAAGTTAATAACGTCGAGAAGATGTATCAACAGTAAATTCTAGTGATTCCATTTCTTCTGACGGTGGACTAGCTTTATTTGTGTGAGTGCCAAAGACTCGCTTTGACATGTCAGGTACTGAAGGGACGCATGTAGTCAGTGAGTAATCACTTCAGACTTTTTTCTAAGGGAGCAAAACTTAATTCTCTGGGGCCAGCTAGAGAAAATGGTGAAAACACACACTTTTAAATATGTCTGTCAAGTGAGTTTCAATTTGCCTGTCAATTATTTTTTATTCTGTAACACAACTAATAAAAATGTTTCAAATAGAGCTATCATCTACTTAAAGAGCACTTCTTGATGTAATTAGTCTCAGTTCTGCCATCCTGCACTGTAATGTGTTAAGTGTGCTAGTATCGTGGCCTCACTTCACACTGGGACTCTGAAGAATAGATCATGGGAGGCTGGAGCTCATGCTTTTTAGAGCTCTTTGGACAGGAATACAGATATAGAGATAGAGAGATATATTATGTCATATATATAATATATATGTTGTATATATATAAAACATATAACTATATGTATTATATCTGAACACAGGTATACTGAGAGACACTGTGACACAATGTATCTTCCACGAGATGGTTTCTATGCTTTGTTTTGTTTTTTTGTTGTTGTTGTTTAGATTTGTTTTTTTGTTTGTTCGTTTGTGGGGTAAGTTTGCAAGAGTGGAGGGCAGATACCAGGGGACTGGGAGATGCGTGGGACTGGGGTGTATCATGTGAAATTCACAAGGAAGCAATAAAAATTAGAAAAACGGATGAAGAGGACTATGAAGAAGAGGAAGAAGGAGAAAAAGAAAACGGTGTAAAACGAACTTATTTCTAAGACAAAGTACCAGATAGAAATATTCACATCATGTATTACAGAGATGAAAATCAACAATGGGTATAAGGTGTAGCTCAAAGGGGAAAGTGTTCTTAGTATATGCCCTAGGTCTTAGGAATAATGTAAGGAGCAGGCCCTTACACAGGACCAACTCCATATTGTAATAAGAAACTTGTTAGGATATGTCTGGTACTTGTAAAGACAAGTCTGGAAGTAAAGGTGTGCTGTGATAACCAGCTGTGATGAGATCAGAGCCCAGCGATAACCAGACACGAGTGGTTATCTGCCATACACGTCAGGAGTGACGCCAAATCCAAAATAAAAGAGGAGCCCAATCGGAGCACTTCATTCACACTTGTCGCCATGATTGGTCAATGTGATCCTCTGGACAAAGCCTCCTCAGCACCAGGTCGTCAAAGACTTAACTGAGACACAATGCCTCCAGCTTCTTCATGGTCAAGCACCCTGTGAGGTCAAATTATCAACTCAACTCAATTATCTGACCCTACCTTCCCAGGCTTCAGACCTGTAACCCGAACCCATCAAAAGGACTCAGATGGTATAATCTCTGAATGAATGATGTGTTTATTGCTATGCTTATTTCTTTGATAATTAGCAATTTATTATTTGTGCTCATTGTGCATATTATTAGAGGCAATACATAGGAAATGTAGCAGTATCTTGTTGTAACAATTGTCTTCGCATTGGTAATAGTCAATATCTTGTACCAATAGCCTTAGCATTTGTGATAATATATTGCTTGCTGTGCATCATTAATTAAAGAATAACTAAATTCCAAAACCTCTGTCTCTCTGGCGTACTCTCTCTTCCCTCTCGAGGAGCTGATGGTCTCACAGGTAGACTGGCAAATTGTGAGTACACCTGAGACAGCGTGATTGGTTGACGGTGAAGACTCAGAAGTGTAACAACAATAAAAAACAACAATAACAGCAACAACAACGCTTTTTTTTTTTTTTTTTTTTTAAGTTTCTCTAAGTCAGCTGTAGGGGTCCTCGGAGGAAGGAGCCTAGAGCCTATGGCAAGACGTTAATTAGGCGTAGGGCACGCAGGGTTCCTACAAACAGGAGGCAAGAAAGCAGTACAAGAAGCAAGAAGGACGCCATGCCGTGACTCGGATTCGAACCGAGGTTGCTGCGGCCACAACGCAGAGTACTAACCACTATACGATCACGGCGAGCCACGCGCCCGGCGACGTGCGATGCGCGCCCGCCCGGTGCTGGCGCCGTTGGCCGAGCCTCAGTCCAGTCCCGCCGGGTTCTCCCTGCGCTGCCCTCGGCGTCCGCTCCCCGCTGGGCGCCGACGCCGGGACTGAGCTGCCCGCCCGGGCCGCCCCGGCGGAGCGCAGGCCAGCGCCCGGTGCGGACCGCGGAGCGGCCTCTGGTCGCCTCCGAGGCTCCAGCCCCGCCTGTCGTCCCGCAGAAGTGATTGGTGCCCGCCGCGTCGGGAGCGGCGCCGAGTGCACGCGCCTGTGCCTCAGCGGGACCACCGTTGAGGGTGAAGCCCGCGGGTGGGTGGAGGCCGTTCTTGCAGGCGCAGTGGGAGCCCTTTAGCTATTTTCCCCAAGCCTGCGGTAGACCTCGATCGCCCTCGTCTCGCGCGGTGGCCGGGGCACCTCGGGCGGGAGGGGGCGAACTGCTATGGGGTCCTACCAAAGAGCTGGGGGTGGGGTGGGGTCAAGCCAGCGGTCCACGGACTTTGCTAGAAGCAGGCCAGTGGTGTAAAATTTCTACAGGGTGGAGTGGAGCAACGGGTCCCACTATAGCGTTTACCTGTGTTATTAAAACCTGGCGACTGGTCGGTAATTTTCTTTTATTAAGAAAGGATTCCACTCTACCCACTCCCAAATACACCAAGGACACCAGGCGGGGTTGTTCCCAGGTTCTTCTCTTTCCAAATCAAACAAACAAAGAAAGAAAGATTAAAAAAAAAAAAAAAAAAAAAAAAAAAAAAAAAAAAAAAGGTGGGGCCGTTTCCTCGCCGAGGGGCAGGCCACAAATAACAACCTGTGACGGACAGGCAAGGTAAAGTCCTTGCTTGCTAGCGTTTCCCGTGGGCTTTTCGGGAATGTCTGGGTAGGGCGTAGGAATGTAACTTTTCCGGGCTCACGAGTCACCGAATGAGCGAGTAACTGTCTAGTAAGCAGGCTGCTAAAAGCCTAGCCCAGGCGCCTGTCGTCCCTGGGTGGGCTCGAACCACCAACCTTTCGGTTAACAGCCGAACGCGCTAACCGATTGCGCCACAGAGACGGTGTCTGAAGTCTCACGCCGGTTCCTTGTTCAGACGGGCGTCGCGGCGGCGGCCACCCCTGCGAGGACCGCGGAACCCGTGGCACCGTGAAGCCGGCGCCTCCCGGACACTGGGATCCCGCCGCCACCCGGGGATCGCCGGCTCATGGGGGCCCCACGCTGGCAGGGTCGCGGCCCCGGTGCCCATCGGTGCGCCTCAGGGTCAGGTCCTTTCGCAGACCCGGAGCACGGACGCGCGAGGGGCCGGCCACCGCGGGCGTGTGCTAGAGCCTCCGCGCGGTGCGCGTGGGGGAGGCGGGAGGTGCGGTTCGGAGCGAGTGCTCAGGGCGGCCGGACCCCGAGGGAGATGGAGGGACACGACCAGGGAGTGGAGAGGGACCGGCGAGGGGCGGAGGACCGAGGTGGGGGTACCCGCCGCCGGGGACCAGAGGAGGCGGGGTCCGGTGGAGCCCCACGCCATATCCAAAGAATGTTGGGTATTGAGAGACTCCGGCGTTTTGAACCGAGCTGATGCAGTTTGAAGTCAACTTTGCTAGGAAAGACGATAAACTCAGGATGCTGTATTTAAAAGGAAAAAAAAAAAAAGGCCAACAAAAACAAAAAACCAAACTTTAAACCACGTATCGGGGGAAGTGTCGTGCAGGTCTGTTGCAAGTTAAAGCACAGGAACCAAGACCAAAACACGGCTGAAGCTTGAAAGGCAGTTTTGAGAGGTACGCCCGCTCCCTTTGTGCTTTTTGGCATTGGGGAGCAAAGACTCCTAGAGGTTACGAGGCTGCCTTCATGAGCGGAGGAAGTGACTATCTACCTTTTGACACAATTACCAGGGCAGCGCGCGAACGCAGCTCCCCCACTACCACAAATTATGCAGTCGAGTTTCCCGCATTTGGGGAAATCGCAGGGGTCAGCACACCCCAAGTGCAATGGGTGAGCCTCGCCCTGGGAAAACCACCTTCGTGATCATGGTATCTCCCCTGCCAGGTAAGTATGCTTTCCCGACGCCCGGCCCCGACTCACACCCGCCGGCCCTCCACCCTTAACGCGTGGTCACTTCGCCCCGCCCGGCCGCGGGCCTCTCCGGACGCACACGCCATCCCTGCGCTCCGCTGACACCCGCGGACCCGCTCTCTCTCCCACGCCGCGCACGAAGTCCCTCGCGTTTTCCCGGCGGCTGCGGCCGCGACAGCCCCTGCGCGACCCTCATCTGCATAAACCCCGCCCCTGTCAGGCACCCAGAGGTGACATCACGTCCCTACCTTTTGCTGCCCGGTTCGCGGGCCCTGTTGAACTTTCTCGCTTTGCGCAGTGCTGGAGCGTTGAAGGGCCAGAGACAAACCGTCTTGCATCCTCTCTTACCCCTCAGTAGCCGCTCTTCCCTCCCCTCCGCACTCCCTCCCCCAGGTCCCAGCACCCTTGTGGCTGACTGTTTGGGGTGTGGACGAACGGACGGACGCCCATGCGCTCCAAGTCCGAGACTGTCGTCAAGGCAGCACAGGAGCCAGCCCAACAAAACTTCTGCTGCTTCTCCCTCCTTAAAAATAAGACAAGACAAAACAAAACATTGATTTTTCATGTGTGTGTGTGTGTATGGTAGCTTAGAAATTATGGGACGGGTCATCCTGACAGCTCATGTTCCAAAGCAGCTTAGATAAAGTCTCAAACAAAAGACTGAATCCACGACTGACCAAATAAAGCAACATGTATTTTGGGGTGCACCTTGGGAATGGACAACCAGCTCCCCTCATCCTATGTCAAGATTTAAAAGAGCAGCCCCTGCTGGCTTCTCGAAGTCCCTTTTATAGGAGATACGATGTTAAGTCAGGTGAGAGGGTAGCTGTTGTATGTTTTTGGAAAGATCCATAGAAATGGAAGGAACAAGGTATTATGTGAATGGGTTGCAAGCAGTTTACCTCAGTTCTAAGAAACTGGAATTTCTCTTTATTTTAACAATATTTTTATTAATTATTTGGGAATCTCATGTCATACATTCCTATTACCCTCACCTCCCAGGCCTTCCCTGTCTGCTCCCTGCCCCTGTGATCCCCACAAAAGAAAGGAAAAAAAGAGTCCATATTATGTTGTCCATACACTCAAAGTCCTAGCAGCCATCTCCCACCTTCCAAGGGAAGCTGAGTTCTTCTCCACCTGTACCCCAGTCAGAAGACATCGACCATGGAAAGCTATACTCCAGACCCCCACCTCACAACTTTTTAAAAATTCTCCTTGATGGCCTCCTCTCTGGACTGTCACCTTTGAGGTGGGATATAGACAGGGGTTGTCACAGAAGCCTTTCATGTTCTTCTTTGTCTACTGTGTGTCCGGGTCATCCATACCACTGTGAGGGTAGCTTGGTTGCCTCTCACAGTCAGCAGAAACATGGATTCCAGGCTGCTGCATGAGTTTCTGGCAACAGCACAGACTATGAATATGCACTCGGTCTCTGGCCCTCTGCCTGGTGTCCAGCAGCAGGTATAGCTCCCAGGTATCAATATGGCCCTCTGCTGCAGCTCGGGGCACTCACCAGCTCCTCTGGAAGGAGCATGGACCGTGGAGGTCCATTTGAAAAGGTCCAATCCAGTAAAAGTCCATTCTTCATCTCCAGCATCCTGGAGTTGTTCAGAGCCAGGACAATTGTGCGGCTGGGCAGCTTGTACAGGGGCTGAGTCTGAGAAAGCTCCCGGCTGCTGCACACGATCCTGCTGACACTACCGGTAATGACCTGCTCCTCTGTTCTCGGCCTTTTCTCACACCTGTCACAGCTGTCATGTCTCCAGTTCTACCGTATACACAGCACTCTGGGCTTAGATTGTTCAAACCCTGCTTTATTTAGGGTTCCTTAATGCTTCAACCTCCCTTCTAGCCCACTAACCAAAGGCAGGGGAGAAAGCTGGTTAATAGGACAGAGGGGGTTGTGAACCTGTTTAGAAGTAGTTCTTTGGGGGTGATTCTGATCTTTGATATCAGGATATCAACAGTCCAGTCCATTAACAAACACCAAACACGAATCAGTAGCAGCTGCTCAATCTAGCAGAAACGGCAAGGATCTGCCAAATTGGCCTGAGTCAGAGGAAGTGGCAAGAAGCAGCTGGAATGCTGTGGGAAGTTCTTTGGTAAGTTTCTCTCTTTGAAGTCACAACAAGCAAAGACCAGCAAAGCACTGCAAGGCAAACCAATGCAAGAGAGTCACTCACTGCCGTTGGGTTTGATTTTATACTCCTTCCAAACATCATGTATCCTCTCAAGTGTCTGCCTCAGGAAAACATCCTTTCAAAAGGCAGTTTCCAGAGAAACACCACATGACACAGATTAATCTCTAAAGAAACCAAAAATTCCCACATCACCACTCAGCTCTTCGTCTTTCTAGCTTCCCCATCACATATGACGCAGTAGCACTGGAAGCTGCAGTGTGTCACACAGTATATACCCTTTTGCCCAAATTGCTTTAGATGAATGCTCATTGCAATGAGTCACTGGTCTGATTCAAGGCCTCTGGCGTCTGCTACACACATCAATCCTGGATCGTCACGGGACTCCTTTTGCATATCCTCCTGTTGCCAAGAGGCATGGAGATGCTGCAGCTATACCCACAGGACTGGCCTTTTCATACGCTACAGCAGCTCATAGATGAGGTAGATGCTGGGGTGGGCCAACTGGATGCCCTGGATCTGGGCTTGGGTGGTAACTGAGTTGGTCATTCCTAGCCTCCACTGGGCCCCCATACACAGAGCTGACCTACACCTAGTGGCGGTGCCACAGAAATGTATTCTCTCTTTAAAGATTTTATTTTATTTGTATGAGTATACTGTCACTGTCTTCAGACACACCAGAAGAGGGCATCAGACCCCCATTAGAGATGGTTGTGAGCCACCATGTGGTTGCTGGGAATTGAACTCAGAAACCCCTGGAAGAGCAGTCAGTGCTTTTAACTGCTGAGCCATTCTTCCAGCCCAAACAGGAACTTCTTAATTACAAACAAAAACCTTAACTTGCAAAACAACTTAGGACAAGCAAGACCTTATTCTTACCTATCTTGATTACAAACAGAAACCTTAACATGCAAGGTATATTATTCCTGTCTCATAGCTATTCTATCTACAGTAAAACCTTCCTGTATTGTGGAGTGCTCGTGTTATCAGTTCAGACAGATGCTAGCCTGGTCTACAAAGAGGACATGCCAGGACAGACAGAGAAACGCTGTCTCTAAAAATAAAAGTGCCATATGGGCGGTTTGTAGGCTGGTATTCTAACCAGTGCTTCTTGTGATGAGCAAAGACCCAGTAGTGAGTGCTGTAGCAGCTTCCCTGAACAGTAGGGGCAGGTCTATTGGGGCCTCTCTGATCCCTCAGCCCAGCTGTATCCGGAGGACAAGTAGACAAGTTTCCTCTCTGTAGCAGTGTCCTTGGCACCAACGAGTTCTGAGTATATGACTTAAACACAAACGGGTTTTTAAAACATCTTGACTCTGCAGTGTTAATTCCAAATAGGACTGCTCCCCCACTCTACCAGTCAGAGCACTGTGCTCCTTCCGTGCTCCAGCCACTGCTGAAGAGTGCTCCTCACAACAGGTCATGCCATATACAGAATCAAGGGGAGACAAAGAGGCTCAAATGAGTAACTGCTCTGGGGGTGGGATTTGTTAAAGGCTGAGGGAATGTCCTAGGAGTATGGTGGCTAATCTTCATTGTCAACTGGGCCTAGATTCAGAATCACCTAGAAAATAACTTCTAGGTGTGCCTGTAAGGGTTTCCAGAGAGGTTTGACTAAGGTGAGAAGACTTGTCCTGAATGATGTGTGCGGGACCATCTCAGCTCAGTCTACAGTGGGCTCCGCGCTCTCTCTCCTCCCCCCACCCCCTTCTTCCCAGCTGTATAATTCTCAGATCATGAGCAAAAGTAAGTTCTTCCTTAACTTGCTTCTCCTCTGTGCTTTGTCACAGCAAGAAGCACAGTGACTAATGCAGCAGGGTTCTGTAGAGGGGAGGTTGCCAGTCCACCACAGCGATCGCCATGCTGGGAGGCAGAGAAACCAATTTAGTCCATCATCTCACAGGATGGTTCTGCAGTACCGGGCTGGGGGTGACGGCCTGGAGCTCCTGGGGATCACTGGGGTTGTGTCTGGGCTGTGAGGCTAGTCTCAGGTCAACACTGTCAAGCTGTGGAGGCAGAAAAGCTGAGAGGCCACAAGTGCCCGACAGCAGGTACACACTGGCTCTCCTTGCCCTGTGTTACACCTAGGCTCTGTATCGGAAAACCCATCCGCTTTGAAGGTTCACCTCCCACTTTAGTGGATCTTTTCTGAAAAGGCTCTCACAGGCTTGCCCATCAAGACCAACCACGACAGGAGCTGAGAGATGGAGAGGAAAGAGGAAGGCAAACGCAACTGGGCTAGCGTGGCCTTCACAGAGAAGGGGAGAGTGAGGTACAGAGATTAGTGGAGAGATAGGGTGGAAGTGTGTAGAGTGGAGGCGCCCTGGGACTTACTGTGTAAACAAGGCTGACCTTGAGCTCACTGAGATCTACCATTCTGTCTTCTGAGTGCTGGGATGAAAGGCACGTGTAGGGTAGTTGTGGTAGTTTGATGTATTTGAACACTTGGTCCCATTATGTGGGAAAGTCATGAGAGCATTGAGATATGGAATTTGCTGGAGGATGTGTATCACTGGAACGTGGGCTTTAGGAGTTTATAGCCTCAGCTCACTTTTAATTTCCTCTCTCTGCTTCTTGTGTTTGGCTGGAGGTGTGACCTGTCACCTCTGGCTTTGGCCACCTTTGGCCATGCCTGCCTCACTGTTATGGACTCTCTCTCTAGAACCATAAGCCGGAGTAATCCTTTCTTTCGTAATTTGCACTTGGACTTGGTGTTTTATCACAGCAACAGAAGAAAAGCAAGTCTCCCACACATGGAACAGTAGCCATCAAAGGTACTGGGAAAGAAGCAGAGCCAGTGTTGGAACCCTCAGTGGCATGGAGACAGGAGGATGGGGCAGACAGAGCAGGCAGCTATGGTGAGGATTCTATGGAGCCATGGCACCTGTGGGAGAGTGTAGGCAGAAGACTGAGGTAGACAAAGAATTGAGAAGGACAGGGAGAGATTCAGGCATAGAGCAGGGGCAACTGGTACTTGGCAATCTGTCCGTCTTTTGTTCTTGATATTGTGGTACATGAAACAGGTCCCCAGTTGGAAGGAGAATGTTTGCGGACTCAATTGTTGACCATCAACCTGGACTCTGCAGAGGGTCAGGTGAGAGCAAGGCTCAGATACTGAGAGACAGCATCTGACCCAAGAGAACAGAACAGAACGGAACAGAACAGAACACACACACACACACACACACACACACACACACAGAGAGAGAGAGAGAGAGAGAGAGAGAGAGAGAGAGAGAGAGAGAGAGACCTGAAGAGACCCAACAAGACAGAGCAGGATAGAGAGCCATAAGAAGAGTGAATGAGACCTGAGGTGGGAATGGAAACCCAGCGAGGGGATTGGTGAACCAGAACGGGAGCTGAAGATTTGAGGGTGAGGACCCTCAAGAAAACAGCACCAGGGAGCCAATGAGAGGTGTAGATCTATTTGGGGACTTTTTGTGGGGGAAGTAGCAGAAAAACCCACATGCATTTATGTATACCTGGAAACTGAGCTTAAACCATGAATGAGGACTCAGAGCTGCAGTCTGGTCTGTGGGGGTTCCTGGTTTTGATGTGGGGCTTCAGTTAAACCAGATGTTGCCGAGGCGGAGAGGGGAGTAGTGAGGACAGGGACTCTGTTCTCTATTAAATCTATATTTATAAAAACAAAACACAGAGACAACTGATGGTTCAGGACCATGATCCAAGCTGCTGTGGAGGCTAAGGCAGGTGGTTCAAGGCCTGCCTGGGCAATGCAGTGAGTTCTAGGCCACCTTGGCTCCTTATAACACTGCGTGTAAAAATGAAAAGTGACAAGTACAGGTAGGATAGCCCAGTGGTGGAGGGCACACAGCCCTCAGATCCATTCCTAGTACTGTGTAACAGAGCACACTTTTCTTCCAAACATAACAATCAAAACCCCCAACCCCTTTATAAACAAAGGCCTTGTAAACAGGGTGCCTAGGGTGGCACACGTGGGAAAGGAGACCCAGACATGGGTCAACCTTTGGTTCAGGGTCAGTTTATGAATGTGAATATGAAACCTGGAGTATGAACCTAGCCATCCTGGCTCCTAAGAACATGCCGAGAACTATGGTGATTACCCTGCTCACAACAAATGTTAAGCATCTTTCACGGAAATGTAATAGCTTTCTGACTGGACAGCACACCGCCAAGTATGCCGAACTTTCATGAAACTCACCCAGATTTCTGCAAGAACTGGGCAAGCACCGGCTCCACAAAATGACAGTACAGGAAGGGCAAGGGTCACTGTCCTTGTGACAGCCTACACTGGCCGACAAAAACATAGTTAGAAAAAAAAAAAAGGTTTACAAAGATCGTGTTCAGAACTTGACTGTAGATCTAAGAGAACACTGGAACACTGGCTGTTAAGAGATAAAAAGCAGTTTGAACTGGGAGGTGACAAGACGAGAAAGGGCCAAGTGACCCGGTTCTAAGTTGATTTTTCATGAAAACAATAAAGTCATAAGGTTAGATTTTAAAGAAGAACAAAAGTTAACAGCGTATGTCTGGAGAGAAAACAAAAAACAAAGGAGGAATTGTCTCCTAGAAACCCTTTCCCTGTTCTTTCACTTGCCAGGGACTCATTTCAAAACTTACTGAGAAGCTTTGTGCTGGCAACTAAACCCAGGCTTGGTGCGAGCCTTAAATAAGCACAGGAGAAATTCAAACCAAAATTTGGGTTACTCGCCTGTAAGCGCTCTATGGTTTTCAGAAACAGCCCCAAAAGGAAAACTCCAGACTTCAGACCTTAGGGATGTTCTCAGTCATTTACAACTGATTAAGCTGTCATTTTGAAGAACTAAAGACTTGACAAATAGACCGGTCACTCCTCAGATGACAGGGAGCAGAGACTATGGGTTTAAGTGTTCAATACCTAGCACTGGAGAAGCGAAAACAACAAACACTGAATGTTTCTGAATTCAATCCTTAATTGTGGCAAAGGAACTTCTTTGAGAACGTATCACTACATGGTCACCACTTTTCTCCCCCCCCCCAACAGTTTTTCAGTGTCCCAGGTTTTGCAAAGAAACCGGCAAACAAAAGTATAGGAAATTAAAATAAACATGCATGCATTTTATCTGTTATAAACAGCCACTAAGCACACACCAATGGGAAACAAAACCTGACGTTTCCAGAGGAAAAGAAATACAACTTTTGAAGTCTGTGAACAACTTCAGATATGAGAGTTTGGGGAAGTCGCAGGGGTCAGCACACTCCAAGTCAGTGTGTGAGCCTCCCCATGGAAAAGCCACCTTCGTGACCATCGACTCTCCCCTGCCAGGTGAGTATGCTTTCCACACCAGCAGCCTGGACGCAGCCCCGCCTGAAAGGTGGGACTGGAGGTCTTAGAGAGTGAGGGAAGGTGAAGAGAGAGAAGGGAAGGAGGAAGGATGGAGAGAGTAGGTGGAAGCCAATATGGAGCAGAACCACATGGCCTGGAGAAGCTGCAAGTAACAAGGGGTCTCACAGCTGCGGAATACATTAGTATAGTGCTAGATCTGCTCGGTCTAGGCATATAGTTTATGAATATAATAACTGGGCTGTGTGTTTTCTATACAGGCTTACTGGGGTAAGAGATTATCACAACACTGTGGTTACACAGGAATTTTAAGGCTAGATTGAGCTCCAGCATGAGATCTGGTAAGTTTAGCACTGGATGTAGGGACTCTTTCCTGTAAGCAAGGGAATCTTCTGGTCCACAAACCCTTTCTTCTGCTTCAGAGTGGAAGGTATAAAGACTCTACAGACCAGACAGTCTGTCCACAGCAGTTCACACACTAGAAGCAAATGCACCCATTCATACACTGTAGCCACACCCATTCATTAAACCAAAGTAAGGATGGCGTTGTAGCGCAGTGTTGGAGAAGGTTCTTAGCATGCTCTAGACCCCCAAGATGGAATCCAGTGTGATGGAACATGCACATATTGCCCTCCCACTCAAACTAAAAGGAAACCAAACGAAGGAGTGATAACCACTCCATAGTGGACAGATTCCCAAGGCACAAAAGCTATGGGGAAAACCTGGCAGGAGAGCAGAGGTGCATTCACTCATGAGAATCCAGCAACAAAACTCAGCCTGGCTTGTTAGCTAATGTCTGTAATCCTAGAACTCAGGGTCCGAGGCAGGAGGATCAGGAATTCGTTATAGGATAGCATGGGGCCCTGCCCAAAACAAACAAAGCCAACGGGCCTCGCCTTTTTAAGGTGGGTGGGAGGACTTGCCCTGCAAGTCTGGTAAAGCAGAGTTGCTTCAATTCCTCTGACCTTCATAGATTCACCTGCCCCTCCTCTCTCTCCTACCTCCTCCCCTCACAGCCCTTGCTGGGATGAGGAAAGTTCACAGTAATTTGATTCAGATGTTGACTTTCAGCACCATTTTATCGTAAGATGCTTCAATAGTTGTATTACTATATGTATACAAATATGAAGAAGAAACGCTGACTGATAACAGCACGCTGCAGTCGGTAAAGATAGGTTCGAAGACATTAAAGGTTCATTCCCATTTCCTGCCAAATAATCTTGCTGATGCTGGGAACAATCGTCTGTAAGTGAACGAAACGTCTGTACGTGTAAGGATGCCTCGAAGACCTGCTATTCTGAGCAGGGCAGTGGCTTGGAGCCAGTAGGTGACAAACGCGATCCCCACTCTCCCTGGGAGAGGATGAGCAGAAGCAGCTAGATCTGTGGCTAAGAGTTCAGAGTGGTGCAAAAGATAGCTAGGACGACATGTCGTGACTTGAATTCGAAGCGAGGTTGCTGCGGCCACAACGCAGAGTACTAACCACCATACGATCACAGCGAGCCACACATCAGATAGTGAACCATAGGCTCTCCCGCTGTTGACTGAGCCTCAATCCACTTCTTCCTGGCCTTGACCTCAGTGTCTGTTTTCTGCCGGATGCCTGCACAGTAACTCGGCTACGGGGCCGCTTGGGGATGAAAGGGAGCTCGGTACAGACCGAACTGTTGTTTATTTCCGAAGCTTCTGAGAGGCTTGTGACCCAGAAGGCTGTGGCTGTGGCAGCAGCTGGCATTGAGGTAGAGACTTGCTCATGCTGTGATAAGAATAATGTTTTTGTTTTCTTCTGTGGTCCAGCTGGATAGTGAGGTTGTTTTGTAATGGGAAGGTTAAAAGTTCGATTCCCTGCTTTAAACTCCTTTTTCTTTGTGTGCACACCTGTGTCTTGTTTTTGTTTGCCCCGCCCTCCTTTTCCTACTTTTGTTAGACACTTTCATTGCCCTCCAAGTCTGGTGTGGCTGGTACTTCGAGAGGCTGTGAATGGTGGTTCTGGCCAGCCTGGTCTACATAATGAGTCCAGCCAGAGTTATGCAGTGAGACCCTACTCAAAACAACAATAATAAGGATCCCTGGGATCCTTAAGAGTTAGGGAAGAAACAGACACTTTCAAATAATAAAACAGTCACCATCAGCCTCTGGGTTCCTCACCATACGGGTATTTTTGCCATTCTCCTGCATCAATGATTTATGTTGCTATTAACGTCTTGAATTAAATTGGTTCTAGGATTTTCTGATTACATGTCATACATGAAATCTGATATGAGCTTTGGTCCCCCTTCTTGTCCCTATATCTTTGACAACCATCTAAGTTTTCCTTTGGGGAGTCTAATTGCCCTGTTGGAGTGTTTGTGTTTTTAAAAATTCATCAAAATTGTCCCCTCTCTTTTGGTGGCTTATTTTCTAAAACTCTTACAGTGCTTGCTTTAGGGTTTCTAGCACAGGCCATGTTTAAATGACATTCTTCCCTCCCTAATGCTGTTCTTGATCATTTTTCTTCTTGTGTTCTGGACTTATAATCCAGGTTATTGCACTTATTTGAGCGTTTAAAAATTCAATTTATTAAAAGAGTTTATTATTATTATTAATTATTATTATTAAGAAAATAAATGACATCTACACCCTTCTGTGATATTTGTTATTTCTTCAGGTTGAACCAGATTTCCATCTGGTATTTGCTTTCTACCTGGAGGACTCCTGTGTGGTGTGTCATCTATCAGTGAATTATTCCCGCATCTATTGAAATGCCCTTGTTTAAATGACTTAAAAAAAAAATAGAATTGTATGCAGTCCAGGCTAGCTTCCAGTTTCCTAAGTAGTAAAATATGGCAGACCTCCTGCCTTAGCTTTTCTAGCATTGAATTTCAGGTCTTTGCCATCAAGGCTGGCTCCAATTTTAGAAGATAAATACTATGGCATAGGTTTTTCTTGTCACCAGTGTTTTTAAAAACTGCCTTAGCTGTGTTGTCATATGGTTTCTGATAGTCTTGGAAATTACAGAAAGAAGTTTGACATAAGCTCTGTCTTTGTGCAACATCACCTCACTGGAGTTGACTACAACCTCTCTGGGGTTTATTTTGCATCATGACTCTTAGTTTGGATTTCTCAGCTCTTTGCATCTCTTCCTTTAATTGAAACAGGCCCCTAGACCTTAGCAGGCTTCCAGACCTTTCTTAACACAACTGACACCATGATGGAAGTACCATTCAGGTCATAAAATTCAGCAGGTAAACAGCACATCTGCCCATATGAAAACGGAGACCTAACCATCAGAGTCGGTAGTTCTGGGAGAGTCTCTGAATGTACCGACTTTGCTTTTTGGCTTCTGTAGTTCTGCTTCTGGCTAACTGTTCTTGCTAACTGATGTGTGTAACCGTCAGTATGAAGTTTGTTTGTTTGTTTGCCTAAAGGCTCGCCTTGAGAGAGGTTCAGGGCTACATCAGGATCCAGAACCCCCAGTGTACTCCCAGCCAGCTGACTAATAATGACTTTCTTTTTTGTTTGTTTCTGTTTTGTGAGACAGGTTTGTTAGCATTCTGTCTAAACTCCACCTCCACAGTTACTTGGCAACAGCCAGGTATGCTCCTCCCCACAGCTACCTGGCACCTGCAGGTTGTATCTGCCCCTCTCCCCTTCCCCCTCTCTCCATGAGGTCATGGCCGGCCTCCACCTCTCTCTGCTCTCTCTCTCCCCCCTCTGCTCTAAATAAACTCCTCTTCGTGGAACCCTCTGCCCTGGTGTCCTCTGTTCCAAACTGCTGCGCGTCAAGATATCAACAAGGTTTTTTTGTATAACAGCTATTCTAGAACTCACTCTGTAGACCAAGCTGGCTTTGAACTCACAGAGTGCTGGGGTTAAACATGTTCAATACCATGCCCAGTTTAAAACTGACTTTCTTCTATCTGCATAAACACAAGCATCCCTTTCTAGTGGATACCCGACAACATGGTAATCTTTGTTATGGCTGGGGAATTTTCAGCTATTGTTTCTTCATTTTTCCTTCTCTATCCACAATTTTCATGAAGTTCAGTTTTCACATATTAGGCAATTTAAGTTTGTCTTACAGTTCATTTTTTTTAGTTTTTTTTTTTTTTGTCCTTAGGTTTCAGTTTAAGTATTTTTTAAATGTTTATTATTTGTTTGTTTGTGTGTGTGTGTGTGTGAAGGTTTTGCCAGCATGTATACATTCACTGGTGCCCTAGGAGACCAGAAGAGGGTATCAGATCCCGAGAGACTGGAGTTATAGACAGGAGCTTCTGGGTGGGCACTGAGAATTGAACGTGGGTCCTTTGGAAGAGCAGCCTGTGCTCTTAACTAGTACACCATTTCTCCAGCCCCAGTTTGGATATTTTCAATTACTTATGAATCTATTTCCCTGATCAGGTGTTCTGCAATGTGTAACTTGCTGCTAACCCCTCTAGGGAAGCTGCCCTCTCTAGCATCTTTGAATCGCTAATATTTCACTTGACTTTTAAACATTCTAAATCTCCTTTTAAAGATTTGGACCTATGAAATTCAGACATAGTAATCGAAAGTCTGTTTCCTAATTCTGACACTCTGACATGTCGGGTTCTGTTTCACTGATGGATTTTTCTACTTGTTATGGATCATGACTGCCTGTGCCTTGTCATGCCTGGTATTCCTTAGTTGTATACAGACATTGCAAAAATTTTCTCTACTGGTTATTATGGTATTGACTCTCCTCTTGCTCCTGGGATGTGGCCTCAGACCCCTTTGGTGTATGGGCACTATCTGAAGGCAGTGAGCTGCTCCATGGCAGGACTGCCTTGTTCCTTCTCACCTCCCAGGGTTTACCTGATTCCCAGAGTCTGGCAACCTGGCATCTCATGGTTTTTGTCTGCTTCTTGTCCTGAGTGGGGGAGATTTCAGACAGGAGATTATGTCAAGTTTCTGTACTTCCCCTGAAAGGACAACATAAACCCCATTTGCCTCTATTTAAAGACCAGAATTGATTTAGAAAAGAAGGCAGTAAGGCACCAGCTTCAGGAACAGACCATAAAATCCAGGAACAAGGTCATAAAACCTCCTCCCAAAGAACAGCCTGGGGATAACCACGAGAATGGGAATGAGCCTTCTATGCTGGGCAGCCCTATCTCATTTTATGGTTAAACATTCGTGACATAGGAATGCAGACTACTGACTATCTGTGACCACCTCCCTAGCACCCACCAGTGAAATTTTACATTACCTAATCCTTCTAAAAATTCCTCTAATTCCCTTTAAGAAGGCCTGTGCACCTTTGTCTAGGGTTGCCATTTGAAAGAATGGTTGATCCACGGATGCTGGTTGTTTCTGCAGAATAAATGCTGTTTGTCTTTGCATACTATCTGAGTCTGGGGTCTTCCTTCTGCAACTTTTTGAGGACCCTTACATCCCTTAGTCGGAGGCTGAAGGCTTTCCTCTCTGTTCTTCATTTCATTTCACTTCAGTGGATCATATGACCACCAGTATTCTAATGTGCTTTTTCAGCACAGCATACAGAAGTAAGCAAGTGGTATAAAGGAAAGACACAGCAAATATAACCTGCATGGGCATGGTCTGTGTTGTCTAGGCTGGGCAGCTGAAGTTCCAAGGTCTTTAAGAAGCTTTTCAATAGTGATAACCGAGTCCTTGAATGCATCTCTCTCTCTGTCTCTCTCTCTCTCTCAGAAATTTCTGGCTGTGTCATGTGATGTTTTGCTGAAGCAGACCCATGAATGCGATGTTTGGAGAGAGTAAGACCTAACAGACAGTGAGGTGGGCTTGCACTGCTTGCCGTACAATGTTTCATTGGTTTTACTTCTTTGCTGATCTTCACTTTTTTTTTTTTTTTTTTCTTTCGTTTTTCGAGATAGGGTTTCTCTGTGCAGCCCTGGCTGTCCTGGAACTCACTCCATAGACCAGGCTGGCCTCAAACTCAGAAATCCGCCTGCCTCTGCCTCCCAAGTGCTGGGATTAAAGGCGTGCACCACACTGCCCAGATCTTCACTTTCATGAGAGAGGCATGGCAGAGAACTTCTCCTGGCATTCAGGCTGGTTCTGGTCGCTCCCACAGAGGCCTGGCTGTTTCTGCTGGATCGTGCTGCCACTGCTGATTTGTGTTTGGTGACACTTTTGAACTGGACTATTGTTGGTATCTTGACAAAGAAGACTGGAATCGCTCCAAAGACCTAACTTCTAAACAGGTCCACATCTTCTTGTTCTATTTACCATCTTTTCTCCACTACCTTTGGTCTGTGAGCTAGAAGGTCAGTCAAAGCATTTGGAAACCCTTATTAAAATAGATTTTTGAAAAAAATCTAAGCCCCCCACCCCTCTCTCTCCAGGCTCTGGCCCTGGTTGGTCTGGAACTCATGTAGACCAGGCCGGCCTTGAACTCAGAGATCTGCTGACTTCTGCTTCCCAAATGCAGGGATTAAGTGTGTAAACCCCTTTTGCCACCCTAATTAACCTGTCACCAATCAAAATTAGACACTTCATCCTAACCCAGGTTTTCCCTTTTTCCCTTTATAAATAGTGTCATTTGCCAGGGACCACATCTGTCTCCTTCTTCTTTATCCAGAGGCCATCTTTTGTCCCTCAAGGACAAATACCTCTTCCCCTTCTCCCCTGTCCTCTACTTCCTGTCTTTGTCTCTTGTTCCCTGCCCTTTGTCTCTCGAGGACAAATAAATCTCCTTTGTGCTGAGTACTGTCTTGGAGTCCCTTTCAGTATTACCAGCTGGGAACCAATTATTCAGTCACTTTAGCCTCAGGGAGACATTTCACAGTCATAGACCTGAGGAAAAAAACTTTTTCATGACTGTCTAATGTACAAAGGACCGGCCAGACTACTGCCTCACTCACCCTAAATGGGGATTTCAGAGGGTGTCTCCTCACTGGCTTTTGGGGTCCCTTTAAAAAAAAAAGATTTATTTATATTATATATTTTATGTATATGACTATACTATTTCTGTCTTCAGACACACCAGAAGAGACCATCAAAGATGATTGTGAGCCACCATGTGGTTGCTGGGAGCTGAACCCAGGACTTCTGGAAGAGCAGTCAGTGTGCTCAACCTCTGAGCCATGTCTCCAGCTCCTCAGGGTCCCTTTTATAGGGAAGGGTTGGCGTTGACTGAAAACAACTGTTGAGATAATTGGCTGTTAGCACCTGGACAGAGGGTGGGAGATGTGGAACTCAAGGTCGCCTGTGGGGTAGATAGTGCAAGAATACATCATGTAGGTTCAGGAGTTTAGCAAGACAAAGAAGTAGGCAAGCATCTTGAGGTTATAAGTTCAGGGTAGGTTGAAAAACATGATTTGCAGTACTTTTGGCTTAGGAAACAGAAACTTACTCTTGTAAGGAATGGAGACTTAGTAACAATGTGGCTCCTGTTTTGGTGTCACAGTTACCTCTCTAGAGCCCAGTGGGACCTGGGAGAATGGAGCCTTAAAATGAGGAGGACTAAAGTTTCATGCAACAACCAACTTTATTTACAAAATCAGACGATTTATATTCTGAGGGTGAAACAAAGCTATATGAACAAATTTCACATGAGTGCAGGATGTATACAATCACAAGGCCAAGCCACGGCTGGCAGAATGGTAATAGCAAATGACAAAGAGTGATCTGAAGCAAACACGCGCCTACCTACTACAGGTGGGAGTGCCACCAAAGCACCCTCCAAGAGCAATCCTGTGCTTTGGAGGACAAAGATCATAAGACCGTTGTCCTGTCTGATGTTCATTCGAGTGTGGCTTGGAACAGACCACACCAGACCAAACGGTTCCAAGTGGGGTTTATTCAGGAGATAGGACAAAGGTGGGGGGGAAGAAGAAGAGGAAGAAGAGAGGTCAGGGAGTTCTGCCTATTTATATGGGCAGTGATGTAGCCCCTTGCAGGTAAGGGTGGGAGGTGGCCAGGTGGATTCTGGGAATGTATGGCGGTTGCCTTGGCAACGATTTGGGGGTCGCCTAGGTTTGGAGCCTGATACCAAGACACTGTTGTCTCTCAAACACTCAGAATTCTTCTCAAACAGCTTCATCCATGAAGCATGTTCTGACACAGGTTTGTTTGTTTTTTAAGAAAGATTAATTTTAATTAATTGTATATGTAATAGGATTTATTAGAATGGCTTACAGGCTGTGGCCCAGCTAATCCACCAATGGCTACCTATGAATGGAAGGTCCAAGAATCCAGTAGTTGTTCAGTCTACAAGGCTGGGGGTCTCAGCTGGTTTTCAGTGTATGCCAGAATCCTGAAGAAGTAGGCTTAATGCCAGTGAAGCAATGGACTTGAAAGTGAGGCTGAGGGAAGGCAGGCAGAGGGGTGGGGTGGGGTGGAGGGCGTTCTTCTTCCATGTCCTTTATAAAGACTGCCAACAGAAGGTGTAGTCCAGACTGAATCCCAATCTGGATTAAAGGTTTACCTTCCCATCTCAAATTCTAGATTAGAAATGGATCTTCCCACTTCAAATGATTTAATTAAGAAAAAAAATCCTTCACAGGTATGCCTAGTTATTGGCTTTTAGTTAATTCCACGTGTAGTCAAGTTGATACCCAAGAACAGCCAGGGCTACACAGAGAAACCCTGTCTCGAAAAAACAAAACAAACAAACAAAAAAAAAAAAAAAAAAAAAAAGAAAAGATTCTAACTTCAAAAAAAAAAAAAGGAACGTCAGAGATCAATTCTTGCCCACCACGGCTCAGCACTGAGATTCTTTACAGTTGGCCTTTTCTAACCTCTGACCTCAGAATAGCTCCAATAACCCCCCCAAATGGTCATCATATAATTAATTTAGGACAGGCACAGAAAACTTTATTAAAATATGGTAGGGAGCTGGAGAGATGCCTCAGAGGAGCCAGGTTCAATTAAAGCCCCGAGGCCCCTTCTGGCCTCTCTGGGCACTGGACTTGTAAGTGGTACAGATACATGCAGGTAAAACACCCATATACATAAAATACATTTTATATATTATATTTTTTATATATATATATATATATATATATATGGGTTGGGGATGCAGCTCAGTGGTAGAGTGCTTGCCTAGCAAGCGCAAGGCCCTGGGTTCGATCCTCAGCTGGGGGGGGTGGGGGAAAGAAAGACAAAATAAAAAAGAATATGATCATGATGCCCTTCCTGGTAATAAAACATGAACCACAAGTACAGCCTGAAGACTAGGCATTAAAGACCTGTAAGGAAAGACCCTCATTGTATCGGCCCCTCCCTGATGGAAAGGCCCTTTCCAGGTCCTCTTGAGCAATCTCCTTCTCCAAACTACAAAGGCATTCTTTGTAGATTCAAATCTGCAGGATTAAAGCTGCCCTCTCAGTCTCCATAGCCTCAAGCACATCCTGAAGAGGCGTTACCCCTGTGTGACAACATTTTAAACAAAGATAGGTTCCTTTTATAAGGTTACTCTCTATTAGAAAGATGAAAAAAAAATTTTTGTTGTCATTACTGACATTTAACTCTGTTTATTGTAAATCCTTTCTAGATTGTGCCCCCCCAGTCTCCTTGAGACAGAGATACAGTGTAGTGGGCTACTGAACTATCTCTTAAAAGTATGTAGTACAATCCTGGAACTCACCAGACTAGGCTGGCCTTAAACTCAGATGGTTGTGGGCTAGCACGCAGTTGCTGCAGACAGAGCTCAGTTTTCTTAACCACAGAGCCACCTCTCTAGGTCCAAAAGCATGCGCCCAACGTGGGGCTCGAACCCACGACCCTGAGATTAAGAGTCTCATGCTCTACCGACTGAGCTAGCCGGGCGCTGACGAGCACAGTGATTCTTAACAAATACTTTAAACCGGAAAGGATGACTCATGTCTTTAGTCTCAGTTTTCTGAAAACAGGCAGATGGATCTCTGTGGGTTTAAGACCAGAAAGAGTTCCAGGACAGCCAGGGCTACACAAAGAAACCCTGTCTCAAAAATCAATCAATCAAACAAACAAACAAAGAAAAGAAAAACTTTAGGGGGAGGGGGATGGGATAGGGGGTTTCCGGAGGGGAAACTGGGGAAGGTGATAACATTTGAAATGTAAATAAAGAAAATTTCCAATTAAAAAAAGAGAGAAAACCTTTTAAATGCCAAAATTATCTTAGGTAAACTAGTCCCTGGTTATATAGACCAGCCAAAAATTTCTATTCAATGTACCCCTGCCCTCAAGGACATTCTATATAATGCCCTGACCATTTAACTGTTATTTTTCCATTTCTGTAACCCATGTTTGCTCACAGCGGTCTTTCTGTATACCTCACACGATTGTAGTCTTTGCCTCCAAAAACTCAGACAAATTGGAGGTTGGGGCTGCTTGTGTGACGTAGTCCCGACGGAACTTAAAAGGGTCCATATATAATTGGACGTATTCAAGCCTCTCAGGTATCTTTCGGGTGCCACATAACAAAGGGACTGCCAGGTTGTGGATCACGGCTTCCTGCTAGTGTTTTCAGTCTGACTTGATGGATATCCTCTATCCCGGGTCATAACTGGAGACAACTCCAACAGGTCGCTGAAGATCAGCAAGAGTGTTTCTGTTCCTTCAGAAGTTATTGCTACAGCTACCAGCCTGGCCTTGGAGAGGGGGAATCTTTAGTTGAGCTAACTTCCAAGGGCAGGATGCAAAAAACAAAACAAAAACGAAACACAAAGCAAGGAAGCGAACAAAAACAAACCAGGCCGCAGCAGTCTGTCCCTCAGGAGCTTAGGTGTTCCTCCTCCACCCCCTTTCCTCCTCCTATTTGCCTGGGCATTGCCAACCAAGAGTGACTTGACATCACAGTTCTCATTCCACAAGTATTTTTAGTAAATTCTAGTTGATAGAATAAAATTAAACACGATGACTTTCTTCAATTATTTTTATGACTGTGTGTGGCTGACAAGTGAGCCATCACCTAGGTCAAGGGATAGAGAGTGTTTGATCTCCATCGGCCCGGTTAGTCATCACCCACTCCACATACACAGGCACCATTCTGATTTCTCTTCCCATCTCCGTCCACCCAATGGTCAGGTTTAAGCATCAGTAAGGTTTCTGGAGGGGGATGGGAGGAGAGTGAGTGTGTGGGCGGATTTAGGCCTCTTCCTTTTTGCTCTTGTCCATCATCTCCTGGGTGGTTTTAAGGATGGCATGACTTTTCACACAGATGGTGCTCAATTAGTTTACTACTTTTTCCAGCGGTTGTTTATGTAACATCCCAGAAGAGCAGCTGTTGCGCGTTAGGAGACCACCCGCCCTGCAAAGTAAACAATTTACAAACCTGGGGAACAATGGCCTGCTTCCCCCCTCCCCTCTTCCTACACAAAGCAGCGGGAATAGAATGTGTGGTGCTCCGAGAAGGTTCTTGTCAGTCCGTGTGTGTTACGCAGATGGGATGTGGTCAAGGACCTATACCAAGTGTGTTTTTGACTACTGAATTGAACATATTTTGGTCACTGGTGAGAAACACGAGTTTCAGCTGAAACTAGCATTTCCCTTCTAATGAGCTGAAACTCCCAGATCGTGGCAGGCAGAAGTAGAAAGAATTCTGTTGGTCGTGCCTGGAAACTCCTAGAATGACAATTTGGCCTAGATTTATCACAGCCGAGCATCTAGGAGGGTCTATGTTTCCCTCCTCAATACTGGAAATTTTTAAAAATCTCATGAGGAAACATTGTTTTACATTGCTATTTTTCTGTAGAAATTCATTGAGATGCATAGTTTCTCTTACCTTTTCCTGATGCACTGTCACCACTAGTTTTAAGGGTGCATTGGTGGTTCAATGGTAGAATTCTCGCCTCCCACGCGGGTGACCCGGGTTCGATTCCCGGCCAATGCAGTGTGGGTTTTTTCTGCCTACTACCTACACGTTTTTTCTCTTGAAATTAGAATCTAAGACTAGGACCAGAACCCAGGCTGGTTTTTTGCTGAAAGTGTTAACATTAAACTTTTCTAGCTGTGGCTCAAGCAGGACTCCAGGCACAAATTTATGAATACTGAATGTCACTACCACAGCTGTTCCAATATTTTCAAGTTCTTTCTGTTTCCAGACAGTCACCCTTAGCCTGAGGTTTTTATTCTCATGCCAGAAAGTCGTTTCACACCGATATTCTAGGCAGGAAAAAGAGGATAGGGTTTGGAAGACTTTTCAGCTCTACGGATACTGTCCTGATGTTTTTCAACATTCCTGAACCGCAGTTACCGAAAATTCAAATAGAAGTCTCCTGTTTACAGTGACTCTCACCGGAACAATCCTTTCAGAGGACAATGTGTAAGGACAACAGCTAAATAAAATCCTAACCATAGAGAAACGTTGTTCATTTATGGACTAAATTCCATAAATTCAGATTAGGAGTTCTTTGGGGGAGTGGGGAGTTATTTCGATAAACCCGGGTTCTACTGCAAACAATTACACAATTTCCTGCCGTAGAGGCAGCACTATTATGGAACGTATTTCATGTATGAAAGTAGGCAAAATATGCACACACAGAAGCTTCAAAAACATTCTACGAACAAGAACTCCGTTGGTAATGTGACATCTTCATCTTCAAGCGTTACAGATTAAAAGGAAAAATAAAACAAGTAGTAGGCGCTTATGAGTGATGAAAACATCTCAATTATCTTTTGTGGCTGTGTGGATTTCATTTTCATATATCTAACACATCTAAAGTCTTGCTAGATAAAATGGTCAAAATAAAGCGGACACCGAAGCACAGGCTTGCAAGCAATCTTATCTAAAGGCTGAACACTTTCTCAAATAAGATTTCATCGAAAAATTACCGGTCTTTATTTACAGCAACATTCAGGGGAGAGCGCGAACGCAGCCCCCCACTACCACAAATTATGCAGTCGAGTTTCCCGCATTTGGGGAAATCGCAGGGGTCAGCACACCCCAAGTGCAATGGGTGAGCCTAGCCCTGGGAAAACCACCTTCGTGATCATGGTATCTCCCCTGCCAGGTAAGTATGCTCTCCCGGCGCCCGGCCCCGACTCACACTCACCAGCTATAAACACACAGTCACTTTGCTGCCCGCTCTCGCAAGCTTTCTCAGACACACACGCATCTTCTGCCACTTACGGCCCCACTCTCCCTCCTACTTGGGTTTCCGAAGTGACAAGCAGCCCCGGAAGCCCCTTGAGCTCCCTAATATGCATAGAGGACACCTCCCACCCCTCCCACCCCCCTACTTTTCTTAGACAAGTCCTGCCTTTTGTCACCTTACTTCTGCCTCCCACTGTGGACCTACCATCATCCCATTTTCGCTACCTCATTGGCTCATTGGTAAATGTTGAAATGTTGCTTTAAGGTTTACAGCATCCCCCTCTCGTCCCCACAGCCTGTGCTTTGGCTGTTCATTCTTCCTCTTCCGTGTAAATGCCATTCTTTCCATGAATTCTGCTTCTTCCAAGTTTGTAGATACCCATAATCTATTGTTATTATTTTTGTCTAAACAGTCCTTTTGTTTTGCTTTTCTGAGACAGGGTTTCTCTAAGTTGCTTTGGCTGTCTGGGAACTTGCTCTATAGACCAGACTGGCTTCAGACTCACAGAGATCCTCTTGCCTCTGCCTCCTGAGTGCTGGGATTAAAAGTGTGCTCCATCAGTCATTCCCCCGACCCCCAAACAAAATTTCAATAATATCCTCACTTGTTTCTGATGTTCTTCATAACTGAGGTGGAAAGATGAAGGAACCAATGATATTTCAATGTAATATTCAAATTCACATTATAGCCATCTTCTTTTTTCATTACATTGGCAACACAGCAAACTTTCCAAATCACTTCCTGACTGAGGTAATCAGGAGGTACAAGAGGAATGTGGTGATCAGCACCTAGACACACTCTTACACCTACAAACTGCCTGGGAAGCTTTCCAAGAAGCCCAGCAGATTCCTTGGGTTCTCACCGAAGCTGATGCGGACAAGGCTGGCCTGAAGGAGCTCGACTTGGTTCTGGGCAAGCAGCTCATCTAATAGGCTAGTAACAAGATAAATAACAAGGCTGGGTGGGCCAGATGGGCCGGGTGGGCTGGGTGGGCTTTCTTCTTCAGAGTTCCCCACGTGCCACTCATCCAGTCAGGTCCCTGCATCATTTAAAATGGCCCAACCAGCTAAATACCTCATGCACAGTCCCCAACCAGCTAAATACCTCATGCATAGTCCAATTCAAGAAAGAGAAATGGAGCTATATCTTGCTCCAAATCCTCTTAAAAAGCATATTATTAGCCCAGACTCCCCAGGGGGACAGACATTGCTCCCTCTCTGAACACCCTGTCCTGTGTGTTAGGCAAGGAACTCTGGCTTTGTGCAGTGTGTACTATACTTGGTGCAAATAAATCTTGTGCAAACTTCTAGTCCTGTAGTTCCTTACTTGACATAGAGATAGACTTGTGGAAGGGCGCTAGCAGCCAATGACATCGAGCATCTACAACCCACATACTTCCCACTCTTGACCCCTTCTACTTGTTCCTCATGGTCCAGGCTGTTCCCAGCCTTACCCACCATCTCACAGACTTCAGCTTACTGGGGTCATTTTTAATGTTGCTCAGTAACCTGTGAGGAGGAGGCACTAACACAGACATGTCAGCCACTGCAGACTGTTTTGTAGTGTGATTAATGGGATATCCATTCACAAAATAACTGCAATGTTATCCCATCTCACCCAAACATGTGATGACCTAGTATTTCTGGACTTTCCTGCCTTCTTCCTTCCATATCTAGTTCTTTCAAGTATTAGGAGCCCTTCTGCTTAGCATCCAATAAGAAAGTCCTGTCTGAAAAATTAAAGATTTGTTCAGAACATCATAAACACCCCAAATAGAACTTTTCCCATTAATATTTCTGGACTGTCATTTCCATTAATATCATTTCTTGGACATATCTCAATCTATTCTAACTCCTCCAGGCCAGGTGTTAAGGTCACACATTTCTTGAGATGCCACCAATACCAAGAGAGGAGTGAAAAGCTTGCAGTATTTGTGGGGAAGCTTCAGACCACCATGAACAGATGAGACTTTGAAAAACTCAGTGAGGTTTTCTGTGCCTCCATTTCTACATTATAAAATAGATCAGGTAGGAGCTCTCTCTTTACACGTTGTCCCAAATAGCAAATGACACCTTTGGGAAAAACTTGGAGTCTGAGGCCTTCAATGGAATAAATATTTTGTTAGCATTTGCCATTATTATTAATGTGAGTGTCAGGGCCACTCTTGTTATGACAGTTGGCATCAACTTTTCAAGTAAATATATTTTACTTTGTAGTAATATATGAAGCACTATTTGTCTAAATATTTTCCAATCCACTGACATGAATTTGGTCCCTGTATTTATTATCATCAATATTACTGTTGGAAGCTGGGCATGGTGATACACATCCAATACCAGCATTTGACAGGCTCAAATAGAAGGATTTAGATTTGATTCCCAGAACCTACATGGTAGCTCACAGCCATCTTTAACTCCAGTCCCAGAGGATCTCTTCTGAACTCTGTGGATACCAAGCACAGATGTAGTGCACATACATACACAAAGGAAAACACTAAACAAACCAATCTAAAAAAAGGTTGAGTTTGCCGGACAGTGGTGGCGCACACCTTTAATCCCAGCACTTGGGAGACAGAGGCAGGCTGTCAGAGACTTTTGAGTTTGAGGCCAGCCTGGTCTACAGAGTGAGTTCCAGGACAGCCAGGGCTACACAAAGAAATCCTGTCTCAAAAAAACCAAAAAAAAAAAAAAAAAAAAGTTGAGTTTGTTTTTTGTTGTTGGAGATTTTTGACAGGTGGGTGAAAGACATAAACGACAACCATAGTGGAAAGAAGTTAATCTATTTTCATTTGCAGATTTCTCAACCATTAAGAAAACCCAGTAAAGGTAATTGGACAGATGGTCTCAGGATAGTTGCCAGGCCACAGATGAATAAACAAAATTCACCTGTTTCCAAGCACCAGCGATAAGCCATTGCCTGGGTTTAGCCCTGGCCTGAAATCACTTTCCTTAGCCTTATTTCATCTCTGTTGTTGAAAGCCCAGGCAGCTATATGTGAGCCATGGAAACCATGGTCATGCCGTCTAAGCATTCCACAGGTGAGATGCTGATGACTTTGTCTTATCAACAAAATTAATTTAATTTCTCCATTCGAGATTTAAGTCCTGTCAACTAAAAGTAATCTGATTTCCTATGAGAACTCATTTTAATTTATTTATTTGGAAGTCCTCTCACTATTTAGCCCTGGATGACCTAGAACTCATTATGTGGACTAGGTTGTCTAGCCTCTGCTTCCTGGTAATGGGACTAAAGTTGTGCAGGAGCCAATACAAACAGAAGCAGTTTGGGACACCTTGTTATGTAATCATATCATATACTATATATCTAAAAGTAGCATAGAGAGGTATATAATTTTAAATGCTATAATGTTGTGGTAAATCTCCAACCCCAATAAGCCCATGCAAACCCACACAACTCAGTTATAATATTTACAAGCTGCACACCTAGATTGGGCAGATCTACACTACTCTATTCCCCAGCTATGAGATTCCTTGTTATTTGCAACTTCTCCAGGTCACATGGTTCTGTTCCATCTTCATTTCCTCTCCTCTCTCTCCATCTTCCCTGCCTTCCTCTCTTCCCAACTCTCTAAAACCTCCAGCCCCACCTTTCTCTTCCACTGCCCAATCACAGGCTCTAGCCTTTATTGGACCAGTTAAAATGGGGAGAAGGTTCACATGAAATCACCTGAGTATGTGATCCACTCCTCATCCAGGTGGCCCCTCTTGAGGAAGCAGAATTAACATTAGAATACAAAAAGCACCAGGTCAATCCACAACATTTCCTCTTTATTGTCTGATTAAAAAGGCTCTTTTCTCTCAGATACAAATTGTACACAACTATTACAATTGTGTAACTTATAAAGTATAAGATACACTCAACACCCAATCCCTCATATTTGTCAATTTAGATAAAGCGCTCTGCCATCTATCCTAACTTAACCGACTTACAAATCTATACCTGAATTATGTTCTGATTTTAGTTTGCCATCTGAAAACCGTCCTTTCAAGTCTATATCCCGTCTCTCAATGCTAAATAGCTTGAGTTGACTATGAGTCTACAACTGTAAGACTCTAGCGAGCAGATCCTTAATTTACCAGAGACCCCCCTGAGAGAACCACACAGAGACAAGAGATCGCTGCAAAATGCAAGAGGAATTTTTAATGTTCCAGCATGCTGCGGTCATCCTGCATCCCAAAAGGAGAGGCGACACATGCCTCTTGTTCAGCGGATATTTATACAGTCTCTAGGGGTAGTGGCCATTAGGCACAATGTGATTGGCAGAACAGTGACTTTTTAAACTGATTGGTCTTTAGGGAATGAGGTAGTAAGGACCTCCCTTGTCTCTGTGTGGCCAACGGTCCGTTGTCCATGTACTCTGGACCCCATCCCCACCCGCAGGTCAGTCCCCATCCCCTGTGGTCTGAGGACTGTTAATTAGCCTCTGCCTTCTGAAGGGGAGGGGTGCCTAAACGTTCTATGACCTTTCTCTTCTAGGAGGGGAGGGGTCTGATATAATTTTCCTCTTCACGACCAGTATTCAACCCCGTCAGAAACCCGAGAACAACTTAAATATTACCTGAAAATATAGGAAGGACAAAACATAGCTTCCAAAACTTAATTAATTTTACAGACAGCTGACTACCTGGACAACCCCTCAATCCTGAAAACCTTAGAACATCAATCTTCAGTCTCATGGCTCAGGATCATCCAATAGACCTTTGTAAGGCAGAAATATTGAGGACTGCTTACTCTGTCTCAGCAGAGCTACCAGTCAACTGTTCTGCATAGTGTGTTCTTTTCCTGGACAGTATTTTGTCTGTAGATGAGTTGAGGCAATTCTTGCCTAGTGGCTGTCTCACTACAACTGGAGCAACTCCACTGATGCTCAATTTCTTCTTTGAACCAAGAAGGGGGTGCTGTCAGGGGCAGACATGTCTCTGATCAAATGATCTTTAATAATGAAATGGCCTTAAATGCCATATTCTGTGGACTTCTGACAACTTTGAAGACTATGCAAAGTATATCTGGACTGTTAAACCTTAACTATTCTTAGTCATTTCTATCTGAGTAGATTAAAAGCACTTTACTTTTTAATTTATTTATTTATTTATTTTTTGGTTTTTCAAGACAGGGTTTCTCTGTGTAGCCTGGGCTGTCCTGGAACTCACTCTGTAGACCAGGCTGGCCTTGAACTCAGAAATCTGCCTGCCTCTGCCTCCCAAGTGCTGGGATTAAAGGCGTGCGCCACCACCGCCCGGGTACTTTTTAATTTATAATGCTGATTTATAATTAAATCATGTATTAACTATCTGGCCCTTATCTTGTGTTACAAATCATCCTAACCAGTCTGTAGTGGCAGCTATAGAAGGGCTGGGCTAAGCCTTGTCTTCTTAAATGAGCTGCATAGGCACAATGCCTATCTGAGAGTAACAATACTAATTTCAAATTTTGCATTAATATAAGAAACTCATACCAGTGAAAACCTTAAATCTGCATCAATCTATAAATTCCATACCAATGCAAAGTTATAATTTCAATTTACATTAATTATAAAGATTTCTACCAATGTAAGATATGGCTATACAATGTTTTGTTTAAGAGTAAATTTGATAACCTATATATACTTGTCTATTCCTCTAATTTCTATGATATCACTATATCCCCTTTTACTATTCCACCCCATTTCCTTTACCTAAGAAGGAAGGATAGGATAGAGAAGAGGAAAAAAGAGGTAGAAATTCCTGAGTCTAAGCCCTCTAGTTTCCTCCCTGTCCAAAGCTACAACATTTATAAATTATCCCTTAAAATGCCAACATATCAGCCGGGCGATGGTGGCACACACCTTTAATCCCAGCACTTGGGAGGCAGAAGCAGGTGGATTTCTGAGTTCGAGGCCAGCCTGGTCTACAGAGTGAGTTCCAGGACAGCCAGGGCTACACAGAGGGGAAGAAAAAAAAAAAAAGATTCTTGAAAATCTGCCAACACCATGAGTATTGCACATAATTCAGATTTTTGAATTGACTTATAAGGACTCTCAGCCACCTTAGTTACATCTTCTGATTTATATCCTGCCTTTCCTGATTTATTAGCATCAGTATAAAATGTAGGAGCTCTAAAATTGGAATTCCCTTTATTATATGAGGGAGAATCCAATTAGTTCTTTTTATGAACTGAAGCTGCTTGCTTTAGGGTATCTGTTGTTAATCTCTCCAGGAAGTTACTGCAATGCTCTTTGCCAATGTTCATTCTTGTGCCCATAACGAGGCCATCTCTGTGTTAGTAAAAGATGTCACAATCCCAGCTGGATCCATTCCAGCTAACTGTCAAAGTCTCATTTTGTCCTTTTAATATCAATTCAGAGACCTTTTCTATGTAGGTTTTTATTTCTCACTCTGTTTGTGTGCTAAAAATATCCATTCTAAGGTATAATCTTCTCTGTGTGAGAATTCCTGTAGGGGAATGAGGAGAAGGTAAGATGACTAAGGTGCAGGCCATCTTTGGATCAATACCATCAGATGTGAATCCTGCCGTTTCTGTCTACCAGAGCTAACTCCTTCTCAGCCTAGGCTGATAATCTCTTCCGGCATTTAAGTCTTTATCATCTTGTAAGGTTTGAAATAAATTCCTTAGCTCTTGTGTCGTCAAGCCAATTGCAGGCTGAAGCCAGTTACTATCTCCCAGTAACTTCTAAAAATCATTAATACTACTTAGCTATTAAGAAAGAGGACATCGCCGGGCAGTGGTGACGCACGCCTTTAATCCCAGCACTTGGGAGGCAGAGGCAGGCGGATTTCTGAGTTTGAGGCCAGCCTGGTCTACAGGGTGAGTTCTAGGACAGCCCAGGCTACACAGAGAAACCCTGTCTCGAAAAACCAAAAAAAAAAAAAAAAAAAAAAAAAAAGAAGACATTATGAGTTTGGCAAATTAATGGAACTAGAAAATATCATCCTGAGTGAGTAACTCAGACCCAAAAGGATGTGCATGGTTTGTACTCACTAATAAGTGAATATTAGCCAAAATTGTATACCCAGGATACAATTCACAGAACTCAAAAAGGTTAACAAGCTAAAGGGCCCAACTGAGGACATCTCAATCCCACTTGGGAAGGAGAAGAAAGCAATCACGGTGGGGGAGAGGGGAGAGAGGGAGTGAAAGGGAATGGAGTAGGGGGGAGGAGAGGGGAACATGATCATGGGTGGATGACCCGACCCGCGGGCCTTGGTTATTTGTGGGTTGTCAGAGTGGACTGTCACCTGAAAGGAAACATGGACCAAGAGAGAAGACGTACATCCTGCAGGAATTTTGTCAAGGTCTCCTTTAATGCAAGGGCGATTTTCAATATATAGACTTGGGGAAGGGGGAAGGAAGGACAAAGGTCTTCTGGAAGAGCAGTTCATGTTGTTAATAGCTGAGCCATCTCTCCAGCTCCCAGGAAATGCCAGACTTTGAGTTTACTGAGTTAATTACTTAAAGTTACTTCTTTAAGTTTACTGAGACCTGAGATCTGAGGGAGCCTATCTTTCTAACCTGCTACTGATTAACTGCAGGAGACTCTCTGAGGTTCTCTTGGAACAATGGGTAGCTCCCTGGGCTTATCTCTTGACAGAGCAAGAGAATCTTCTTTAGTCAAAGGTCAGGTTTTTTCCCAGAGGAGGCAGTTCCTCATAAAAGCAGTTTACAATTTTTATAAGCTAGGATGGTGGTCCAGGGTCCCCAACAGGTGGAGGAACAGGACTGAAGCCCTGAGGGCCAGCAGAAAGAATGGAAACAAGCAACCTCAGGAGATAGGGGACAGGGAACCCTCTAGAATGTACCAGAGACCTGGGAGATGAGAAACTCTCAGGACTCAAAGGGAGGGATCTTAGATGAAATGTCCTACAGTGGGGAAAAGGAACATGTAGGGCCCACCTCCAGTAAAAAGACAGGGCATCTAGTGGAGGGATGGAGTTGCCATCCTATAATCAAAAACTCTGACCCAGAATTGTTCCTGTCTGAAAGAACTGCAGGGACAAAAATGAAGAAGAGCCTGAGGAAAAGGAGGTCCAGTGATAGGCCCAAATTGGGATCCAGCTCAAGGGGAGGCCCCAAGGCCTGACACTATTACTGATGCTTACAAACAGAGGCCTATCATGACTGCCCCCCAAAAGACCCAACTAGCAGCTGAATGAGTCAGATACAGGTATTTACACCCAACTAATGGACAGAAGCTGGTGACCCCTGTGGTTGAATTAGGGAAAAGCTGGAAGAAGCTAAGGAGGAGGACCACTCTATAGGAAGATCAGCAGTCTCAATTAACCTGGACCCCTGAGGTCTGTCAGATACTGGGCCACCAACCAGGCAGCATACACCAGCTGATATGAAGCCCCCAACACATATACAGCATAGGTTTGAGGCCACAGGGAGTGGGGAGGTTTGGTGGGGTGAGGGGGTGGGGACATTCTCTTGGAGAGGTAGGAAGAGGAGGTATGGGATGTGGAACAGTCAGAGGGTAGACCAGGAAGGAATAAAATCTGGACTGTAAAAAAAGATTAAGAATAAATTTTTAAAAATTAAAAAAAAAGAGTTCTTAATTGGTATCCTCTGATTTGCACCTTTTGTGGCGTAACTTTTTGTAGACATATTCTGTATCCTAGATAATTAATAGAATACCCTCTCTGTGTTTTTTCAGGGGTGATTTGCAATCCTCAGCAAGGCAAGGCAAGGTTTTTTTTTTTTTTTTTTTACTTCATCAAACATTCTTTCCAGGATATTTATATCTGAATCAGCCAATAGGATGTCACCCATATAATGATAAATAATGGATTGGAAAAATTGTGAATCATCTCCAATGGCTGTTGTACAAAGTATTGACACAAGGTGGGGCTATGTAACACTCCTTGTGGCAGGACCTTCCAATTGTATCTTTTTATTGGGCAACCTCTATTGAAGGTAGGTACTGAGAAAGCAAAACTTTCCTTATCACATTCATGTAGAGGAATTCTGAAAAAGCAATCTTTTAGATTAATCACCTTCATAGGCCATTCCTTAGGCAACAAGGAAGGCAATGGGATTCCAAGCTGCAAGGAACCCATTGGCTGAATAATGTTATTAATTACTCTGAGATCTGTCAACATCCTCCATTTGCCAGACTTACCAGAGAATTCCAAGGGCTGGTGGACTTCTCTATATGCTGAGCCCCCAGCTGCTCCTGGACTAGCTGTCCTAGTGCCTACAGTTTTTCTTTTGTCATAGACCATTGATCAATCCGAATGGGTTGGTCAGTTAACCACCTTAGTGTTAAGGCTGTTGTTGTTTTAACAGCATTGGCTTCTTGATGTAAAGCTGAATTGTCAGCTATAGGCAGCCGATTTAAGATGGTGCTGGTTTCTGACATGGCCAGCTCAGCTTCTTGTATAAACAAGCCTGTTACGCATGTGTCGGCTTCGAGCCTCTCCCGATAGAGCTTATGCTAATGAGGTATTGGCCCTAACCTATCATGGGGCTTATGCTAATGAGGTATTGGCCCTAACCTATCCTAGGGCTTATGCTAATGAGGTATTGGCCCTAACCTATCCTAGGGCTTATGCTAATGAGGTATTGGCAGTTTAACCAATCCTGAGAGAACATGCCGCCTAGCCCGCATCCTTGGGTGGATATATAAGCAGCTTGTTTCTGCTGCTTGGGGTTCCCCGTTCCCTGTCGATGAATGAAGAATGTTCCTGGAATAAAGCTGTCTGAGGCTGGGCGGTGGTGGTGCATGCCTTTAATCCCAGCACTTGGGAGGCAGAGGCAGGAGAATTTCTGAGTTCAAGGCCAGCCTGGTCTACAGAGTGAGTTCCAGGACAGCCAGGGCTATACAGAGAAACCCTGTCTCGGGGGGCGGGGGGAAAAAAAAAAAAAACAAAACCAAAAAACTGAGAAGAATCTGACTGTGTCGTGTCTTACTTGCTGGTCGGGACGGACTCGACATCTGGTGGCCCGTACCGGGAACCCGAGGGCAGCACCCTCGTGGATTCAGAACTCTTCAGCTCAGGAACTGCGGTACCGGAAAGTCCTAGGGCAAGGTAAGGCTCTAGAAGTATAATATTTATAAAACTAAAAGGCCTAGTTTTTTAAGGTTCTCGGTTTTGGGACAATTCTAAGGTTCCCGGTTTTGGGACAATTTTAAGGTTCCCGGGTTTAGGGACAATTGGGTGCTGTAATAGTGTTTTTTTTCTGGTGTATGGGTTTTGCTTGTGCTTAAATTGTAATTGTCCAGGGCGCGAGTGTGTCTGCTGGGAAGAGAGATCAGAGGCGCAGGTTGTAAGTCGAGTGTAGATACACTTGCCGGCGCCTCCTCGGTAAGCCCTGCGTAGATAGGCAGGCAGAGGAGAGATGAGACCTTGCACTGTAAGACACTGTTGTGATAAGTCGCCCTAAAAGGTCCACGGGTATAGTGGCGAAGCAAGAGCAATTTAAAAGTTTCGGTGTGGTACTGAACGAAAAGTAAAAGTAAAGAAACAGAGACATAAAATGGGAAATTCTCCAACTCACCCGCTTTTTCTCGCCCTCCAAGAGCTATTAAACATGAAGGGCCTGAAAATAAAGAAACAGACACTGGCCACCTTTTTGTCTGAGGTAGATGCCATCGCTCCTTGGTTTGCTGTTTCTGGCCATTTGAGGATCTCTTGGAGGGGATGGAAAAGCTAATTTGCAGAAAGGAGAAGAGGGGGAGGGGACAGAAAAAAGAACAAGAGAAGAAAGAGGAAAAGAGTTCTGCCTCCTTTTAGGAGGAGGGACGTTCTTGGCTCATGTCCCTCCCTCCGCACCAAGCATGAGACAAACATTTTCTAAACAATCACTCTTTATGACACAGCTCCAAGAGCCTATCTTCAGAACACAGGGAACTAGGGTTAAGATAAACAGATCTTTAAAAATTCTTTGTTTTCATTAGTGCTGTTCTCCTAAGAGAAGGCTATTGATAAAAAATGTTATACCTCCTAAGAAAGAGATAAGAAGTTGAATCTTGAAAATGAGAGAGAGAGGAAGAGCATAAGGGAAAGAAGTTGCCCACTCTCTGGCATGTTTACAAAAGAAAAACAAAAAAGCTTATTACGGAGCCCTCCGGAGAAGCAAGAGATGATTGGGGGACGCCCTAGTCTCTCTGGCTATCTCAAGGAGAGATTCTCAGTTTTGCTTTCTATATTTATTGTCTGTCATTGGTATACCAATTTGTCCATATGTGTTATTTGTTTGTCTTTGTTTGTAATAATTGTTGTCTATGTCTCATGTTTGAAAACTGCTTGCTCGATTTAGTTTGAAACTTGCTTGGGAAGCAGTCTCAATTTACACAGCAAAAACTGATAATTTACCCTGCTCTGTGGCTGGGAGAAGAGCACTGGCAGAAGCAACCTTGAAAAGAGTTAACTGTTTTCATAAGCGGTTCTTGGAAGGAGGCCAACAGTTTCTGCAGTAAGGGTGTCTCCCAGTTTGATAAGTGTTTTTCTCTTAAATTACAGTTAAAAAGGTAAGAAAAATTTGTTAGATGTACATTTATTCTTAATTGGTTTACCTTAATTTCTTTTGGCTGAAAAAAGAATAATTTTATAGAAAATATAAGAAACTATTATTAATAGATATGTAAATTAATTAGTTGTTGGCTGTTTTATAACAGTCCTTTGATAAAAGAGATTTATATATATAAATATATATATAATTTATTTAGATTTATATTTCTTTATTTCTAAAAGAGTTTTAACATCCTGTTTTGAAAACTATTGCTATGGTAATATAAAATTATAGGTTAAGATCACAAAGGTATCTTAATGAAGAACTTAATAAAATATTTCTTATTCCAAATAATAATATAATTGATTATTAAAAATACTGATATTTGGCCTAATACATGATCAATTTGTTACAGCTTTTCTCTATACATGCTCTTGTATTTCTTATAAATTTATAAATATAGCCCACAAAAGTGTGTTTACTATATTAATAGACAGCTCATTTAATAAAAAAACAATATATATAATTAAATTACATATTTACTCTCTTGAGTTCCCCTGCTTCAGTACAAATAATTAAACTACGTGCTGTAGTCACTATTTAAAATGCAAAAAATTAGGCTTTTAATTGGGATACTCATAGCCAAGATATAAATCATGATTTATAATTGCTTGAAATTGTTTCTTTTTAGATATTGCTAATTTTCAAATTTCACAAATATGGCTCAATTTAGAAACATGTATTTTCTCTTAATTTTATAAGATATTTAAGAGCTTATACTAGATTGCCTGGACCCCAGGAAAATGCCATGTCAAATCTGTATATGAGATAAATTACAGATCTTACAAAACAATTGACAATGTAATTGTGCTTTTTACATTGGGGTCACTATATAATAAAAGTTTGTTTATCTAGATTGCTGTGCCACTGTAGTTAATCTGCCTTTTGTGAACCCTGAGACCAGAAACTACAGTTTTTGGCACTTAGCACCTCAAAACAGCCAAAGATTGAGTAGACAGCTTTGTTTTGTCTCAGAAAAAACTGCTGTGCTCTGATTTATGCCTACAAGTCTGAGGCCACTTAAATAAGTTATTAAAGAGTTTATTATTAAACATAAAAAAAGTTGCTTCCAGAGCATACCTGGTGGAGAACTCTGAGCCCGTATTGTGCCAATTCCAGCCTGGATTGCCTCAGGTTGTTGAGTTGCAAATAGTTCTAGAAGTTTTCAAAACCTGTCATTTTGCCTTTAATTTGCTCTCTGATTCGGCATATGTAGTAAATAGTATCAAAGTTCTGGAGGTCTCAGGCCCAATCAAAGCTAGTAGCACAGTGTGCGCCTTCTTTAAAGATTTACAAAATTTGATTAGGCAGCGCACTAACAAATTTTTTATCCAGCATATTAGAGCTCACACGGGATTACCAGGACCCTTGAGTGCTGGAAATAATGCAGTAGATCTATGGACTTGGAAGGAGTGTATCTTTCTAAGCAGTGCCTGGGACCGTGCAGCAGATTTTCATCAACGCTCTCATGTAAATTCTAAGACATTACAACAAAAATTTAACCTGCCACGGGCCTCGGCTCGCCAAATTGTGCTCGATTGCCCCAATGCATTATACATCTACATCCACCGCATGTGGGCATCAACCCTCGAGGCATCTCACCCCTCAGGGTTTGGCAGATGGACGTCACACATCTCTCAGATTTCGGGACCCTAAAATACATCCATGTATCCGTAGATACTTGCTTGGGGGTGATCCATGCCACTCCCCTATCTGGTGAAAAGACCACCAATATAATTGCTCATTGCCTGGAGATGGGCGGCTTGGGGAAAACCCCAAACACTTAAGACTGATAATGGCCCAGCCTATACGGCTCAAGCCTTTTCTTCCTTTTGCCAATGCATGGAAGTCTCACTCACTCATGGACTACCCTACAACCCTCAGGGGCAGCGCACCGCATGCTCAAGGAATGCCTTCAAAAACAAAAAGGGGGAATAGGCCACGGCCTTATCCCCAAGCATAGACTATCCTTAGCACTATTTACCTTAAATTTTCTAAATTTGGATGCTCAGGGTCAGTCTGCTGCTGACAGACATCATAATCACCTCCAACCTCCGCCAGAAAAGGTAAAATGGAAAGATGTAATAACTAACACATGGCGAGGACCTGATCCCGTGCTCGTAAGAGCACGAGGTTCTGTTTGTGTCTTTCCAGAGGACCAAGAAAACCCTGTCTGGATCCCTGAGAGACTGACTCAGAAGATCTCCAGGCCGGCGGTCCCAGACGAAAAAAGGGATGATGAAGTCACGGATCCTGATATTGATCCAGCTGCTGCAATGGACACCGGGTGAATGTATACAGCTGTGGGCCATTGCACGCACCTGGCCGGTGCCCATGCCGGTCCATTCTAACTCCCCGGTCCTCCCTACCTTTTTTTCTACTTCCTGTGCTCGCAATGTGCCCTGCATTATCCCCAACAATGACCCCCCTCAAGAGTACTCGGCCACTAATCTCTTACCTGTGCTCTCTGCTTTACTTCGAATACCAAGGCAGAGTGTATTAAGCTCGTTAGAGCCAATGTGTCTGCATGGCTAGACCCCCTCGAGCATTCTAATGTTGGTGCTGGGGTCTTGGGTACTGTTCTTACTCAAGTGGCAGCGGGCCAGACCCAAGGATCAGGAGGCACCCCGATGGACGCCATGAGCAGCATTAACATCACCACATTGCTCATGGTTCACAATGCCACCATACCTTTACCTTATGGGAGGGGTAAGAACTCTACTAAATGCAGAGTGCTCCCGTCGTGCCCTCCTTATGAGGAGTTTCCACCCGATTTTACCCCCTGCCAAGGCCAACTTCATTATCCTAGGGAAATCATCAAGGGTTTTGAATTTTCCCCTCCATTACGCAGATCTATTTACAATGGCACTGATAGTTCTGCTGGCTATAATAAGGCTTGGCCCTGGTACCAATGGTTGATCTCTAACAAGTCTCTCAATCAGAGTCGCCTCCTGTCTGAATATTTGAAAGGAAAATGGTCGAAGGAAGGTGAGGACCTATCCAGGAGGCTCCTGTCGCAGATCGCCACCCTGAATGGCACCCGCCTGGATCCCATCACTCTGGAGGGGCTCACCACTTGGGTCAAGGATGCCCTCAACTTTTTAAAGAATGGGCGGGAGTATTTGTATGGGGAGCCGCTGTTCTCCTAGGATGTGGTTTCTGCCTTTGGTTCCTGTGTTGTTTGCGCCATGACCATGCAAGACATAAGGCTATAGTTTACCAGGCGCTGACTGTCATGGAGGAAGGTGCTTTCGCAAGTATTTGGCTGGCCTCCCTTAGGAAGACATAGTGGGGAGCCTTCTGGACCCGACATTGGCCGTCCAGGCATTTTCCTTAGATCCTGACCATCTTGACCATTGCCAATGGTGTGCATTCATGAGGCTTCTACGGCACCATCTATTTTTCTGAAGCGGGGAGTATGAGGAGCACCTCGACTAGAGATGTTCTCAATCCTGAGATAGATTCTCTGAAAGCATGTCTGAGAGCATAGAGGTTTTGTGCCAAATATACCTCTCCCTGAAAAAAGGGTATGGGGTGGTGCCCCCATTACAATGCCTTCAACACTTGCACAAGGGCTCAGACCTCTGCTTTCCACCGCTGGTTTTTTGCCACAGCAGTGGCTCTTTCAAGGAGTGCCATCCAACGCCTCTTGACAATCACCTGGTAAATGAGTTTAAGTATGCTTAGGTGTGGGAGACCTAGGAGACGGGTCTGAAGGGTCCAGAGGTAACCTACTTCAAATTTATAAAATAAATAAGGGGCAGATGTAGGCAGCTGATTTAAGATGGCGCCGGTTTCTGACATGGCCAGCTCAGCTTCCTGTATAAACAAGCCTGTTACACATTCGTCGGCCTCGAGCCTCTCCCGACAGGGCTTATGCTAATGAGATATTGGCCCTAACCTATCCTAGGGCTTATGCTAATGAGGTATTGGCAGTTTAGCCAATCCTGAGAGAACACGCCGCCTAGCCCTTGGGTGGATATATAAGCAGCTCGTTTCTGCTGCTTGGGGTTCCCCGTTCCCTGTCGACAAATGAAGAATGTTCCTGGAATAAAGCTGTCTGAGAAGAATCTGACCGTGTCGTGTCTTACTTGCTGGTCGAGGCGGACATGACATCCAGTCTCTGCTGTGTCTTGTTTGTGGACAGCCTGGACAGTCCATAACTGCCTTGATAATGTTCCTTAACTAATTTAAGTTTTTTTGTCAGGAGCCTGACTGGTTTTGTGGCTGACCTCTGAAACTGAGGGGATATTAATTTGTGTTTTCCACTGTTGTAACAGATCTCTTCCTCATAAGTAAATGGCTTCAGGTCCTGTACATTTACGCCATCTGGTGCTTTGCTTTATTTGGCATAAAGTTCCAGCTCCTTGAAATTGGAGTCTACTTCTTACAGGCCAAGCTTTTGGAGAGATAATGGTGACATCTGCTCCAGTGTTGACCATTCCTTCAATCTCAATATTGTTTACTAGTATTCTTAGTTTGGGCCTCTGATCCTCTATAGACGTTTGCCAAAATATTCATTTTGGCCCCCTTTTGGGTTTTTTGAATTGTCTATAGAATTTGCCTCAGGCTTATTATCTGGTTTCATGTCTGTTTTTAGAGCAGTGATGTTTAATTGTCATGAGGAAGAGAATTCTCCCTGCCTGGCATTGGGCCTGCAAGAGGCTTCTTTGGGAATGTTTTGGTAAGGTGTTGCCCCATTTGTCTGTTGTTGCTCTACATTCCCTAGGCAAATGTCATCCTTTGCCACATCTCTGACATATTCCAGAAGGCATAGCCCCCCCCCCCCTTTGGGGTTAATTTGGTTTCTCCTGCAGTTTATTCTGAGATGACCCTGCTCACCACAATGAAAACATTTGAAATCTTGGGTTGTCTCTAGGTCTCTAGTGGAGGCTTCTCTATTAAAGTCATATCAGGTGAATGAGGGCTAACGTCAGCCCTGTTTCTTACCCTCTCATCCACTGATGCTGATCCTGCCCTCAGCGGTCCGATTACTTTCTCGAATTCAGCATTTGCATCTTCAAAAACCAAAGACTGGATTCTTGCCTTTCTTGCTGCTGGATCTGATACACTCCTTTCTGTAGCTGAAGTCTGCATTTGCAAAAAAGTCAGGGAAGGTTTCCTTTGGACTTTGCATGGCCTGAGAAAATGGTTCGAGTCTTTTCCCTTGATTCTGTGACTTTGTCCCAGGCATTTAAGGCTGACAAGTGATATAATGCCAAGGCTTCTTCATCATATACAGCTGCACCTCCATCTCAGCAAAGCGACCTTCACCAAGCAGCTGATCTGTGGAAATTTCTCCACCGCTGGCTCTATTGCTTCTTCTCTCCACCGTAAGAACCACTGTAAATGTGAGGCAGGTTCTAGTATTGCTTTTGCCATATCCTTCCAGTCTTGGGGGATTATTTGACTTTGAATAGCCCAAGAAGTTGGGATTTGTTTTGCAAATGGCACATGCATCCCAAAATTAGTGACACTTTCCTTAAATTTCCTCAGTTCTAACACATCCACGGGTTGCCATTCGAATTCCTGATAACCCTGTGGATGATCGTCTGGAAGTCTTTGTTGAATACTAACCGGATAAACTAAACTTTGTTTTCTAATAACCTTTGGTTGGTTTTCTTTAATATTTTCTGTCTCTATCTGAGAATTTTCCTTAATTGATTTCTTTTTAAAGGTTTTTCAAGACAGGGTTTCTCTGTGTAGCCCTGGCTGTCCTGGAACTCACTCTGTAGACCAGGCTGGCCTCGAACTCAGAAATCTGTCTGCCTCTGCCTCTCAAGTGCTGGGACTAAAGGCGTGTGCCACCACTGCCCGGCTTAATTGAATTTTTTAATTGAATATTTTCTTTATTTACATTTCAAATGTGATCCCCTTTCCCGGTCCCTCCCAACTCCTCTATCCCCTCCCCCTCCCCCAGCTTCTATGAGGGTGCTTCTCCAGCCAGCCACTCACTCCCCTTAATTGAAATTTTTAAATTCCTTCCTTAAGGTCTGTGGCTATGCTTTGTATCTCTCCTTTTGTTGCTCCTCCTGTTCCCTGAGTTCCTGTACTCTCTGTTCAAGGTTCTGCCTCCACATTTTAATTTTTTCTTTATTTTGTAACTCTGATATTCTGCTGTCCAATTTATTTTGATTGATTAATTTTAAAAGGTTATTCTCCAAGCCTTGCTTCTAATCCTCAGTATCTTCTCTGTGCCTCTCAGTCTGCTCTGTGAGCTGCTGCATCCTTGCTCTAGCATCTTTTCTAGCTCCTGTCTCCAATCTTCATTTTCTTCTCTCTGTTCCTTATTCTGATCTGTAATTTCCTGTGTCTTCAATTTTAGTGTTTCCTCTAGGCCACGTTGCCAAGTTTTACATTTCTTTCTTTTGTTCATGCTACTCTATAAATTCTTGTATCTTCTGTTCTAGGCCTTGCTTCCATAATTTTAACTTCTCTTTATGTTGTAATTCTGACATTCTAACCTTATTTTGATTTATCAGCTTTAGTAAATTATCCTCTAGACTCTGCTTCCAGATTTTAGCTCTACCTTCTTGCTGTTCAGTCTGATCTGTGAACTGTTGAATCTTTTTTTAGCTCCTGTCTCCAACCTTCATTCTTCTCTTTCTGTTATCTTGACCCTCTAGGTCATGTTGCCAAGTCTTAAGTTTATCTCTCTGTTGCTCAGTTTCAGCTATGAACTTCTCTAGTGTTTCATCTCATCTCTTTTCTAAGGCATGTAATTTTTTATCTAGAGCCTTGCATATTTTTTGAAGATTTATTTAATTTTATGAATGTAAGAGGGAAAAGAAATAAAAAACAAACAGGAAATCTTGGATCTCTTGCCCAGATGAATCCGGCAACTGAATTATTCATTGCCCAGGACATCAGAAAGGAAGAGACTCAGTGGCCTGAGGCATTAACCAGGCAGATCAAGCGGCTTGAGAAGTGGCTATGCAGGAGCCTATCCGCTGAGGAATGGGACTAGACTAAGGGAGTACTTCCGCGTGCTGGGCTCGACCAATCAGCGCACACCGTGGGGTATTTAGAGACAAGCGCGGCTTGGCCTCAGCATCTAACCCTGATTTGTGTTAGCTGTGGGTTCTGTTCTTTTGTTCTCCGCCCGCTGTTTTCCTCGCTGACTTCCAGCGGGCCAGGAAAGTCCAGACCTGCAGCGGGCCACCGCGCCTTCCGGAGCTTCAAAAAAGGTCAGCGCAGGAGCTCCTGGTTCGCCCGGAGCTCCGCGGCGCCGAGCCGCCCAGCCCGGTACCCGCCTAGAGGCCGCGGCCGGCCTGGGGTCTTAGGACTCCGCTGCCACCGCGAAGAGCTGGGCTCTGTCAGCCGCGGGCCGCCAGGGGCTGGGGCCAGGCCGGGTGAGCGCCGCGAGGACAGGAACAGAACTGGTCCCGGTGTTCGGTGGCTTACCTGAGCTGTGGGAAGTGCACCCGGAACTCGGTTCTCACAACCCCCACTCCTGCTGGGATCAGGCCCTGCTGCATGGCGGGCCGCTAGAACCTGCGACCCTGAGGAGTGGGGCCACGGTGTGCAAACAAGGCCACAGTGCTCACAAATGAACGGAAGTTGAGTCATGGCCAGCCGAAGGGTTTTTTTGCCTCCCCCCCCCCATTTTTGTCTTATATTCATCTTTCTGCCCTGCAGATTTTTCAGGAGTTTCACTGGCCCTGCCTGAACAAGCTGTGCAGCCAAAAGGTCCTTTGGGGTGGGAATGGGAGACGTACAGGCGTGGGGATTTGTGTAGTGCTGGGACTTGAACCTAGAGCTTCCTAAACTCCCTATCAACTGATATTCCCATTCTATGGGAGATTCTTTCTTTTGTATATGAGGTCGTTGAACATTTTGTAAACAATTAGAAAATTTAGTAGGTATTTTTATTTATTTATTTATTTTATTTTTGGTTTTTCGAGACAGGGTTTCTCTGTATAGCCCTCGCTGTCCTGGAGCTCACTCTAGACCAGGCTGACTCCGCCTGCCTCTGTCTCCCAAGTGCTGGGATTAAAGGCCTGCGCCACCACCGCCCGGCTAGTAGGTATTTTTAAATGAAAATGTTACTTTTCTTTGTCTTTGGATGCAAAACTTTAAATGGAAACTGAGAACGAAGTTTAGAGATTCATATATATGCCTTCTTCCCTTGCCTACCTTTGCTTCACACATTGAGTCTGGTTTCTTTTCAGAAAAGAAAGTGAAATAGGCACTCAGGAGGCAGAGACAGATGTATCTTAAGTTCAAGGCCATCCTGGTTTACAGAGTGAGTTCCAGGACAGCCAGGGGGACACCAGGAAACTATCAAAAAAAAAAAAAAAAAAAAAAGAAAGAAAGAAGAAAGGATCTGTGCCAGAATGGCAGACGCCTTTAATCCCAGTCTTGGGAAGCAGGCAAGTGGATATCTGTGAAGGACAGCCAAGGCTACACTGTATCAAAAACCAAAAACAAACACGAGGAGGAGGGGGAGGGAGAAGAAGAAAAGGAGACCGAGCCCATGGAAAGAAGAGTATCGGTTCTCAGCCCACCAATTCCCCAGGAGGTAACTATATGTTTGACTGTCTCCTGCCAAAGCAGTGTCTTGACTTAATACTTTTCAGAGGTGCTAGCCAGGGCCTGTGTATAAAATCATTGAAGAGGTGTATGCAGTCACCTGAAACAGGCCCCTTGCAGCTAACATATTTCTTGGTATTACTGTTATAAAGACTAGGGGAGTTTCTAAGCAGGCACTAGATAAGGACGAAGCCATATTCAGCTCCAGCACCAAGGTTGTGAAGCCCGATGGCAAGAAGATGGACGAGTTCGAGTCCGGCATCTCTCAGGTGCTGCTTGGAGATGAACGCAGCTGCGGGAACTCACCATCACCTCGGCCAAGGAAATTGAAGGTGGTGGTCGGAAAGCTATTATCATTTTGTACCAGTTCCTCAGCTTAAATCTTTCCAGAAAATCCAAGTCCAGCTAGTTGGTGAATTGGAGAAAAAGTTCAGGGGGAAGCATGTAGTCTTCATTGCTCAGGGGAGGATTCTGCCCAAGCTAACCCGGAAAAGCTGTATGGAAAATAAGCAAAAGTGCCCCAGAAGCTGCACCCTGACAGCAGTGCAAGACGCCATCCTTGAGGATTTGGCCTTCACAAGTGAAATTGTGGGTAAGAGGATCCGCGTGAAACTGGGTGGCAGCCAGCTCATAAAAGTTCATTTAGACAGAGCACAACAGAACAACGCAGAGCACAGGGCTAGAACTTTTTCTGGTGTGTACAAGAAGCTCACAGGCAAGGGTGTTAAGTTTGAATTCCCAGAGTTTCAGTTGTAAAGAAAATGACTGAATAAAGTGTCATTCATAGTTTTTTATTTTTTAAAAAAAGACTAAGAAATGAGTTGGGCTGTATGTAGCTCAAGAGGCAGACAGTTTGCCCAGAATGCTAAGGTTCTAAGTTCAGTACCTAGTCAAGGGTGGGGACAGGAAGCAACAGGCATAGGCACATATATGTGGTATGGTGTGTATGTGTGAGTGTGTGTGTGTAAAATTTGGGGCTGCGGAGATGGTTCAGTGGATAAAGTACTTACTGTTTAAGTTTGAGGACCTGAGTTCTGGTCCCTAGAACATATGAGGCTGGACATGGTAGTAAGCCTGTGATTCCAGCACTGTGCTCTGCACGCTCTTGTGGATGTGGCAGATGGAAGCTTGCAGACCAGCTAGTCTGACATAAGCAGCAAGGATCCACAGAGACTCCGCCCTAAGGTAGTAGGTGAGAACAGACACCTGCCAACTCACACACCACACACACACACATGCATTACACATACAAAAATGGAAATTACTTTTTAGGATTTAAAATTCTGGCTCCAGTCTTCCCTTCTCTCCTTCCCCCGGCCATTTTCTGTCTCCCTCTCTCTCTCACCCTCCACCCTAAATAAACCCCTGAACCGGGAAAAAAAAAAAAAATAATAAAAATAAATAAATAAATAAAATAAAATTCTGGCTCCTTGTAACAGTCATTGAGAATTTGCCGTCATTTGTGGAGAAGAGCACCGAGTGTGGGAGGAGTGGAGCTCTGGTACCAGCTTTGCTGGTTCTGGTACGTCTTCCTAGTGTGACAAGTCTTTATGCTCCTCCTTTTTAAACACAAGGTCTCAGGCTGTAGTCAAGGCTTGCCTGGAATTCAGTATGCTTATAGCTCAAACAGGATTGCAATTGGCTGCACTTAACGATGGCCCCTAACCGCCTCCCCCCTTTGAAGAAAGAGTCTGGCCTCAAACTTGCAGTTCAGTAGAAAATGAACTTTGATCTTTTGTCTCTACTTCCTGAGTGCTGATATTAAAAGGTGCACAGGTTCGTGATGTGCTGGGCTTAGTGCTTACTCAGCAAATATTCCCAGGTGAGCTGCGTCCCCAGTCCTGAGGCTAGCTTTGAGCCCCTCATGCTCCTGCCTGCCTCCCATGAAGTCCTTTTATGATTAGCCCCAAACCATGGCCTAGTTCCTGGACTGCAGATAAAAACGTCTTTTGTTCTTAATCCATCTAGCGGTAATTTAGAGTCTCCACATGGCTTTCAAACATTGTAAGCTGTTGTTTGAGACGGTTTTAGTATGTACCCAGGCTGATTTTGCCTTGTGATCATGCTTCAGCCTTTAGAGTATGGCATTGTAGGAATGGGCCACCATAGGCAAAAAATTAAATTTTAAGAGAAGACCACTGAAGTCTAATTCCTAGGTTTGAAAACTTCACTTTAATTAATGTCTTACAAGCACTACAAAGAAAAATCACAAAAGTTTTGGCAAAAGTACCACGTAATATTGGAGTAAGAAAGAGCTAAGCGCACGCCTTTAATCCCAGCACTCTGGAGGCAGAGGCAGGCAGATCTCTGTGAGTTCAAGTGAGTACACATTTAGTTCCAGGACAGCCAGAGTTGCACAGAGAAACCAGAATATTTTTGTTTTTTGTTTTTTTGGTTTTTCGAGACAGGCTGTCCTGGAACTCACTCTGTAGACCAGGCTGGCCTCAAACTCAGAGATCCGCCTGCCTCTGCCTCCCAAGTGCTGGGATTAAAGGTGTGTGCCACCACCGCCCAGCTCAAAGTGGGTCTTTAAAGTTCAACTTAAGAAAGACTCTAACAGGTGTTTTAGTTAATTCATTATATGATCAGGTTGACAACTAAGAACAGCCGTCACATTACCTATTGCCCTATTGTAGATGATAATTATGCTCAAATGTTACTGTTGTTCTAGAATGGAAAAGGCTGCTTGGAGGAGTTTAAAGGAACCGTCTTTGCTTTTTCCTCCTCCCCATCCTCCTCCTCTGTAGCGTGTAATTATTAACAAACAATCCATGCCTTCGCTGGCTACTCTCCAGCTGCAGCGGTCTCCCATGGCGATCCCCAAGTGGTGGTGGTCTGCTCAATTTCTCGGTTAGCTGGGGTCCGCACTCACCTTCCCAGACATCCGTCCCCTGTGGCTAGTTTGCTGCAACTTCCTCTAAACCCCTTGTATAAAGAACACTCCAGAGGCTTGTAATGTAACAGTCAAATTTATATCAGTAAATTCTCAACCCCCAAAATGCCCACACAAGGAACTCAAAGCCCAATTGATATAAACACAAGCTGCCCACCTAGATGGGGCAAATTGCCCTACATTACTCTATTGCTCTTTTATGATATCCATAGCTACCTGTGGCTATTTCAGGCCACGTAGATCAGGGTCATCTTCCTTTCTTATAAGTTCCATCTTGTCTCCTTGTCTCTGTCCTCCTCCCTCCCCTAAAACTCAGCCTGCCTTCCCTTTCCACTGCTCAATCACAGTCTCTAGCCTTATCTCTCACCTGTCCTCACCTACTTATAGCCAGCAGTCTACATTTCCCCCTTTTGCCCAATTAAAGGGCTCTTTTCTCTCAGGTATAAACTGAGCACAACTATTACCATTCTGTAATTTATATAGATACACCTAACACCCAGTCTATCATTTTGTCAGTAAAATAAAGCAGTCTGCTGTCTATCTATACCTATTATGTCCTGGTTTAGCTTGTTTATTACTTGAAAACCATCTTCTCAAATATATATATTCTCTCAATGCTAAATAGCCTGGTTGGCTAAGAGACCATTGTTAGTCTTCAATCCCGCCAGAATTCCGAGAGTGACATAAAATTTACCTGAAAATATAGGATCCCTATCATAGCTTCCAGAACTGAAACAAATTGTAGAGACAGCTGCCTACCTATACAGTCCCCTGTTTTTCAACACGGAGCATCAAATTGTGGCTGTTTGGCCCAGGATCATCTGACAGACCTTTGTAATGCAGAATTATGAAGGCCTGACTGCCTTGTCTTGGCAGTGATAATCAGTCTGCATAGTGCATAGTGTCTCCTTTTTCTGGATAGTAATTTGTCTGTAGATGAATAGGCAACTTCTGCCCAGTGGCTGCCTTGCCACAGTGTATACAGTATCACCTGGAGGTAAGATGCTCAGTTTCTTTGAATCCACGAATGGGGAGCTGTCAGGAGCAGCTATGTCTCAACAACAAATGATTAAATAACATTAAATGTCACATTCTGGATTTCTGACGTTTTTGAAAACTAAAGTAATCTGGACTGTTGTCCTTTAACTACTCTCAGCTATTTCTAATTAAAATATCTTGATATTTTATGTTTACCCTAACAGTTAACTCAGAGCTATGAATTTACTATCTGGACCCTTAACTCGTATGTTTAATGATCTAAAATCAGTTTGTAAAGGCAGTTATAAAAAGACAGCAGGCATTAATTTTACCATGATTTTCTGGTTCAGGGTAGCGACCTCCATGCTACCTGTATGTATTCTTGATTTATTTCCTGTATCCATCTCCCTTCCCCACTGTCTTTGAAATGTTTCTCTTTTTTCTTTTTAATGATGGAAAGCCCAATATGTGTTTCACCATTTTATAAACAGTTGATTCTTGTTGTTTGTATCTCTTATGCAGTTCATTCTGTCAGCAATGACATAGCAGACAATGAACCATTGTTTCTAAAGAAATACAGCACCAGACTCCTGCTGGCCTCTGTCAATATTTCTGTCAATGGGTGAATACCTGACAAGTGTTTCTGTTTAAAACACCTTTCTTAATATGTTAATTCCCACACATGGAGCATCAAGTCCAACAACACTAACTTGTGCCTGAAGAATACTCTGTTTTTGTGCTCAGGACTAAACATTAGATGACATTGAGTCATTTTAAACAGAAAAACTACTAACAAAATGTGTGGCAGGAGTACAAAAATGTGAAAATTACCACTTAATAGGGCACAAAAAGGCAAAATTACTTTGTTTATCTTTAGTTGGCAGTCTCTCTGGGCTAACCAAAGTTTTATAAAAAGATAAAGGGAGAGGAGGAATATATTTTGTGGACAAGTGGTAAGGTGTAGGGGAAGGGGTGCCTCCAAGAGCCCATGCTGAGGCATCCCTTACCCCTGAGGGACCGACCAGCCACAAGATAGTATAGTATAGAATAGAATTTATTCAGGGAATGGGGAGGGGAGTTGATGGGGTAGTAGGGACAGAGAAAGGCAGAGAGAGAGAGAGAGAAAGAGAGAGAGAGAGGAGTAGAGAATAAAGGCCAGCCATGAGCACATGGAGGGGGGGAAGGGAATGGGGAGAGAGATGAGAAGTGGAGAGAGGACAGAGAAGGATCAAGAAGGCAAGAACAAGAGAGTGCAGAGCGGGCAAGCAGCCCCTTTTATAATGAGTCAGGCACACCTGGCTGTTGTCAGGTGACTGTAGGGCAGAGCTTAGACAAAATGCTAACACCTGTCTAAATGCTCATGCGAGCACCACAGATATTGAGATTACAAAAGAGTTTTAGTGGTTAGATGTGTTACATGCCTAAAATCCCAGTACTTAGGATGCTGAGGCAAAAGAATTAAGAGTTGAATCCTAGTCTAAGCTATATAATAGGACCTGTCTTAAACATAGCTTTAATGGGTAGTTTAGCTTCTGTACAAATACTAAGAATTAGCTTTATGAGTCTTCAGGATTGAAACCAGAGCTTTGTATATCCTAGGTAAGTATTCGACCAACCAAGAGATATCCTAGGTAAGTATTCAACCAAGAGATATCCTAGGTAAGTATTCGACCAACCAAGAGATTCTCAGCCTCTTCCTTTTTATTCAGTCAAACCCATGGGTAGTGCTGCACAAATTCATAGTGGGCCTTCCACCTCTTGGAGACTTCTGGAAAAGGCACTCAAATGGATACCCAATGGTGTGTCTCCTAAGTAATTCCAAATAGAGCCAAACTGAAGATGAAGATAAATAAACCCTACCAAATTCCACCATAGTAAACCATGAACCCTAAAAATGTATTTTTTTTATCTTAAATTGAAAACAGATTCTTCTCTCATATAATACATCCTTACCACATGTTCCCCCTCCTCAACCCCTAGCTCCCTCCAACCTCCCCTCTACCTCAGCTCCACTTCCCCTCCATTTCTCTTCAGAAAAGAGCAGGTCTCCAAGAGAAAAACAAGCAAATAGAACAAAAAAGAGGTAGAGTAGGACAAGCAGAAGCCCTCCCATATAGGCTGGAAAAGGCAAACCAGGAGGAGCAAAAGAGTCCCAAGAGCAGGCAAGAGAGTCAGAGATGCACCTACTCCCACTGTAGGAATCCCACAAGAACATCAAGCTACTAACTATAACATGTATGCAGAGAACCTGGGATAGACCCACATGCTTGCCACTTCAGTCTCTGTGAGCCCTGCTTAGTTGATTCCGTGGGCCTTGTTCTCCTGGTGCCCTCCATCCCCTCTGACTCCTACCATCTTTCTTTCTGGTCTTTGAGTTATCTAAACTCCAAGAGACATGATGGAGATGTCTAATTTAGACATTCTTGGAATAATGTCTGATTGTGAGTCTTTGCACTCCCTCCCATCTGTTGCTGGAGGAAGCCTCTCGATGGCAACTGGGCAAGGCACTAATCTACAGCAATGGCAGAATATCATTAGGAATAATTGAATTGAATTTGTTTATTTATTTATTGGCCAGTTGTGTTTGATTCTACTCTATTTTTCTGGGCTATCCAGTCTCAGGAGCCTGGCCATCCAGATATAGGTTCCCTCTTGTGCTGTTAGCCTCAAGTTAAACCAGACATTGGTTAGCCCACAAGGTCTATACCACTGTTGCCCCAGCAGATCTTGCTGGCAGGATAGATGTTGGTCAAAGGTTTAGTGGCTCCATTGGTGACCAAGTTTATCTTCCAGTATCCTGCAGAGAACCTTTCCATGCCAAAGAGATTAGAACATAGGGGTGAAGGCTCCATGCAGACAACAGGTCTGTATATTCACTGGGCTGCATGGATATTATCCTTGGAATTGGGGTCCCACTGTCAGTTTTCAGAGAGCAACTTTCTGTTCTAGCATCAGCCTGGGTTGTTTAGGAATCTCTGCCAGACCCCATAGGCCAACAACTCAAACAAAGGCAACACAGTCTTACCACTGGAAGCTTTGCCTAGCTACAAAAGATGGCCAGTTCAGACTTCTTATCCTTCATTATTAGGGGTCTCCTCAGTGGTCTAGAGAGATGGCTCAGCAGTTAAGGGCACTGACTGCTCTTCCAGAGGTCCTGAGTTCAGTTCCCAGCAACCACAGGGTAGCTTACAACCATCTATAATGAGATCTGATACCCTCTTCTGATGTGTCCAAAGAGAGTGACATTGTATTTACATAAAATAAATAAATCTTACGTTTCTCAACTAGAAGACACAGCAAAGTAGGTTTTGTTATTAGCAGGTACCAATAGTTTGAACAACCCTCTAGTGTTGTGGAAGGAAAATCCCTGTAGAGGACATAACTAGCAATGCTATACAATGTACTCACATAGGAAGGGGAAAAAAAAAGACTCCATTGAGTCTGACAAAGGTGATCATGCCTATAATCACCACACATAGGAAGCTGAGACAAGAAGATGCTGGCAAAGTTCAGGTTATTTGCTGGGCTATAGTTATTTGAGGACTGTTTATCTGTAGGTGAGTGTTCCGGGCTCCAAGACCTATCTTATCAGTCTGGTGGGAGATACAGAGTAGGTCTGGGATGTCTTCCCCTTGCATGTCGAGTAGCACAAACACTTCACCTGTTCATTCAAACAGTGCAGTAAACATTATCAAGACCCAAATCACGGGTGGCTCTGTCTCTCAAATGTGAAGCAAGTACTTAGTATGCCCTAGGCCTTTGGATGGCTACACAGTGTGCTTGCAAGTACATACACACTGACAAAACTGAAAGAATATCAAACGGAGTTGTAAGTACACTAACACAGATTTCAAGAGCATCAAACTATCCTGGTTTTGCCGGCGGTGGTGGCGCACGCCCTTAATTCCAGCACTTGGGAGGCAGAGACAGGCGAATTTCTGAGTTCGAGGCCAGCCTGGTCTACAGAGTAAGTTCCAGGACAGCCAAGGCTACACAGAGAAACCCTGTCTCGAAAAACCAAAAGAACAAAAAACAAAAATATTCTGGTTTCTCTGTGCAACTCTGGCTGTCCTGGAACTAAATGTGTACTCACTTGAACTCGCAGAGATCTGCCTGCCTCTGTCTCCAGAGTGCTGAAATTAAAAGCCTTTGTGACCCTGTAAGGAAATGCCTAGAAACAGGCTGTTGTGAGCCTGTTCGGGAGAGCACTACTACATGTTTTGAGTTTCCAACTCCCACTGGAAAGAGGTGAGATCCCGGCAAAAGATGACCAGACAGAAGTACAATATTGCCGTGACTCGGATTCGAACCGAGGTTGCTGCGGCCACAACGCAGAGTACTAACCACTATACGATCACGGCGAGCCACGTGCCCGGTTAGGAGCAGTTGCCTTATTGCTCGGTGCTGGCGCTCTTGACCCAGCCTTAATCCAGTTCTACCGCGTCCTGAGTTGCCCTCGGTATCTTCTCACTGGGCGCCTACGCCCGGACTGAGCTGCCTACCCGGCGAAGGGCAGGGCAACACCGGTGCGGACCGGGGAGCCGTCTCTGCCCACCTCCGAGGCTTCAGACCCTCCTGTTGTCCCGCAGAAGTGATTGGTGCCCGCATCGTTGGGAGCGGCGCCAAGTGCAAGTACCTGTGTCTCATTTGGACGGTGAGGGCAATTGCTGCTACTTGTCAAATCACAGTAGAGTTCAGGTTGACTCAATACTCCAATGCCGAGCCAGGTAGAGTAGCACACACCTGTAATTTCAGCTCTTGGAATGTAAGAGGCAATAAAATCAGGAGTTGAAGGTCATCCTCAGTTACGAAGTGAGTGCCAGGGAGCCCTGGATATTTGTGACCCAGTCAAGAAAGAGGAAGAGGGAAGAGGAGGAAGCAGCAGCAACCACTAAACCAAAAGTGTGACACAAACTAAAGTCATCAGAAAGAAGGGAACCTCAATTAAGGAAACGCCTCCAGAGGGAGCGCTCAGGCGCGAGCGACAGGACGCGCGAACGCTGGGCTAGGGCTTGAGCCGGGAAGGGCTGAGGAGCCCGCCTGCGGCCCTCCCCTCCCGCCCCTTCCCCAGGACCAGGCCCATCCTCCCCCACCCTCCCGCCATTCTCCCCCTCCTTCCCTCCCTCCTTCATCTCCTCTCTCTCTTCTCCCCCGCTGGCGGACGGCAGTGAAGGACGGAAGAGGCCCTGCAGAGGTTCACTCCGGTGGAATGAACCTTACTTGTTGACTGCTGATTGGAGTCACTTGAAAAAAATCATTTTTTCCCTCTGTGAAAGCCACGTGGTGTATTTAATTCAAATCCAGGGATCACAACTTTTGATTTTTCTGGAGGGACATACCACTGTATCAAATACACTTGACATTACAGCCAAAATGATGCTGTCCTAGAGACAATGAGATGAACTAAATCGAGCTATAGCAGATTATTTTCGTTCAAATGGCTATGAAGAGGCAGTATTCAGTTTTTTAAAAAGAGGCTGAACTAGATATGAATGAAGAATTAGATAAGAAGCATGCTGGTCTTTTGGGGAAAAAATGGACATCCGTTATTAGATTACCAAAAAAAAAAAAAAAAAAAGGTAATAGAATTAGAATCAAAACTAAATGAAACAAAAGAAGAATTTATATCAGGTGATCCTCTTGGTCAGAAACGAGACCCAAAAGAATGGATTCCCTGTCCACCTGAAAAATACTCATTGAGTGGTCATAGGAGTTCAGTTACTCGAGTCATTTTCCATCCTGTGTTCAGTGCTATGGTCTCTGCTTCAGAGGATGCTACAATTAAGGTGTGGGATTATGAGACTGGAGATTTTGAGGGAACTCTCAAGGGCCATACAGTTTCTGTACAGGACATTTCCTTTGACCACAGTGGCAAGCTTCTAGCTTCCTGTTCTGCAGATATGACGATTAAATGATGGGATTTTCAGGGTTTTGAATGCATCAGAATCATGCAGGGCCACAACCACAATGTCTCTTCAGTAGCCATCATGCCTAATAGAGATCATATAGTGTCTGCCTCAAGGGATAAAACTATAAAAATGTGGGCAGTGCAAACTAGCTACTGTGTAAAGACATTCACAGGACACAGAGAATGGGTATGTATGGTGTGGCCAAATCAGGATGGCACTCTGATAGCCAGCTGTTCCAATGACCAGAGTGTGTATGTGTGGGTTGTAGCAACAAAGGAATGCAAGGCTGAGCTCTGAGAACATGAACATGTGGTAGAATGCACTTCCTGGGCTCCAGAAAGTTCATATTCTTCCAACTCTGAAGCAACAGGATCTGAGACTTAAAAAAGTGGCAAGCCTGAACTCTTCTTGCTATCTGGTTCCAGAGACAAAACTATTAAGATGTGGGACGTCAGTACTGGCATGTGCCTTATGACGCTTGTGGGTCATGATAACTGGGTACATGGAGTTCTGTTCCATTCCGAGGGGAAGTTTATTTTGAGTTGTGCTGATGACAAGACTCTCTGTGTATGGGATTACAAGAACAAGCGATGCCAATGCATGCAGACCCTCAATGCGCATGAACGCTTTGTTACTTCCTCGGATTTCCACAAGATGGCACCCTATGAGGGTACTGGCAATGTAGATCAAACAGTAAAGGTGTGGGAGTGCCGTTGATTGAGTCAGATTTGTTTCTGCTCCCTTTTTTCCTCTGGATGCACTCTGATGATAACATCAAATGGGTTACCCCATTTGAGTTCTGTTTAAATAAATATTGTCCTTTCATGTAAGAAAAGAAAATGCATCCATAAGATCTGGCGATAGGCATGCTGGTAAGGCGTTTTCTTAAGTAGCACTTGATGGTGGAGGGCTCAGCCCATTATGGGTGGGGTCACACCTGGGCTGGTGGTCTTGGGTTCTGTAAGAAAGCAGGCTGAACAAGCCCAGGGGAGCAAGCCAGTAAGCAGCACCTCTCCATGGCCTCTGCATCAGGTCCGGACTCCAGGTTTTTGCCTTGAGTTCCTGTCCTGATTTCCATCAGTGATAGACTACGATGGGGAAGTGTAAGCCCAGTAAACCCTTTCTTTTGGTTATGGTGTTTCGTCACAGCAACAGAACCTTAAGATAGCCTTGCTGGACAAGTGGGGCCTGGGCTGTCCAGGAAAACCCAAATGACCTCAGCCATGGGTATTGGGTTCAGAGGGACAAGAGGGTTTCCCTAAGAGGACAAAGTCTTGTCTTAGAGGAAAGGGGCAACTGCAGCCCAAGTAAAGGATCTTATGTGTGGGTTAGTTTTCAATGATGGGGTAAATCCATAAAATGGAAAGTTTAGCAGGAAAGTTGGGGAAACACCAAATTAGGAGTTAATGGAAAGTATTAAGAATAATATTAACAGCCGGGCGGTGGTGGCGCACGCCTTTAATCCCAGCACTTGGGAGGCAGAGGCAGGCGGATTTCTGAGTTCGAGGCCAGCCTGGTCTACAGAGTGAGTTCCAGGACAGCCAGAGCTTCACAGAGAAACCCTGTCTCGAAAAACCAAAAAAAAAAAAAAAAAAAGAATAATATTAACTGACCAGGCAATGGTGGCGCATGCCTTTAATCCCAGCACTTGGGAGGCAGAGGCAGGTGGATTTCTGAGTTCGAGGCCAGCCTGGTCGACAGAGTGAGTTCCAGGACAGGCAGGGCTACACAGAAAAACCCTGTCTCGAAAAACCAAAAGAAAAAAAAAAAAAAAAAAAGAAGTATATTAACTATTAAGCCCAGAAATGGTATAGCAATTATTTTATGTTTCCAAATTTTTCTATTTTCCTTTTCTTTTTAATAAGAACAGTTGGAACTGATGTCTCCCTTTCTTCCCTTCCCCAAGACTCTTTGTCCCAACTCCTCACTACTTTAGCTAAAACTCTGAAGGTGAAGCATAGATTCCCCAAGGTAAAAGCAGCAGAAAGGAGAGCTGGCTCAGCAGAAGATACCTCTCCTGGACAGTCCATGGTGGAGACAGCCCTTGTGCTGTGACCCTTCTGTATGGGTAAACGTTTGAGGAATGAGGGAGATCATGGCAATAAAAGAACACTGAAAACATATTCCCTGACTGGGAGTCGAACCCGGACCACCGTGGTGAAAGCACTGAATCCTAGCCACTAGACCACCAGGGACACACTTCTAAGTGAGTTCATTGACCACTTAAAGAGCAAAGCCTATTGGTTTTCTAAAACTACCTGGACAGGCACTGAACCCGTTCCTCCTCTTCAAGATCATCATCGTCTCTTCCATTTTCTGTCTAGGTAATGTTCTGCCTCGGAAAACAACGAATAGGAAAGCGCATCTGGAATCCATTTCACTCCGGCCTTCGCACCACGTGCGCCAGGGCGGTACTTCTCTTCCTCCTAGCCTGGGGTGGGTAAACTGTTGGTTTGACTACGCGTGTGCTGAGCGGAGTTCTAACCTGGGAAGGGGCTCCTTTTTTCCTTCCCTCCCACCTCCATCATCACAACAGACACTCATCCTAAGAGCTCCAGGTACAGATTTGGATTGTTTCTCTCACTGTGCTGGTTTCTCTGCGGCCCCAACTTGCCTGTCCTCGGCTGTGCCCAGGGTGAAATCAAGGCGAATGGAATAGGAGGGGGAAATCCCTTGGTTTTCGGACCCTGAACATCTATCTCTCTTCCTGGAGAGATTCAGGCGGAGGTAGAAGTTGTGGGTTTCTGCATCTAACGCGGAGGGAAGTGCTCCTGCTGCTGGACCTTGGTCTCCATCCCACTCGCAGAGGGAAGCCAGGTGGATCCCACCGAGGAGCAGGTTGTCGGATACGGGCAAGGCCACTTATTTATTCTTAAGGGCAACCTAGCACCGTGCTCCTTAACCTTCACGTCTCCTTTCCATCCCCCTCCCTTCCTGCCTCTTCTGTCTTCCTTTCTTTGTCGCTTTCAGAAAATTGTTATGTTCTATTTTGAGACAGGTCTCACTATGTAGTCCTGACCAGTCTGGAATTTGCCGCGTAGACCAGGCTGACCTCCAGCTCACAGAATTCCGCCTCCATCCACCCCCAGAGTGTTGTGATTAAAGGCGTGCGCCTTCAATTGTTTTTGAACAATTATGTAATTTAAGGCGTGGGTCGGAAAATTGTTTTTGAGCAACTGTAACTGGTGGGATTTCGGACAACGTCTTGCCTAGAGCGCTTGGCTTATATGGGAAAATACTAAGGGGTCAGGAGGAGAACAAGCTGACGGAGTCCCTGGTGGATTCCTCAGGAAAGTCTTGTGCTGTATCCAGTGCAACGCTGGCTGCCTGCGAACGCAACGGGTGCCATTGTGTGTCCAGGTTCTTCTATAGCCGCAAAGTGCTCGGCAGTGGAAGAGTGCGCCAGAGGCCGGACCATCTCCCTAGGCCAGGAGACTGAGACACAGACGGAGAACAGGCACCGGAGAAACCCGCCCAGAAGGGACCGGCCTTCCTTCTCCTCGAACATCAGCACGTAGTTCTGCCATGAACGAAAGGGCCACACCCGTGCGCAGCCCCTTCCCCGCTGATGTTCCCCCACCGTTGCAGGAGCCGAGGAGCCAGGACGTCCGAACCCAGAGTAACTGAGGCCGCCTATGAACGTGGACCCTGGGCGGGAGGCCATGTGGGCTCCGCCACCCTGGGGGAACTGCGGACACCGGCGTCCTGGAGCTTTTCCAAGGATGGGCGCTTCCAGCAGTGTCCCTCAGGTCAGCGGCCAATCCTAAATAGCTCTAGTTCTGGGCCCACAGGGATTCCCACCACGCTGGCTTGTCCCTCCCCCACCCCACCCCCGCCACTGGCTTATGAATAATATCCAATTACGCCTTGATATTTTGCACAGTGTTAATCCCACAAAGGATCGCCAAGAGGAGAAAGATCACCGACTTAAATGGCCAAATTGGAGCAAGCTTTTTAAAATTCATGTACACGGGCTGTCTCCCTGTAAGACAGGGTTCAAGAGATCTGCCCTGGACATTGGGAAGATAAGTTTCTTAGAGGTAAGGGATAGGGAGTTCCCAAATGTGGGGGTTGGCAGGCAAATAAGGGGGGCGCACAGAAGCAAGACATAAGCATAAGGAGTTGGTCATAACTGAAGACTCCCACTTAGGGGAGACCCTCACTCAAGTCTCAGGATGACACGACCACCCAGTAACTCCCAAGACACAGAAACTGGATGCAAATGCAGAGGTTTATTCGGGAGAACAGCCGGCTGTTGGTCAACTCATCTGCTCACGCAGGAGTAGAGTTGACCCTGACTGCTGGTCTGAGGGGAATTTTTAAGGGAGAAAACCACAGACCGGGAGCAGGGGGCAAGGGGGAAATCAAGGAAGAATTGCCATAAAAATAGTAGGAAGTTCTAGCCCATATCATAAAAATAGTGGAAAGTCTCGACCTATTATTTAGTCAGTCGTAAATCAGGGCTGGGATAGAAAACACCTTGCACATATTCTTCTTCAAGAATTTAACCTTGTGGTCAGCCAGTCTTTGGAACACAGAGCCCAGAGCCTGTGAACCAGGTGACCCAGATGACCTGCATTCTTGGTTCTGCCCTTTTGTGATCAGCTAAGTTTCTGGAGCATAGCTGGCCTGGCTAGTTTTCTTTGGGTGGCCAGCTAGTTCTTGGAACCTAGGCCTGTGAACTTGCTAACCTTAATTCAGATGGGGGGGGGGGTAGGGTCTACATCTTTTCAATAACAACCTCCTTAAACAGTCTTCTTCGATCTGAGATCATCAGAGAAAACAATTAGCTATTGGAGGGCTCTGAACTGCTTCAAGTTTCCATTCAAAATACTCAACATGGTGCCTGTACGCCTGTGCACTGTGAGCCCCACCTCCCCCACCCCAGAGTTTCAAACACAAGTAAACAAGAAAGGAACATGGCTACACCTGGAAACTCTGTACCAAGACTGGGCACCACCCCTGGGGAAGATACACTTACAAAACGGGCTCAGTTAGAACAGGATATAAACGCCATCGTGTGACAGTGGTACACCTACGTCACCACTATCAAATAAACATCTACAGGAGGCAACAGCGATATACTTCCACGGCAATTATACTCACTTAAAAACTATTATCTGGGAAAATGACAGAGAAGGAAGGGAGGGTGTGTGGGGAGAGGGGAGGAACCTAGCTGTATTTGAGGTTTAAAGGAATTCATAGTAGTGGTGCGGTGGTGAGGCATGTCTTTAATCCTACCACTTTGGAAGCTGAGGCAGGTGGATCTCTGTGAGTTTGAGGTCTGGTCTACAGAAGGAGTTCCAGGCTAGAAGGAGGAGCAGGAAGAAGAGGGAGAAGGAGGAGGAGGAGGAAGAAGAGAAATATATTCAGAATAAGTGTTGGCCAGAGGGCTCAGCAGTTCAGAGCACTTCCTGCTCTTGCAGAATATTCCTTACCAGCAACCACACCAGGCAGTTCACAGCTGTCTGTAACTCCAGTTCAGACAGAATTTGACACCCTCTTCTGGCCTCTGCCAGCACTGCACATTCACAAAACTAAAATCTTAGCCAAGTGTGGTGTCACATGCCTTTATTTAGTCCCAGAATTCTGGACAAAAGGCAGGATCTCCAGTTAGAGACCAGTCTGTCTACATTGTGAGTTCCAAGATAGCCAGGGCTGTATCAAACAAAGCAGAACACCTTATACATTTTATAATATATTTTGTGTGTGTGTGTATATTAATATAAAAGGAAAAGAAATGCAGAATTAGGCATGGCTGGGTATGGTGGTGCATGCCTTTAATTTTAGCACTCAAGAGACAGCAGCTAGTAGATATCTGTGAATCCCAGTCCAGCCTAGGCTACACAGTGAGCAACTGTCTCAAAAAGCAACAAATTAAAAAAGAAACACAGAGGAGAAACACTCCTGCTACCCTACTGAGTCCAAAGATTAACCCCAGTAGTCCTATGTGTGTGCAATGGGACCAGCGCAAAGCAGCGGCAGCAGGCAAGGTGGACTTCCCTTTGGGTCTAGAATCCTCAACTTTCCTTTTACAAGTGTGTGAGCCTAAACAACGAACCAAAGAAAAGCACCCTAAATGTGTATCTGGAGATTCAGGGCAACGGCTGCCAGGTGCGATGTTTCTAGCCTCAAATTCCTGACCTGCCTGGGTTATTTCAGGCCTTGTCTAAAAACAATGGTGGCAACAATATTACTAGTATACCCTCCATCACTATCTGAAGCTGGATACTTCCATAAGCTTCCTTTGGCTTTTGGATTAGTGAGGGGAGTTAGTCACTGTTGACTTTGACCTTGAGAGAGGGGGAAAGTGTATTGGAATGGTTTGAGTATCATGAGGTGTATTCAACAGGCATGGTAAGGAAGGGGATTAAAAGGCTCGTCCCTGGGTGGGCTCGAACCACCAACCTTTCGGTTAACAGCCGAACGCGCTAAACCGATTGCGCCACAGAGACGTTGTGAAAGCTGGTAGGTTGGCTGGAAGGTGAGTGAAGACTCACTGGAGCAGTGCTCAGTCCTGGAGGCTGGTAACGGTGCTCACAGGGCGGGCAGCCGTTCTGAACTGGAGTCACCAGACCGCAGGTCCTGAGCCCGGTTCCCGAGCTCGCGTGACCGCAATGAAGCGCGCGCGTGCCTCTGGCGCCTCCCGATGTTGAGATCCCGCTGCCACCCAGGGATCAGGGACCACCAGGGACTCCACGACGGCGAGGTCGCGGTCTGGGCGCCCAGAAGGACTAGGATAAGGAACCCTAGTGCGCTTTAGGGTACTATCCTTCCCAGACCCTATGCAGGTACCGACGAGGGACTGGTCACCCCAGTGTGTGCTGGAGACACAGAGCAGTCCCAGTTTGGGCCTGAGAGGTGAAGGTAGGAAAGGCTATCGGTGGAAAGGGAAGACAATGAGGGAAAGAGAAAGGAGGACCCTGTCGGGAGCTGAGACTGGAGGAGACTCGCGAGTGTGCAGGTTTTTGTTCTTTCAAAGCAGTTTACACAGCTGCTTGTTCCAGAGGTGAATTGCCGAAGGCCATCTTCGACAGATCAGGTACTGAAGAGGATTCAAGGAGTCTGCGTCTAATCACTCAGCAGAGGTTTTTCTCTAAGGAAGCAAAACTTAATTCTCTGGGGCTGGCGAAAAAGGAAGAACACACACATGTGCGAGCGCGCGCGAACACACACACACACACACACACACACATACACACACACACATACACACACACACACACACATACACACACACACACACACACACACACACACACACACAGTGATGAAAGCTTGGTTGATGAAAGACTCCAACAAGATTAATGTCTAAAAAACAAAACAAAACAAAACAAAACAACAACAACAAAAAAGAAAGGCTCCAACAACTTCATTTTTTCTTAGTCTTTTTATACCACCTAAGACAAAAATTCTCTACGTAAAGAGAGCAACAAGTTATATATTCTCCAAAAACAACTACCACAATAACATATTCTTCAAAAGATTAAGATCATTTCACAAAAGAAAATTACGACATGATTATTCATTATATGTTCTTTAAAAAAAAAAAAAAAAACCTACACCTAACACTTCCCATCTTTCTTTCCACAAATTCATCCTAACCTCAAAGCAATTCTTTTGTTATTAACAAAGTTTAAGCAAGCCAAGTCTCCAGTAGCTAGTTTTTCGTATGCTAGTTGACAACAGTTTGCATTTACCAAGAAATCAGTCATTTATTATATGTCTTATTCTTTCAAACCTTATTTAGCTAAACTGGCTAATCATCTAGTTTCTATTTTTGTATTTATTCTTATTCCTAGAATAGGATCACGTACTTTTCCTTCGTGCCCTACCTTTTCATGGTTCACACCTGTGAACACACCCTTAGATCACAAGATCAGGGAACTCAGACCTAACCTAGAGTGAACGGTTTCTTTGATCATTAACCTGTCTCAAGCCCATTTTTCTCTCCCAAGCTCAATTACATTCTTGTAATGCATGAAAGCTTACCGTGCGTGCCCCTTTCCTCTGCTACGCAGCCCTCTCTATTCTACAAGGGAGGGGCGCATTCTACTCTTCGCTCTAACTTTGTTCTATCTTCCTGGCAAAACCACCTAAACTATCTCCTTAATCTTCTTTATCAACTACCCCAACTTCCTAAAACTATTTAAATCAACTCGGGAATTTTGTAAAATCATTAATTTATCTAAACATGCTGGGCAGTGGTGGCACACACCTTTAATCCCCGGCAGAGGCAGGCGGATTTCTGAGTTCAAGGCCAGCCTGGTCTACAGAGTGAGTTCCAGGACAGCCAGGGCTACACAGAGAAACCCTGTCTCGGAAAAAAAAAAATCTAAACACTATTATTTCATGAAAGTTGATCTTCATATTCATCTGTAGGAAAATTGACCAATGTTGTGGGCTGTCTCTCATGAAGCAATCACAGACTATAGGCAGTGAGAGTCTTCCCACCCCACACACATTCCCACCATGCTAGATACAGCAGGAATATAGCAATGACAAACATGAAAAGATAGCAGTAGCAAGAAGCAATCCAGAGATGAACCCCACCCCTGCCCCTCACCCCCGGGGCTGTGCCTCTGAGAGGTGCATTCATCGCAGGTGTGCAAAAAGAACAGTTGACTGTCTCCAGGAAGCTCACCTGTGCACCGCAGTTCCTCCTGCATCACATCTGCTAGTGAATGTTTGTAGTGTTATTGAAAAATATTTTTTTGACAGATGAGCAAATATCCTACAATTTAATTTTAAATTTATTTTACTTTGAGCTAATCATGTAGCTCTGACGGACCTGGAACACAGACATCTGCATGTCTTCCTCCTGAGTGCTGAGATTAGAGGTTTATGCCTCCACACCAGGTTTATAATCAATTTTTAAAAAGTGGTTATTGCTAGGTGACTAAAATAAGTCAGAAAATATAATGTCTTTCTAGTCTGACATATGGTGTATTTTAATACAAGTATAGTCTTGTGAAGAACCAACCTGCCTCCATCTTGGGCTTAAAAGTCATAATAAAGACAAACTAGGTTCATTCCTGTCTATGATTAAATCTCTGCTTCTCAAGGATTGGGCTGTGCCCCATCTGCAACGTAACTACTGATGGTTCTGTACTGTCAGAACCTATACCTACCCCTACCCCTGAACTATAAAACTTGTCTTCCTCATGTCCAGTGAGGAAGCACACCTCCTGAAGCAAGCCTTACGGGGTAGGAAACCCATATATAGGAATAAAAAAGCTTGTTTTAATTAATTGCTTGCTTTAATTAATTTGGCCATTTGGGTCGATGGTCTTCTCTTCATAGTTTTGGGATTAGCACTGGCTTGAATGTTTTGTGTAAATCTTTAATGTAGTTGCTTGCATTTAATTTTGTTTTCTAAACATACATTTGTTCTAAGAAACACAAAACCCACCGAAGATACACAAATGTGTATACATGAAGAAAAATATGAAAATTCATTTATATACATTATATTACAGGAAGTGGTGCTGGGCCATTGTTGCTGCTAGGTAGCCAACAAGGTAGGAACTTCCAAATCCTGCTTTTGGTATTCTCGGGTGGTGGGGGAAAGGCAAAGGAGAAGACAAGACCACTAAAACCATTTGTTGAGGAAATGTAACATGAGGACAGGAAGGAGTGGTATCTGAGGCAGATGATGGTGAAAGGACTCTCAATTCTGAGTTCGGTGGACTTGAAGGTGAAGATGAAAGGCAGTAGGCCAGTCTGTAAGAAAATTTGGGTGGTAAAAACTTCCATAAACAGCTGATGAAATGTTAACACAAAGGTTGCTATACAGGTTCCATGGTGTAATGGTGAGCACTCTGGACTCTGAATCCAGCGATCCGAGTTCAAATCTCGGTGGGACCTTTGGTGGCAAACCAATTTTCTTCCATTTAAATGTGGAAGGGAAAAATCCCAGGTCCTAAGCAAAGAAAGCCAGAAAGGTAGCTGAGTTGAGCTGTCCTGGAAGCCTTTGGATGCCTGGGTACTGCACTTTTTTTTTTTTTTTTTTTTTTTTTTTTTTGTGAAGTAGGGAGCAGAGACCAGAGAGGGAGAAGTTGTCCAGACACCATATTAGAGCGACCCGGCCTGTGGCTCTACATCATCATAGGCCACCTATCAGCTCATGGAATCCCTTGGTGGCTGGCTCCTGCGCAGCTGAACATTCGCCCTGGAATGCCTGGATACTGGGTCTCCAGCGGTGCAGGCTGGAGCAGATGCCGCAGATGCCTTTCTAGGTCGGTCTGCTTTTGTCCTGGATCTTGTTTTGCTGGTTTTCAGGTAATACTGGGAGAGCTGTGGCCAAGCGTCCTCTGGAACACCCACTCAGTAGCCTGACTGCGGTTGGAAGGCTCGAAGCTAGAGCGCATCTTCATCCTGCAGCAAAGGCTTTGGTCTAGGCTCAGGGAGATGGCCAGAGCTCTCTGAGGAGTAGACTCCTTGCTGGCTTCCCTGGCACGGCCTAGGTAGGGAACCCACAAGCTCCAGGTTCCCTTTTGCAGGCCGTTCCCAGAGCCTTGTATGGAGAATGAGAGAACCAAGGAAAAGCAAGTTACCAGAGATAAGATATATACCAACCACCAAGTTGACTGCATTCGTGGATGACAGCATTTTTTAGGGGACACCTTGAAGTGTTCAGAGGACTGCTGTTTTCATAATAAACATTGGGCACATAAATTTGAGAGAAAAAATGTATAGTAAATGCAAACTCACATTCCTTTGCATAGATGTAAACATTTGAACTTAACCTTTGCAGACATTTTTATCACTGTTTTGGATTCTAGGGTTTGCATCTTGGGGGTGACCGGTTTGGAATACCCAGGCCTTAAACATGGCAACCTTAGTACATTAATCATGTTACATAGAGCTGGAAGGACACTCACTCCTCCCTGTTCTTTCTCTCCAGAAGCAGGTACCAGACGATCATGGGAGAGGTGCTGTTGTGTAGCAGTTCCTAGGAGATTAAAATCTTCCATATTGGAGGTACTCTAAGAGACAGATTTAAAGGGGAAGTAAACAACAGCTGTTCTAAGGGGAAGTTCAGACCCACGATGCTTTTTAAAAGGGAGATGAAGTGAAACACTGTATCCTCCAAGGAAGCTCAAGAAGTAAACAACTCAATAGCTTCAGGAAGTCCCTGAAACTGACCAGAGTCTCTAGGGCCCTCCTTCCAGAAGCACACCCACAACAAGCTGTGAAGACTGCAGAGATGCTCTCAGACCACCTGAGCTGCCTGGGAAGCACACTGTCCTGCCTGTTGAGTGGCCTGCATGTTGTGCAGTGCACTCCAGGCTTCCGGCTTTTGTGAACTGCCATCCATGCTATGAAGGGCTTTGGTGATGCAGCAGCTGTCTTTGAGTTGTTTCTGCTTCTGTAAGTAACCCCAGCAAAATTCACTGGTTAGCCTGTGGCCTTGGTTTGTTCTATGTTTCCTGTCTGAGGTGATTTTCTGTGTGGTGTGAGTAGAGATTCACAGCAGGGGCCCTCACTAAGATTTGGAAGGGAAGAGCATCCCTCCCTCTGGAGACAGGAACACAGAAAGTGGGCCTAGCTAAGTTTCCCAGAGTGTTAGCAGTACACTACAGACCTTTGGCCCTGTCCTATTTCTTCTCCACAGAGCCCATGTCTGAATCCTCTGATTCACCTGTTCCCTCATTAGGACAGAAGCTCTTCCAAGGTGACAATGAACTTGCATTGTTAGCACATGTGCTTTGCCATTGTCACTGTCATTTGATGTAAGGGCTTTAGCTAAGACCCACGGGTAGGTGGTGGAAGGACATGCCTGCTTCCCTCTCCTCCACATAGAAATGTCTTCCACTGTGAAACTGTGAAGCTGTTAACTGGGCAGCTTTGAAGCTAGGATCACTTGTAATGAGCAGGTGGAATAGTGAAGGCTGTAGCAGGTTCTCTGAAGGTCCCTGAGGAGCAAACCTGCTGGGAACTCAGGTTCTGGGATCCCCTCAGCCCAGGAATGGCTGCTGCACAGAGAAGACAAGTGTCCTGTCTGTCACAGGGTCTGCCGCATGGATAAGTACCAAAGATGTAACCTATATACAATCGGTTTTATAATGCCTTGTCTGAGGTGTGATGCCCCAAGTAGGAAAGCTCCCATTCAGTGAGCCCATGCAGTGTGCCAGGTGCCAGCCACCACCGAAGAGCTGTGTGCGCATGTGTGTGCTCCTTACAAAAGGTTGGTGGGGTTCAGGAGTCGCCACTCAAACCATACGAGCACTGACCTCAGTTAAGAATAGCTTATTGAACTTATACCTTAATACTGAATGTTCAGGACCACAGAAAGAACTGTGGGAGCCTGATTGCAATAATAGTCTGCCCTCAGGACAGGCTTTTTATAGGAAAAAACAGGTTCAAAAGTTTGAAGGGGAAGGGGGGAGCAGTTGGCTTACTAGGCAAAGTATCATCAGCTAGCCTTTGAGCTGGCTGGTCTTGAGTAAGGTAAGGGGGGTGGTAAACGGGAATTTCAGAACATTGAAGATAACAGAGCATGTGTATTATAATCGTGATCTTTGGCTTATTACTAACATTTTTCAGTGTCAGCCACAAAAACCACAGTGAGCTCATACATAGGTACAGGAAGGGCTGCCCAGTGGTCAGCTCTGACTCAAGATATTTTAGACATAACAGTTCATATTGACCTTTGATTTGATGGGTCCTATATAAAGCTTTGTGGAATTTCTTAAGATTAGCAAAACTCATACAGAACATTCAGAACACAAAGAACAAAACGGGATGTGGTCAGCATGTCCTTGAGCCAAGTCACTTCTCTGTGTCAGTGATTGGCAGGCGTGTTACAGAAACGTTGTAAAATAGCTGGCAGGCATGGAACAAAATGGCTACAGCTATTCTGGGGGTGGGGTATGTGTCAGACCTTAACACAGGCCTTTGTCATGTCAGAGTGCTTTGTTAATGTGAGAAGAACAGGAGAGATAGGCCCAAAGACACACCTCCACAGGTAGAGAATATATCAAAGGCTAAGAGAATTGAGCATCAAGTCAAGCATGCTGGTGTGACACAGTTCCTGCCTGCCCCTGTAGTAGAACTAGCAAGGCACAAGTCTTCTTGAGTGATGATGGTTTGGTTTATTAGGTAAGATATTATCAACTTGTTAAGGCTTGTTTGTATAATGATGTATATATTTCACTCCGTGTTCCTTCTTCGGGGAGTGTTCTCCCTGCCAACGTTAATGACTCCAAGATAACCAGAGTCAGCATGATTCCAGGAAGTGAGACTATTTCTGATATTCCTCACCAAAAGCCTTCAACCTTCAGGACTGCCCTTGACGATGTGGGAAAGAACTCTGAAAACATAAGTTCAAGGATATATAAACCAATGTAAGAACTGTTCTTTTCAAGATTTCTCAACTAGGCAAAGTAGAAGGATGCAATATGAATTTTATGAGAAGCTCCACAGACCTGAAAGAACACAGGAATCTGCACTAATGAGCCAGCTTTGTCAGAAAGATATTAAGGAAGGAGATGAAGAGATTTAGGGAGTGGTGATCTCAGGGCAAGATCCCACCCAGCTAAGTTTATTGTTTGCAGCTGACCGAGGAATAGTTTGGACTTTTCATCTGGAATGAACTACAATCCAGAAATGGAGGGCACACTTGTGATCCAGACCTTGAGGCTGGAAGACACAGGCTTTCGATCTGGCTCTTGAGGAACAGTGGCCATGAGAAGCTAAGGTTGGGGCATGGTGGTACACACCTTTAATCCCAGGAGACAAAGCCACAGGGATTTCCTGAGTTCAAGGCTAGCTTGGGACTGAGCAAGTTCTAAATGAAGAAAGGCTTAGGTACAGGGATTCAGAACCATGCAGAGTTCAAGGTCAGTCTACAGAGCAAGATTCAGAACAGCCAAGGTAAGGCAGTGAAGCAGTTGGAAAACAGAAAGCTGGTGATAATGTAATAAAACAAGGGGCCATGCGCCAGCTCTAGCAAGCAGCAGATCTCACAGTTTAGGCCATGTGGCTCGGGCTTTAGAGTCAAGAGGCCAAGGTCATAAAATGCTGATATCGCCCGGTGGTGGTGGCCAACGCCTTTAATCCCAGTACTTGGGAGGTAGAGGCAGGCGGATTTCTGAGTTTGAGGCCAGCCTGGTCTACAGAGTGAGTTCCAGGACAGCCCGGGCTACACAGAGAAACCCTGTCTCGAAAAAAAACCAAAAAATAAAAAAATTTAAAAAAAAATTAAAATGCTGATTTATGGGATAGTCAGAGGAAACCTGGGCTAAATGATTGCATTGATATGCAATTCCTAAGGAAGTAGCATATGCAGAATAAAAGACTGGACTTTGAGCTGCAAGAGAGAGCTATCTCCAGCAGAGAGCTCTCTTGAACAGAGCACAGAGCTGTCAGTTTGCATCCATTACCAGATTCTGAGTCATTATTCCACTACTCCCAAACACTCAGGACCACTGACCAAGCTGAGGCTGGTAACTGAGGAAGAGGAGCCCAGTGTAGATGGCAGATGTGAGGCCGGGAGGAAATCCCCAGAGTCACAGAGATGCAGACAGAGAAGAATGTGGGTATGTGGCAGAGAACAGGGATCCATAGGACAGCAGCGGTGATGTTGGAAAGGGGACAGAGCCAGAGGAAATGATAGGAAGAAAGAGGATGAGGATGGAGAGAAAGGGCGGGTGTCAGTGGGGAGACTGGAAGCCATGGCATCCACAGCTGTTGGGTACAGTCAGAGGAGGAACACAGCAGTGAAGCCAAAGAGGGCGGAGAGATTGAGGGAGATGGAGCACAATAGGACAGAGCAGGTAGATCTGGTTCTTGACAGCCTGTCCCCATTTTGTTCCAGCCGTTGGGTGTTCATGGTCCTAAATGGTGGGTGAAGCAGGGTCAGCAGTGGGAAGGAGCAGGGTCATGTTATAGGTGTGAATCAGGAGTCCAGAGAGCACCTGCCGGGATCCCAGGTCATTGTGAACCAGAAAAAAAAAAAAAAAAAAAAAAAAAAAAAAGGTAGCAGAAACCCATGATGCAACAAAGACCATTTATTCAGAGTACTTGCAAGTGGTTGATCGAGCTGGGAATCGTCATCTTTTTGCAAAAGTATACGCATTTATCCAGCGCAGTTGAAACCAATCAGGAAGGGCATACACGTGGCAAGGATTTTCTCGGTAGCAACTCACGTTAACGGAAAAATGTCCTTTATTATTAACAGAGAGCCGAGGAAAGCAGTATTCCAAAGAACGCGCAAGGCGAGTTCGGTTGGTTCGTGGAGAAGGAAGTTACCCTCCAGACTGAGCCTTATTTGGAGGCAGAATCTGGAGCCCAAGGGGGCCTTGAGCCTTGAGCCAGGAGAGCAACTCGGGCTGTCGGGGAAAGCTAGCCTCAAGAAGGAGCTGGAGAGGTAGCTGTCACGGACAGGACAGGACAGGACAGGACAGGACAGGATGCAACACGCCGCCAAAAAACCCCCAGGACCAAAGGGAACGCGAACGCGTTTCCTTTGATCGTTCTGTGGGAACGGGATTTTCTGCCCCAGCCCCCAAGATCTGTGCGTGCTCTGAGTTGGGGGTGGGGGCTGTCAGTTCATCTGTCGCAGGGGACAAACCCACTGCAGGTGCAGGCTGGGGGCGGCCCTGGCCTGATATCTGAGAGGGAGGCAGAGACACAGGGGTTGCTCTGAGTGGGGTGGGGCTGGGTCAGTTCATCTGTCGCAGGGACAAACCACTGCAGGTGCAGGCTGGGGGCGGCCTGGCCTGATACTGAGAGGGAGGCAGAGACACAGGGTGCGTCTGTGTAGTCTAGGAAGGAACTGCAACGCAAGAACAGGTCTAACTCAGAAGGTAGTACAAGTCAACCTTCTAAGCGCAGAGCAAAGGTCACTTACTAAGTTAAAAAAAAAAAAAAAGAAAGGAAAGGAACCCATTCCCGAAAGCGGGAGGTTTCCGTCAAGTCCAACAAGACATAAACACAAGCACATTCTCTTCCACATAGCCCAGACTTAAAGTGAGAGAAGACAAGTCTAACCTTTGATACCAGAAATGCCAGGGGAGAGCGCGAACGCAGTCCCCCACTACCACAAATTATGCAGTCGAGTTTCCCGCATTTGGGGAAATCGCAGGGGTCAGCACACCCCAGGTGCAATGGGTGAGCCTCGCCCTGGGAAAACCACCTTCGTGATCATGGTATCTCCCCTGCCAGGTAAGTATGCTTTCCCGACGCCGGGCCCCGACCACACCCGCCGGCCCTCCACCCTTAACGCGTGGTCACTTCGCCCCGCCAGGCCGCGGGCCTCTCCCGACGCACACGCCATCCCTGCGCTCCCTTGACACCCGCGGACCCGCACTCCGTCCCTCCCCGCGGCGAAATCACTCGCGTTTCTGCACGGGGCGCGGACCCGGCAGACCCTGCGCGCCTTCATCTGCATACGCCACGCCCATACCCGTGACATAAAGGATGACGTCTGGTCATCTACCTTTCTACGCCTTCCTGGCCGCCTTCGTAGTCTTTGTTAATATTCTGCTATTGTAATTTCCAAGCATTTTCACCTGATCCCCATTTTTCCCCCATTGGGCGAAGGGAGTATCCGTGTAGTTTCCTCCAGCTGCTCTGGATCTGATGCAGGAGGAACTTGAAGTAGAAAACATTAGTACTCTGAAGATTTACTAATAGGGATGGAGAGTTGGTTCAGTGGTTAAGAGCACTTGTTGCAAAGGACTCGAGGTCGATTCCCAGCATCCACATAGAGGGCTACTACTTCCTTTAGCGCTAGCATGTGTGGTGCACAGACACACATGAAGGAAAAACACTCATGCACACACAATTAAAAAAAATTGGTTTCTTTAGAAAGAGTTACAGGGTTGAAGAGATGGCTCAGTGCAGAACAGTTCAAATGGCCGTAATTATCATGCTTGATTTTTCAATGATGGCAACTTCTATCTCTGCACAAATGATCAAAAAATTATATTTTAATTAAGGACTCATGGCCTTAGAGAATTACGGGAGAAGTGGATTGTTGGTAAATGTTACTATAATATTCATCACAACTGCCCATCAGGCAGGGTCAAAATACAGGCTACACATTCTCACTCTCAACCCCTAGACCTAGACAGGGTAGAATGAGCTGTCCAAAGCTCCTCACATCCCTAATGCCGTCCCTTTAAGATAATCTTGATCCCACTTCCCTGTCGTAGGATCTCTTTGTTTCAGACCATAGCCTCTGTATATCAGCTACTGAATAATGCTCTACTTGACTGCTTTGGAGAATGTTGGTTGTGTGTTCTTCCTGGGTCAAACTCACTACCACCACTTGTGACCTTGCCAATTGTCTTACCAGATTCTTTCACTTTGCTGATTTTTAAATTGCTCTCAGTCAAATACCTCTACCACTTCTTATGTCTTCCATCTCTTTTTGGTGTCACAGACTACTTTAACTCCCCAGGAAGACATTGTGTGAGCATAGTGGAGTTTGCAGACTAAGAATATGTTAACAGTACTACCACACCTTCACACCTCCATGTCCAAACACCCACAATGCAGAAACCTTCTCAGTAATAGTTTTTTCTCATACTTTCTAACCAGCCCGCTTAGTGCCCTACTTGTCTCAAGTCATATTGGAAGCAGCCTTCCTGTAGCTAAATTCTGATTTTTCTCAGCATGTGTATTGACCCAGCCCAAGCAGGTCAGTCAACAGGGTCTGCAAGAGAGACAGTGGGGGTGGAGGGGCAAGAGACTGGAAGAACGGAGCCAAGACAAGGTGTCTGATCAGGTCCCATTTATTGAGAGAAAATCATGGGTAGATAAGCCCAAGCAGGGGAGTGCAGCAGGAGACACTTTACCATGAGTGCCTTGCAGCTGGGGCACTAAACAAGACAAGATAGGTCTGAGAAAAACAAGATGTTTATCAGAGTGTGCTCAGCTGTTGTAGGCTGTTCAAAAACAAGTCTCTTGTCAGGGTATATGGCCCAAGATGACTGCAAAGATGGGAGCTTTCTGTTAGGACTTGGCTCCCAACAATGTATTAGTACCTCTTTTTAAAAAAAATTTATGTGCCCTGCAGTGGTGGCATACACCTTTAATCCCAGCACTTGGGAGACAGAGGCAGGCGGATTTCTGACTTCGAGGCCAGCCTGGTCTACAGAGTGAGTCCAGTACAGGCAGGGCTACACAGAGAGACCCTGTCTTGAAAAACAACAACAACAAAAAAAGTTACGTATTTTATGTATATGTGAACACTGGAGCTCTCTTCAGACACACCATTATAGATGGCTGTGAGCCACCATTTGGGTGCTGGGAATTGAACTCAGGACCTCTGGAAGATCAGTCAGTGAGCTGAGCCATCTCTTCAACCCTGTAACTCTTTCTAAAGAAACCAATTTTTTTTAATTGTGTGTGCATGAGTGTTTTTCCTTCATGTGTGTCTGTGCACCACACATGCTAGCGCTAAAGGAAGTAGTAGCCCTCTATGTGGATGCTGGGAATCGACCTCGAGTCCTTTGCAACAAGTGCTCTTAACCACTGAACCAACTCTCCATCCCTATTAGTAAATCTTCAGAGTACTAATGTTTTCTACTTCAAGTTCCTCCTGCATCAGATCCAGAGCAGCTGGAGGAAACTACACGGATACTCCCTTCGCCCAATGGGGGAAAAATGGGGATCAGGTGAAAATGCTTGGAAATTACAATAGCAGAATATTAACAAAGACTACGAAGGCGGCCAGGAAGGCGTAGAAAGGTAGATGACCAGACGTCATCCTTTATGTCACGGGTATGGGCGTGGCGTATGCAGATGAAGGCGCGCAGGGTCTGCCGGGTCCGCGCCCCGTGCAGAAACGCGAGTGATTTCGCCGCGGGGAGGGACGGAGTGCGGGTCCGCGGGTGTCAAGGGAGCGCAGGGATGGCGTGTGCGTCGGGAGAGGCCCGCGGCCTGGCGGGGCGAAGTGACCACGCGTTAAGGGTGGAGGGCCGGCGGGTGTGAGTCGGGGCCCGGCGTCGGGAAAGCATACTTACCTGGCAGGGGAGATACCATGATCACGAAGGTGGTTTTCCCAGGGCGAGGCTCACCCATTGCACCTGGGGTGTGCTGACCCCTGCGATTTCCCAAATGCGGGAAACTCGACTGCATAATTTGTGGTAGTGGGGGACTGCGTTCGCGCTCTCCCCTGGCATTTCTGGTATCAAAGGTTAGACTTGTCTTCTCTCACTTTAAGTCTGGGCTATGTGGAAGAGAATGTGCTTGTGTTTATGTCTTGTTGGACTTGACGGAAACCTCCCGCTTTCGGGAATGGGTTCCTTTCCTTTCTTTTTTTTTTTTTTTAACTTAGATAAGTTGACCTTTGCTCTGCGCTTTAGAAGGTTGACTTGTACTACCTTCTGAGGTTTAGACCTGGTTCTTTGCGTTGCAGTTCCTTCCTAGACTACACAGACGCAACCCCTGTGTCTCTGCCTCCCTCTCAGATATCAGGCCAGGGCCGCCCCAGCCTGCACCTGCAGTGGGTTTGTCCCCTGCGACAGATGAACTGACAGCCCCCACCCCCAACTCAGAGCACGCACAGATCTTGGGGGCTGGGGCAGAAAATCCCGTTCCCACAGAACGATCAAAGGAAACGCGTTCGCGTTCCCTTTGGTCCTGGGGGTTTTTTGGCGGCGTGTTGCATCCTGTCCTGTCCTGTCCTGTCCTGTCCGTGACAGCTACCTCTCCAGCTCCTTCTTGAGGCTAGCTCTCCCCGACAGCCCCGAGTTGCTCTCCTGGCTCAAGGCTCAAGGCCCCCTTGGGCTCCAGATTCTGCCTCCAAATAAGGCTCAGTCTGGAGGGTAACTTCCTTCTCCACGAACCAACCGAACTCGCCTTGCGCGTTCTTTGGAATACTGCTTTCCTCCGGCTCTCTGTTAATAATAAAGGACATTTTTCCGTTAACGTGAGTTGCTACCGAGAAAATCCTTGCCACGTGTATGCCCTTCCTGATTGGTTTTCAACTGCGCTGGATAAATGCGTATACTTTTGCAAAAAGACGATTACTTTAACACACATTATAACCTATAACGGTACTTTCAAGTGGTGGGAGTATAAAGCGCTGGTTATGCTCTCTTATATTTGGTGTATGTTTCTAAAATTTTCTCCGATTTATTTTAATTGTTTTGTCTGTGTGTAGGAAGTGGGGATATTCTCAGAGGTAGGAGGTAAGGTTCTCCTAGCGCTGGTGTTACAGGCACTTGTGAGCTGTTCTTTGTGCCTCTTAGCCACTGTCTATTTTCCAATTTTGTAAACGTTGAGGACTTTGCTACTTAAGAACAGGCTGTGGAAGGGATGTAGCCCAAGTGAGAGGGTAAAAAAACAAAGAACCCAGAGTAATAAGCAATGATGGTGCAGGTGGATATTTGGGATATTTGCAGACACATACTCTGAAGGTAAATAAATGAAAATGTAATAAAAATGTTTATTTTTATTTTTGTAGTTGTTTTTGAGACGGGATCTCACTAAGTAGGTGGACCTGGACTGCAACTCGAGGTAAATCAATCTGTCCTAGAATTCCAGGTGGTCCATTTACCCGCCTCTTCCTCCCCAAGACCTGCTTGAAGGCATAAAGCACCACAAAGGGCATAAGAAGGGTTTTGTTCTATTTGAAGATGGCTGTTTGGAGGCGGATGTTAGACACCTGCAGCGGGCAGCAGATCATGAAGACACGTCAGTCTCATGCCTGTCATGAGAATCTTTCTTCTGGTTTTAAACAAATACACAGTTGACTTTCTTTTTAGTGGTATATCAGCAAAGTGATTTTGAGCATGTTTTCAGGAGCCATGCTACCTGCATTCAAATCCCGAGGTTGAAATTTCACGTTAGTAGATGTGGCTGTCTCTGATCCCCAGTGTTCTCACATCCCTCTTCTTCCCTGTGCACGTGGTAAAGTGTCTTCAGCTGCGGGCACCAAACAACAAAACAAAATATGGGAGAAAAACATGATGTTTATCAGAGTGTGCTCAGCTGTTGTATGCTGTTGAAAACAAGTCTCTTGTCAGGGTATATGGCTTGAGATGGCTGCAAAGATGATAGCCGCTTTCTGCCAGAAGTTGGCTCCCAACAGGTCCCCTTTTTAAATTTTTTTTCAAAAGGGAAGGCTGGAAAACTTACGGAAACCGTGCCTGTCTTAGGTTGGAACAAAGGACCCCCCAGCCTCCCTTTCCCGTCTCTGGATACTCAACAGCCATTGGTTGAGCTCCTGTCTTAGGATGGTGAGGCCTCCAGTTTGGGGCAAGGGTCTTGAGGTGTTCTCCTTCCCGTCATTGACTATCCGGCTTAGCGCATAAGTTAGGGGTTAATCCTCGTCAGTCTTGATGATAGAGGTTTCAGACTCCCCTACTTCCAGCTTGTAATATTGAACCTGTATGGGTTTCATTTGAATAGCGTGTATCTGTTGTTGTACAAAAGCCATCAGTCTGTTGAACAGCATGAACCCAAGAGACGAGACTTAACAATGCCTGAATGGTTGGTGTAAACCATTCTGCCTCAGAGCAACACTCTTTTTTAAGGGTAGCAGACAACTCCCTCTGTTGGAGAAGTTAAAGGTATAAGCCTCTTCTATTCTGTAGCACTATTTCAGCTAAGGAGGATAATGAATTCTATAAATGCAATATATTCTATTCTTTCTAAATCTATATAAGTACAGAACTGATCATAGCTTTGATCTTAACAAAACAAGTAAGGAAATCTCTGTCCCTGCCCCAATCAATCTTAAACCCAAAAATCAACTATAGTAACTGTGGTAATAGGTTCTCTCTTGAGTCTAAACAATGTACCCCGCTAAATCATAAATCAGGGAATCAAGAGTCCAATAGAGCCACCCTGGAGGTCCAGGTGGTGATGTCTTCTTCCACACTGAGAACTTCCCAAGTCAGGTTTGCTGGTTGATCTGCTTCAGTTTGAAGACAATTGTGAAGCATCTTCATGTTTCTTGTAAAGAAAAAATTCGCTTCTCAGGGGGTTTCTCCTCCCTGGATTTGTTATTATTGTCTATTTGTTTGATCAGTCTCTCTGGCAGCCAGCATGTGGCATCTGCCATTTGGGAATATATGCAAACAGAACCTCTTCCCCGGATAAGCACTGGATCTGGCCCATTCCAGGTTCCAGTTAATGGGTCTTTCCAGAGGACTGTTGCAAAATTCTTTTTGGTATCAAGATGCCAGAATCTATCTGCAGCAGATTTTCCTTCAGAATCCAAAGTTAAAAAATTTAAAATTTCTGGGAGATCCCTTGGTAGGGTACCATTCCCCCTTTTTAATTTTTTCAAATTGATTTTTCACTAGCAACTGAGCAGCTTGTAATTTTTCGGTGGTTAGGGACCACTGATCCACCCAGATGAGCGAATCCCCCTTCCAGGTGATGAGATCAGCACAACACCCTAGGGGTGCAGCTGAATCAATAGTCCCCATCAAAAATACCCCAAGCCTCTTCTTTCAGTGTTGCCATGCACCTCAATAGGAGAGTAATCCCATCTTCATCTTTTCCTAATCCTTTCCCTGAGAGAAAATCCAGAGTTTATCATTTGAGCCGTGATTACTTCATTAGGGCTGCACATAATCAATCGCAACTGGGATAACAGATCTCGGCCCCAGAGATTAATGGGAAGGCCCAGGATAACATAGGGTTGTATATTCCCTGTATTTCCTTCTTTATATTTCCACGTCAGCACCTTAGAGCTTTGTTGTGGCTTTTGACTTTGGCTAATACCCCTTAAATTGGTTAAGGTTGGGGTCAGAGGCCAGGTGGCGGGCCAATCACTTTATTTGATGAGTCACATCAGCTCCTGTATCAACCAAGCCTTGGAATGCCTTTCCATCAAGCCATATTGTCATCATAGGTTTTTGTTTAACTATAGGCTGTACCCAGTATGCATCAGAGGAACCAAAGCCTTGATCCCCTCTCTTAGGACTCTTAAATTTGTGATTAGTAGGAATCAAAGGAAGTAACAATAGTTGAGCTATTCTCCTTCCTGTAGGAATGGTGACTATATTCTGTATTGCCTTGGCCATTACCTTAATCTCGCCTTGATAATCACTGTCTATAACTCCAGGAAAAACTTATAGTCCCTGCATAGTTGTACTGCTTCTTCCCACTATCAGGCCAAACACATTTGGATAGAGTGGTCCGAACACTCCGGTGGGTAAGGCCTGAGGTCCCATTTCTGGGGCTAATACTGTGTGGGTGGCAGAACTGAGGTCCAGTCCTGTGCTTCCTGGTGTTGCTCAACTAAGTTCTGAAAGGGGTTGTTGTTTGCTGGTATGAAACTGACTGCCCCATAAGCCTGTTTTGGTCTTGTGTTGGCTCGGGGCCTGGGGCTGGCCCTGTTCCCGTTTCCCTGATAATGGAAAAAGGTGTTTCCTTGTGCATCTGTCTTGAACTTACATTCATTAGCCCAATGCCTTCCACATTTGCAACGTGGGCACAGGCCAGGCTGTTTTCTGGGCTGTCTCTGGGTTTTTTTTTTTTTTTTTTTTTTTTTTTTTTTTTTTTTTTTTTGGTTTTTCGAGACAGGGTTTCTCTGTATAGCTTGGGCTGTCCTGGAACTCACTCGCTAGACCAGGCTGGCCTCAAACTCAGAAATCCTCCTGCCTCTGCCTCCCAAGTGCTGGGATTAAAGGCGTGTGCCACCACTGCCCGGCGGGTTCATTTTTTGTCTTGCAATCTTTTGCAAAGTGTCCAGGCTTGCCACATTTAAAACAGGCCTTTTTGTCTCTACTTGCCAAAAAATCTCTAATTGATTGTCCTTGCATGGCAGCCGCCATAGCTAAGCCCTGTTGGTAGGAGGGCCCTATGTCAGAACAGAGTCTGATATACCAGAGTCTGATAGGGTCTAATGGCCGCTTGGCAGGCAGGACTGGCATTTTCATATGCAAGTTGTTTCACATAATCTACACCTGCCTCTGCATTACCAAAAATCCTCCCTGCTGTTGTCATTAATCAATGAACAAAGTCAGAAAATCTTTCATCAGGCCCTTGTCTGACTGCTGTTAAAAATGCACCAGGGTCTCCCTTTACTGGGAGTTTACGCCAAGCCTTCATGACCGCATTTTGAATTTGAGCAAATAAGCCTGGGTCGTATTGCATCTGGTTATCACTAGAAGCAAATTGCCCTTCTCCTACTAAGGCATCAAAGGACCAACCATTGCCTGCCTGAATGTTTCTCCTGTCTCTTTACAATTCTTATGATACTCCGATTTCCAAATAAGATAGTCTCCACCGCTAAGAACTGCTCTCACTAAACTATTCCAATCACCAGGAGTCAACCACTTCTCTGCAACAGACTCTAAGATTGCAAGAGTAAAGGGAGCAGTGGCACTGAATTGTGACACTGAATTTTTTAATTCCTTAATGATTTGAAAATTAAACCCTGTGTGATGTCTCCACGCAACCCCTTGAGCGTCTCTAGTCTCTGATACAGGGAAAACCTCAGCCGCTCCCTCCTCTGGCTGATCTGTGGCTGAACTAAAACCAGAGGACAGGGGCTGCCTTGGAACTCTGGGTTGAGGAACACAAGGACCTGGGTGATTTTCACAGTTGGCTTCATCCTCTCGAGACATCTTCCCTGTCCTTAATTTTTGTAACTGATTAATTAAGTCCTGATACTCTTTCTCTAACTCTATCTGCTGTTTAAGGAAAGAAATTTTGTCCTGCAACTCCTTTCTGTGATCTACAACCTCTGTCTCCATAGCAGGAGCATCTGGAGGCGGAGGAGCAGAGGGAGGGGGCCTTCGGGAAGAAGGCCATTCAGAAACTGCCTCTTCCTCTAGGTCAGCACAATCTGGCTCTGACAAATTGATTACTTCAACCTTTGGCTGTATTTTGGATTCTATGTGTTTTCTTTTGGACACGAAAGACAGCATTTAAACAGCAAAACAAAAGCAGACAATTGACACACGTGAACAGCAAACAGCAAAACAAAAACAGAGAGTTGAGTTCGGGCTGACTTATTTCTTGCCCCATTATCATTACTATGACCTACTGGTCTCACCGCTGCAGTTTCCCACGGCAATCACCTGTTTCACTTCTGAATTTTCAGTCAACCCTTCTTCCAGTAACGTCCCTCACTGGGTCTCTCATTCTCGCTGCCCCGAGTTGAGCACCACTTTGTACCTGCCCGGAGCTGCCCCAGGTTTGGGGCCACTATGTCCTGGCCTGAGCTGCTGTTTTGGCCTGCGGGTCAGGGTCTAGCAAGAGAGAGAATGGGGAATGAAGACAAGACAGAGAATCTGTTCCCTGTTCCCTTTATTGAAAGGAAATCATGGGTATATATAAGCATAAGCAGGGGAATGCAGCTGAAGACACTTTACCACGTGCACCTTGCAGCTGGGGGCACTAAACAACAAAACAAGATTTAGGAGAAAAACATGATGTTTATCAGAGTGTGCTCAGCTGTTGTAGGCTGTTGACAACAAGTCTCTTGTCAGGGTATATGGCTTGAGATGGCTGCAAAGATGATAGCCGCTTTCTGTCAGAAGTTGGCTCCCAACACTTCCCGGCATCAGTGTCCACCAAGGTCCTCTGCTAAGCACGTATTACCCTAAGCTAGCCAAATTCTGCCATCTTTCTGTTGTTGTTTCTCTCAGTATTTGGGATAGAATCTGTTATCCCTGTCTGTCAGAAAGCCATTAAACCCACTATCTGTATTTATAGCCGACTACCTCCAACAACCAGGCATTTAGTTCCACATTATATAACCACAACACTCACCAAAGCCCCCCTACCTCCCGCTCCCCACTACTTCCAGGCTCTTATGTCCCCATTAACACACACCTGTAACATCCAAGTTCCACACTAGTCCCCAGGCTGTTTTGGCTTGCACACTTCTCTCCCCTGCAGCTATCTGCTCCCCTTAAAACTGGCAAGGCTTTTCCTACCTTTCCTGTTCTCTCTGTCCTCGAGAGATTGCCATGGAACTTTAAAACTGACCAGTAAACTGTGCTTTCTCCCCATGGAGTGGTCCACATCTGAGGTTTCTGTGTTCTCGATTAGGCTGTGGACACTCTTCCACTGAGCTGTCTGCAATCCTCTCTCACCTTTGATTTGTGGTGAGGTATTACTAAATTGTACAGGATGACTATAGTCCAGGCTGGGCTTGCGTTTGTGATCCTCTAGCCTCAGCCTGCCAGAGTCTGTGGATTACTAGCCTGGATAAGTAGGCTCGGCTCTTGTTTTCAACAGTTCACACAGCCACTGGAGGAGACCCAAGGACTAGGCCACTTTCCCCTGAGAGGCGGGGAAAATGGGTTTGTTTTTTGTGCCCGTGGAGTTCCCAAGTGAGGACCTTTGCCAGATTACTGTAGCAGCTCAGGGAATGGAGGAGACATTCCTCCAAAAAGCAGGTTTGCTTTTCTCATTCTGGAGTCCTCGTAGGACTAAAAGCTCTCCGGGATATTTTTTCTTTTGAAGTCATGTGCTGGAATGTCTCTCTCTCCGAACGCACGCGCGTGTGTCCCTGGGTGCTCGGCGTGCTCTGGAAAAAGTGAAGAAGCCGCAGGGCACGCGGCGGGCGCAGCGGCTCGACCCACCTGCACGCGGGCCCCTGGGGCCCCGGGTGGAGGCTGAGGACGCTACCTGAGTGGACGAGTGAGCGGCGGTGGTGACCGGTAGAGGGCAGGCGACTCTTGAGACTGAGAAACTGGAACCCCGTGTTGGGAGGAGGTCTGAGGGGAGCTGAGTTCCGCCGGATTAATATGCAAATTTGTTAAAGACAACTACCGTTCTCGGTGCCAGGATTCAGCTTCTGGAATGCTGGGAGTTGGGTAGGCCATAAAAACGGAAACACCCCGACCCGCGCTCCCTCCCATGTCACATGCAAAATGCCTTGCGGTTCCCCATCAATTGCGGAGGTAGCAACCCTGCACTCCCCTAATCTGCATATGTCGTACCAACGTCTGTGATATCAAGGATGATATCGCCGTTATCTACCATTCTAAGGGACCCCAGCCAACCAGCGCACCTACCACCTGCTACCTGGGAGGAGGAGATGTCACCCTTTCTCGCCTTTCCCTTGTACCTCATCTGCATAGACAATCAGCCCGATCCCTTATCCAGGGGAGACGCCACGCCCCTCTCTTTAGACGGGTTGGCTTGTCGAACTTTTTTGCTTGAGGACAGCGGGAATATTGAAGGCCCAGAGACAAATATTGAATTATCCAAAACACCTAAATATTCACCTATATCAGGCAGATGGTAAAGAATCTGTAACACACCATCTTAGCCTATAGAGCACCGTTTCTCAAATTAGTCACGAATCCTTTAGGATGGTGGTCGAAGGATTTTCAGAGTGGTCGCCTAAGACCATTGGAAAACACAAGGATTTACATTATGATTCGTACAGTTATGAAGTAACAACGAAGATAATTTTTCATCACAGCATGAACTGTATTAAAGGGTGGCAACAGTCAGAAGGTTGAGAACTTCCGCTGTAGAGGTTCCACTATTAAGATCTTAACAGGTAGTTGGCAAAACCCACAAAAGTTGAAATGAAGCCATTTTGATCTATATCCCACGTGCTAAGAAATGACTGGGGAAGGGTAGGTGGTATACACCTTTAATCTCAGCACCTGGAGACAGGCAGAGTCTCAGATGAAATGGGGCTAGCTTCACCTATCTAGGGAGTAGCCAACTGGCAGATGTCCGTTTTAAAACAAAAAAGTGTGCTATCCAAAAGTCTATCATACTAACAGGACAGCATCATCATTCCCTGAACACCACACATGAGGCACAGTTTACTCCTAAAGTGACAAAGTGTTGCTTAAAAACATATCAAACGGGGAACTGGCTCTACACCAGCAGCAACACGCTTTTGTTTGGTTACAACCAAAGAGAAAATGTTTGGAACTCAAGTACAGACCTTTAAAACTTTTTCATAGGGTGCTATGCATTGTAATTACTATATTCCCTGGGGGACAGAGACCTGAGACTCTTGTACAGTCTTTTGACTTAGAGCTTCCCAGCAATTACCTGTGTCTGTGGGTGAAACAGGTATTGCACACTGACAACTTGCTCTTACAATCATTTTGTTTCTATGTAATACAAGAGAATGTATAATTAAAACATTTAATAAAATGAGAAAGTAGTAGGCCACGATTCTCCTCCACCATCCTTATTCTGCTTTTGGTAAATCAGAAAAGCAGGGGAGAGAGCAAACATGGTCCTCCACGACACAATGACTCCCGAGTCTTCCTTGTGTCCAAGTGTAGAATTAGGGCCCTTTCTCTTTGCTTGGTGGTTTCTCTGCAGCTCTGGTCACCCTGCTCTGCAGCAGAACTTTGAGTGAGACTGAGTTAAGTGTGGGCATCAGGATGAACTTTTTGGTTCTGAGGCCCTGGACACCTGTCAACCTGCAGAAGGGGCATGCTGGGTATTTCTAGAGGAGCACTGGATGTAACTCTAACTGAAGGCCTCGCACTGCTACATTGCAATTTCCGTTTTTCTTAGGGTATACTGCTGTGAACAGACACCATGACCAAGGTAGCTTTTTAAAAGACAACATTTAATTGGGGCTGGCTTACAGATTCAGAGCTTCTGTCCATTATCATCAAGGGGGGAACATGGCAGCATCCAGGCAGGCATGGTGCAGGAGGAACTGGGAGTTCTACATCTTCATCTAAAGGCTGCTAGCAGAATATTGACTTCTAGGCAGTTAGGGTGAAGGTCTTAAGCCCACACCCACAGTGAACACCCCACTTCAACAAAGCCACACCCATTTCAACAGGGCCACACTTTCTACTAGTGCCACTCCCTGGGCCGAGCATATATAAGCCATCACACCATCCCTCTCACAGCTGAGAAACAAACTCCAGTCTTAGATTATTTCGATCAACTGCTAAAAGGAGAGCATGCTTTGTAAAGACAAGAGGAGAGGCAAGGAGAGGGGAAATCACTGGAACTATCAAGATTTCCTTCCCCTTGAACGATCAGCATAGCAGAAACCTAAGAGGTCTCTCTGGCAAGTCTTCCTTGGAACTGAGTGAATAGGATGCACAGGAAACAATCGAAGTTATTGGAAGGCTTTGAAGTATCTGTACGTTTCTGTTTTTAAAAATGCAGCATTAGTATCTGTGTGCCAGTACACTGTGCCCCAACTGCACTTTGACTGATGTAGCGATTTCCTTCTGGTGGAAACATTCTGTGGTAGGGTAGGGACCTCCACTGGACACAGAAAGTTCTAAAGAGAGTGAACTCCAGGGTTCTAGCTTTCAAGAGCTGTCACCCCTCACACACATTCCTATAACATAGACAGACTCATTGGTTCTCCAAATTAGATTTTGGTGATATTCTTACTTTGATCTGGTGAACTTCAAGGGAGGCTTCTCAGAACCAGGAGTTTGAATTGGCACTGGCATTTCCCTTCTAATGGGCTGAAACTTCAAGGTCTTGGCAGGGAGTAGAAGGAATTCTGCAGGCCATGTCCTAAAACTTCTTGAGGGGTAAACCTGGCCCAAATAGAAGGGTAAGAGGACTTGGGCCTTTTCACAGACTAGCAGGCAGGAGAGTATTTCCTCCTTAACACTGAGAGATACAAAGAATCCTGTGGAGATACTGAGGTACATTACTGTGAGTCAGTGAGTAAAATAAGATAGATGGACTTTTATTCTCAATGTGTCATAGCTATCATAACTCTACTGATGGCTCAGTGGTAGAAGTCTTACCTCCCATGCAGAGGGCCAGGGTTCTATTCCCAGCCAGTGCAGAGGGGTGTGATGTTTTGTTTGTTTTGTGGTGCTAGCAAAGATCTAGGACCAAAAGTGTGGATGTGAATTGTTATTTAAGTATTCGCTATTCATGTATTGTTGTTCAAAGAGAAGTAAAGAAACTTTTCTTTGCCATGTGTGGTGGCGCATGCCTTTAATCCAGCACTTGGGAGCCAGAGGCAGGTATATAATGAGTTCAAAGATAGCCAGAACTACATTGTGATACCCTGTCTAGAGGGGAGGAAGGAGGAAGAAGGAAAAAAGGAAGGAAGGAAGGAAGGAAGGAAAAAACAAGCTAATTTTTTCCTGGACACTGCCGTCACTGTGGCCTGATTGCTCAGCAGTCTCTGGCCTGCGTGGAGACACAGCAGCCTCCATTCAGGTTCCAGCCTTGACCCCTGACCTCTTTTCTTTTGGTACAAAAGGCATCACCATTGGGGCGGGACAGAGTGAAAAAGGAAACCAGTTGGCACAGGCCTGGCAAACACAGGAACTGCAATTGGCCTTCCTGTCTGAGTCAAGTACACAAAACAAAACAAAAACAAAACCCCCAAAACCCGGGAACTGTATCAGTCTGTCTCCTGTGGAGCTTAGGTTAATGGAATCGTGTGACCAGATCTGTTCTTTATGTGTCACAATTTCTTCCTCTCGTTCCTCCCCTTCTCTCTGTTCTGTCTCTTCTCCCCTCCTCCCCCCTCTCCCTCCTCCTCCTCCTCCCCCTCTCCTCCTCCTTCCCTCTCCTCCTCCTCCCCTCTCCCTCCTCTTCCCCTTTTCCTATTTGCCTGGGCATTGCCAGCCAAGAGTGACGTGACATTACAGTTCTCACTCCGCGGTTCCAGTATTTTAAGTAAATTCTAGTTGATAGAATAAAATTAAACACGATGACTTTCTTCAGTTATTTTTATGACTGTGTGTGGCTGACAAGTGAGCCATCACCTAGGTCAAGGGATAGAGAGCGTTTGATCTCCATTGGCCCCGGTTAGTCATCACCCACTCCACATACACAGCACCATTCTGATTTCTCTTTCCATCTCCGTCCACCCAATGGTCAGGTTTAAGCATCAGTAAGGTTTCTGGAGGAGGATGGGCAGGAGAGTGAGTGTGTGGGCAGATTTAGGCCTCTTCCTGAAACCTGGTTGGTTTTAAGGATGGCATGACTTTTCACACAGATGGTGCTCAATTAGTTTACTAACTACTTTTTCCAGCGGTTGTTTATGTAACATTCCAGAAGAGCAGCTGTTGCGTGTTAGCCTTGCAAAGTAAACAGCTCACAACCCTGGGGAACAATGGCCGGCTTTCCTTCCCACCTCTCCCTTCTTCCAGTCTAAACCAGCGGGAAAGGAGTGTGCAACCCCTCAGAGAAGGGTTGTGCCCATCTGGGTCACACAGATGGGGGTGGTATTGTGCACGTGTCCCCAGGACCTATACCACATGTGTTTTTAACTACTTCTGAATTTAGCGTGCTTTGGGCACTGGTAAACCACAAGGAAGGCTCTTCAGAACCACGAGTTTGAACTGAAACTGGAATTTCCCTTCTAATAAGCTGCAACTCCAAGATCGTGGCAAGGAGACATAGAAGGGAATTCTGTAGGCCATGTTCAGAAACTTCTTGAACGGCAGATCTAATTCAGATTGAGTCAGGTGAGAGGACTTGGACTTTTCACAGCCTAGCGTAGGAGGGCATTCCCTTCTCAATACTGGAAAATACTAAACACCGTGAGGATACATTATTTTACATTGTTACTTTTCAGTAGAGATGCATGGCTCTCTTACCTTTTCCTAATGTATTGCCACTAACTACCTTTATAAGTGCATTGGTGGTTCAATGGTAGAATTCTTGCCTCCCACGCGGGTGACCCGGGTTCGATTCCCGGCCAATGCAGCATCTTTTTATTTTGGTCCCCTCTCTGCCTCCAGCATATTTTTTTGTCAAAGACCAAGACCCAAGTCCATCTTTTGGGCTCTTTTTGGCTGAGAATGTTAACTTCTATTTGACTTGCAGTCGTACAAGCAGATAAGTACTGTCTTATGTATCAAGGAATCCAGGCACAAACTTAGGAATATCGAATATCACCACTACCACTGTTCAGTTATTTTCAAGGTCTCCTTGTTTTCATTCAGACACCTTAACTTGAGGATTTTATTCTCATGGCAAGGGATGGCTTCACACCAATATTCTAGGTTAGAAAAAGATATGATGGGCAGGCAGAAGGTGTTCAGGGAAGACTGACATCCAGAAGCTTCTGCCTGTCTGCTTTAGACTGTAACTGAGTTATGTGGTAACTTCTGGCTGGAAGATATAAGGAGTGATTGTCGGGTTTGTTGGGCCATTCCGAAGTCAGGCAGGAGGATCTCCGTGAATTCCAGGTCAGCCTAACTTACTTAAGGAGGAGGTTAACCTAATTTATATAGTGAGCTCCAGCCCAGCCAGAGCTAAATAGTGAAACCCTATCTCAAAAAAAAAAAATAATAATAATAAAAATCTACAAGGTTTTGATCCCTAAGGATCCTGTCTGAGATTTCTTAGTATCATTGCACTGAAGCTTTTGAGTAAGAAGTCAGAAGTCAGGTTTCCAACAACTCACCAGCGTAAAATTCTTTTCTGAGAAGACCACTGTTTACTTAATTTAAGGCTTTCGCCAAGATTAAGTTTCATCAAGAAATTCTCTAATAAGGAGCTAAAGAGACGCTCAGAATGAGAGTTCTTCGAAGAATCCAGGTTGGACTCCCAGCAACCACACAGGAACTGTCTTCCGATCTTTGTTCCCCGTGGGTCCGCGCAGCGTCCTAAACACAGAGGCAGGCGAGATAAACAAAACCCTAACAAACTCTTACCCATGATTTCCCTCTCGGTTATTTTTTTGTAACAAATTATAAGGAGAAAGCGGGAACGCAGTTCTAAATAATACAAGCCAGGAAGCTGACTTCCTCGCAGTTGTGGAAGTTGTAGGAATCAGCACATCCCAGATGCAATAAATGAGTCTCTTCCTAGGAGACCCACCCCCCATAACAGTGTTTTCCCGCCGGGTAAGTATGCTTTTTCCACCTCCAGTCGCTACTCAGCTTCCTTAGTCGTCCCCACTGCCCCCACCCCCACCCGCTCTGAATGCACGGCCACTTTGCAATGCATGCTCGAGAGCCGGAACACATGCTTCTTCGTCGTTCCTCTGTGCCTGGGGACGGTGCTCTCTCCCACACCGGTGAAATTCCCCGCGTTTCTAAAGCGGACACGGACATAGCAGCCCCAAGCATCCTTCATTTACATAGATCACTCCTCACTCTAACGCCACAGACAGCTCCGGTTCTCAAGAAAATGCCCCTCCCCTAGACCTGCCTTCCTGCTGTCAACTACCATCCCATTTTCCCTGTGGGCTTACTGACGTTAATAATTTTCAAAATTGCTTTAAGGTTTGCTTAATTCCTCACAGCTGTGTTCAAATGATATTCTCCTTTAGGAGAATCCCTCATTGCATCTTGTTTCTTGCAAGTCTCAAGGGACCCAGAAGGGCAGCAAAATTCAGCTAGAAAAGAGACAGCAGGAAACTGGAGAGACTACGGCTTGGCTGCTAAGAATGATGTTGCCAGAGATGGAGGGAATGGCTAAGTAATAACCGGCCCAATTTGAGACACATCCCATGGGCAAGCACCAATTCCTGACACTATTAAAGATACTGTTGTGCTTGCAGACAGCAGCCTAGCGTAAGTGTCCTCTGAGAGGTTCCATCCAGCAGCTGACTGAAAGAGATTTAGAGACCCGCAGCAACCGTTGGATGGACCTCGGGGAGTCTTATGGAAAAGTTGGAGGAAGGATTGAGGCCCGCAAAGTGGATAGGAACTCCACATGAAGACCAACAGAGTCAACTAATCTGAACCGTTGGCTCTCTGAGACTAAACCACTAACCGAAGAGTGTACAAGGGCTGGACTGAGCCCCGCCCCCAACATATGTAGCAAATATGCAGCTCAGTCTCCATGTGGGTCCCCCAACAGCGGTGGGGGGGGTCTCCCTAAAGCTGTTGCTTATCAGTGGTTTTCCTTACTGGGCTGCTTTGTCTAGCCTCGGTGGGAGAGGATGAGCCTAACCCTGAAAAGACTTGATGTCCCAGGGATAGAAGGGAGATCTGCCCTCTCAGAAAAGAAGGGAAAGGGCAAAACTGGAGGGGGCAGAGATTGGGATGTAAAGTGAATAAAAAATGTTTTTTAAAAAGTTGAAGAAAACCTGCATTTGGTCTGTAGTCCCCAAATCTACATCTGCAACCATCTGCAAATCCTATTCCACAAATCTATTTCAAGGTGTGATTGGCTCAGGCATCTCTAAGACAGATGGTGACCCCATAACTATTATTTTTCTGCCCATCCCCCATCCATATCCATATCGCACTTTTCTGTAAGTATGTTGAGACAGTCCCAACCGCAGCTAAAGACTTAAAATATTATTCAGAACATTAAAATTATGGGAAAAATTTCCTCTCCACAATTACTAGTTCCAGAGCTCCAGAATCCCACTTTCTAGACACATAAACTCAACCCATTCCTGCCGACTCTACAGACTTGGTTTTCAAGCTGCAGGTCTCTCGGAAGTTGCCAATAACTGAGGGGAAAGGGAAGCTTGCAGCAGTTTACAGAGAAGCTTCAGACTTGAGGGGAATCTCAGGCTGGGGTGAGACGTTAAATACGTCATTGAGGTTTTCTGTACCTAAATTTCTGCATTTTGAAGCAGGCTAGACAGGAATGCTTTCTTCATGGGTGGCCCCCAAATTAAATGGCTCCTTGTGTTTACTTTTCTGTGATAAAATATCTGAGAACAGCAACTTAAGGAAGATAGAGCTTTTGGAGCTCATAATTTGAAAATACAGTTTGTCATTGTGGGAAATGCATATTAGCAGGACCACATGGCAGCCAGTGAGGCCATTACAACTATGAAGAGACGAGCAGCAATTTTCTCCTCTGTATTCAATTTGGGAATACAAATTGCTGATAGCTGGGTCTTCTCTCCTCAGTTAAACCTTTCTGCAAATGCATTCATAGGCATACCTAGAGGTTGTATCCATGGTGATTTTTAAATCCAGTCAAGTTGAAGAGCGAAGGCTAATCAACACATACATGTCGGGTCACACTTGGAACAGGTTGTCTATTTATTTATTTAATTTTTTTGTGACAAGGTTTCTCTGAGTAGCCCTAGCTGTTCTGGAATGCTCTCTGTAGACCAGACCAGCCTTCACTTCACAGAGATCCACCTGCTTTTGCCTCCTGAGTATTGGGACTAAAATTCTGTACCACCACCCGACACCCAGCTGTCACAGGGTTTCTTACATAGAGCACATACTGTAAGAACTTGGCCTTAGGGAACTGTAGAGATGGCTTGCGGGGTGAAGAGCACACCCACATAGCAGTTCTAACTCCATAACTCCAGTTCCAGAAGATACAGTACTCTTTTCCTAGCTATCCAGGGTACCAGCCACACACTCGTATGCACAGACATACATGCCATTGAGACGCCTTTACACATAATTTCTTTTAAAAAATTAAAAAAGAAAACTTGTCTGAAACACTAGTTCCATCACCAGTAAAAGCCCTTCAAAAATTGCATGTTCTTTGTACTGTGGATAGAGTAGTATATGTTTAAAAAATCCCTAATTCATGCATATGAACTAGGCTCTCTATGTAGAATATTTATATCATATATAATTATAACAAGAATATATTCCACATATAATAAGAATTAATTCTAAAAAACCACATTCTAGATCAAAGTACTTGCTTATTTTTATGTCTGGTAATTCTTGCTGAATTGTCCTGAAATGAAGAGAAATAAGACATTTAAAAAAAAAAACATTATGTATAGGCCAGCACGTATGTGCATTACTGATGTACATGCTTGTCGCATAGGCCGGCACATACGTGCATCACAGATGTGCATGTTTGGTCACCTGGGAATTGCTATTTATTAGGAATGAAAACTCCAGAGAGTGTTCTCTGCTGATTTTTCCTGGATAGCTCATGAACCTTGAAGGGGATTTATGCGCCTCGTGGTTAAAAGGACTTCCCTGACCGGGAATTGAACCCGGGCCGCGGCGGTGAAAGCGCCGAATCCTAGCCACTAGACCACCAGGGAATGACGACAGCTGCATGATGTGGCATGTAGTTCAGTATCTACAAATAAATGCCGGCAGGACTAGAAACTGAAGACTAGCAGGTATCAAGTGTGGCCGCATCCATCCCCAGCACCCTACAGCCTCTGTTCCACCTCTCATCTTTCCGGGGCCAGGTGATGCTCTGGGCTCTGAGGCCAGGCCACAAGGAAACTCACCTGGGTTCCATTCCAGTCTAGCCGTATGCACAAACACCTTTTCGGGTTCGTCGTGGCTTAAGTGGGGACTCAGCTCTGGGTGTGTAGTGAGCATGTCTTTCAGGTCCTTATGTGGTAATTGGCTCAAGGGAGCAATTGACATACTGGTTCCGTTTCTTCTCCGACCATCTCAGTCATCATAATGGATAGACTTTCCCCTGGTTCTCCAGGTGAAGACTTAGCGTAGATCCTTTGCCTGACTAGACGCTCTACAGTTGTGCTTAGGGAAGGAGAAAAGCAGATGGGTTTCAGGAAAAAAAAAAAAAAAAAAAAAAAAACGAAAACAAACAAACAAACAAACAAACCAAACAAAAACCTTTCTGGTTTTTAGACACTAGATACTGTCAACTTGTAGAGATCTAGGAAGATTAAAGTTGCAGACTACTGGATCTAATGCTAAGGGAAGTTAGCTTGCGGCTGCACCCCAATGCCCAACCCGGTCGCAGCGGGGGGCGGGGGGGCGGCGGCGGGGGGCGGGGATGGAGGTCAATCCGGGTGTTTACAAGATTGCAGTGGGCGGGGAACCCCTAGGCATTCACTTTCCGCCTCAATTACAGCCACCTAGGTTCTGTCATTTTCACCTCCACTTCACATATTCTTTCTTGCCTTCGTTTCCTCTTCCTCCGCCCTCTTCCCTGCCCCGTCTCTCTTTCTTTTAGAACACAGTTCTCAACCTTCCTAATGTTGTGATCCTTTTAATACAGTTCCTTATGCGGTGCTGACCCCCCAACCATACAATTATTATCATTGCTACTTCATAACTGTAATTTTGCTACTGTATGATTGTGATGCAAATATGTGTGTGTTAAGAAAGCAAGCATCTTCCCTTCCAGGGATCTGTCAAGTGTTAGCGATAATGCTGAGGAGACCGGGAGGAAAAGCCGGCCTTGAAGATTCATCCATGAAACTGAATTGCACCCTGTGTAGCTCTGGCTGCCTACAGAGTCGCGGTGTCACTGTGGTTCCAGTTCTTCAAGCAGTGCCAACGTGCTTGAAGAGCGAGCCAGAGATTGACAACTACTCTGGACCAGAGACAGTGTCTCCAGGAAGGAAGAGCACAAGGAGTAATCTGCAGGGAGCTCAACCCAGCAGCCTGGTGGGACGGGCATTCACACTGGCAAGCCCTTTGTGCATGTTCACCTGTGGGGACCGTTTTCTGACCTGCCCTCTGATGCCCCACTCCCCTTCAGAATGCCCAGGTATTCATGGACAGATTTCAGCGGCAGCATCTGTGCTTGATACTTACTGAATAAAGTTTGTTTTCCACACTTTCGGCTAAGGTTTGGTTTTATCTTGGTCAAAGCAGTACAAATAGTAGCTTTAGGAGAAAGAACACTGACCCAAATCATGGCTACATAAATGAAAGTGTGTGTGTGTGTGTGTGTGTGTGTGTGTGTGTGTACAGGCTAAAGGTGGGGTACAAGAGCTCACCAGCATTGGACAGATAAGAGTTTTTATAGCTCAGGAGTAGGGGGTTCCAAATGGGAGTTTGGCTGACAAATAGGCAGAGTTATGGAAGTATAACAAGTTGGTAATAACACTCTCCTGAAACATGGTTGTACGGTGGTTATAACAACTTTTTGAACAAAGGTATAGTTTTTATATGTAGTTAAGGTTACATGTAGGATATAGCCCAGTCCTTGAGAAACAGAGGTTTAATCATAAACAGGAGTTAACCTAGCTTGTTTTTACTAGGTGGCTTGTTTTTACTAAGATGGAGGCAGGCTGGTTTATCAGTAGCAGCAGTGAAGAGAGGGACAGTTAAAACGGGCTACCTGGCCCTGGTCCTTTCACAGGCATTGTCTCCTGGAGCCTCTCTCCATGACTCTTCTGCAACAGTCTTCAATAGTAGTCTTTAATAGGCTATTAAAAAAAAAAAAATCGAAAAAGTGAAAGCAACATAAGGCACAAACGAAGATACCCTCTTTTCAAAAATAATAAAGTGGTGTGTGGTGTGGTGGCCCACACTTGTACAGCACTCCGGAGGAGAAGCTGAATAAAGAGTACCGGGCCAGCATGGGATTCATAAAAGCTTTTCTCAAACGTAAAATGTAGCGGTGCTAGCTGTGCAGGAGAGCGGCTCTGCTCAGGTTCTCTGTGGTGGGAACATCAAGCAATCACTTGAACTTCAGGCTTCCTGCCACTCATGGGACACTCCTGTCCACCTCAGTTCACAGGTGAAAAAAGAAGATAGGGGCGGGTGCCTTAGCTGTTTAAGGCTTGACAAAGGCAGAAGGATCTGTTTATCTCGAAGGGGAGGCAGGGGTAGGGGGGGGGAGCACACGGGTTTCAGGAATTTGAGTCTACGGGTTTAACTTTGATATCCCATCAGCAGGGTTAGTGTGTCCAAACCTGAGCAGGGTATCTGTTCGGGCGTGTTTATCCATCTTCCACTGATAACTATGTTTAGCTGTCTGCCTCTGAGAAAGGACAGAAAGCTGTTTAAAATGACAGTAGGAGTCCCAGGGTAGGTGTGAACTTCGAACACTTCAGTAAACATCCCTTTGCTGGGCTGTGCTCGCGAAGGGAGGGGGCGCCACGCACCCTCCGTCATCTCCCGGATGCTGAGATTCCGTTGCCACTCGTGGGAACCCCACGATGACCAGGTTACGGCTCGAATGACCAACAGGACTCGGAGAAGGAGCCCATATGCGCTTTGGGATCCGGGTGTAGGGGTTGTTGGTAATTCCGCCCTAATCGCCCGGCGGTGAGCGAGTGCGAAGAACGGCGCCGCCGTCGACAGGGCGATTAGAGTAGTGACAAGTAATTAATATAATATTCGAGTCCTGTGCAGACACCGAGCAGGGACGCTGGAGGGACTGGTCACCCCAGGTGTGGTTGGAGCCTCAGCGGCTCTCGGTCTTGCGGAGGGGGGAGGAGGGGAGGGAGTATCGGAGCGGCCGGCACAGAGAGGACAGTGAGTTTCCGGGCGCAGAAAGGTGCGTGCGTGCGCGCGCGTGTGTGTGTGTGTGTATGATCAAGGCGTGAAAAGTCGTAGTTGTCTGAAAATGACCAGTTTTTTGTTGTTTGTTTGTTTGTTTGTTTGTTTGTTTTTTTAAAAGGGCCTCTGAAATTACTGCAGAAATTTAGGAATGAATGATGCTAAAGAAACCTCGATTCTGGTTGCTGCTGTAGCCTGTTGATCCAGAATAGGGTTTGGGAGAGTGGGCTTCAGGCGTTTGTGAGGTCACTTGGTGGTTGTTATTCCGGATTATGTATGTGAGAACTTCCATTAGAATCCAGGTCAGAGCCAGACAGACTGAGTAGTGCGTGCCTTTAAAAAGCAAGCGGAGCCGGGCGGTGGTGGCGCACGCCTTTAATCCCAGCACTTGGGAGGCAGAGGCAGGCGGATTTCTGAGTTCGAGGCCAGCCTGGTCTACAGAGTGAGTTCCAGGACAGCCAGGGCTACACAGAGAAACCCTGTCTCGAAAAAAAACCAAAAAAAAAAAAAAAAAAAAAAAAAAAAAAAAAAGCAAGCGGATTCCTGTGAGTTCGAGGCTAGCTAATCTACATAGTGAATTCCAAGACAACCAGAGCTACATTATAAAACTCTATCTCAGATAGAAACAAAAAACCACAGTCGTGATATGTTCCTTTCTTCAACTTCTTGTTTGCAATAACTACCTACTGACAAGTAAACTGAGCCAATTTTTTTGAGTGGTGGTGATCCACCAAGGCCTGTGGGTCCTCACTGAGTAACACCAGTCTTGACCTTGCATTTGAAACCCTTGTGAGGTTCGTTGTTGTTGTTTGTTTGTTTTCTTTTGGTTTGATTGGGTGTGTTTTTGGTTTTGTTTGTTTGGTTGGTTCTTTTCTTTGAAACAGGATCTCTATGTAGTCCTGGCTGTCCTGGAACTTGCTCTGTGGCCAGACTGGTCTTGAACTCAGAGATCTGCCTGCCTCTGCCTTCTGAGTGCTGGGATTAAAGGTGTTGCCAGCTGGCTCTGTTGATCTTTTTTTAAACAAATTTCCTAATATCAAACTCTTAAGTGAAATCTTTGATATCTAACTTTGTGGATTTCTAAAGGGCCTATAGACTATCTCAAAAAGTATTATATTTTTAACAGACTTGAGGCTCACATCCTTAATCCCAGCACTGGGGAGACAGAGGCCGAAGGATGTCAGTGAGTTCTGGGCCACCAGAGCTACATACTGTCTCAAACAAACAAACAAAACACTATCATTTGTCTTTATAAAAATAGTCACTAAATAATGCTTATATTAATTTAATTTGCATAGGAAGTGGCATCAAGTAAGACATGTGGGCTGACAATATAATTCAGTGATAGATTAAATCCCTAGCCTGCATAGAAACTTGGGTTCATCTTCAGAACAGAGAAAAACCATTAGCATGTTACTGTCTTTGAGTTATATTTGTATACAGGCACATGTATTGACAAGGCTCTGTAATGTTATGCCCTAGTCACAGGGACCCCAAAGACGACTGAGGACCCAATTCCGATGCAAACATATAAGGATCTTTATTATGAGCTCAAGAGCAAGGTCTCTCACTGACCCATCACAGCGGGTCAGAGAGAGCGCCCCAACTCAAGAGGTATAGTGTATTTATTGTAGTACAGCAATCTTGGGGAATTTCTGTATGGGTCAGCAAGGTAATATTTTTAGAACTACATTTCTGACATAATCTGCAGGAACCGAACATGGGGGCAAAAATCACCTGGCAAACAGGATGGCCAAATTTTTATTTTCTGCAGGATGTCTTAAGTTATCTATATGTACCTTGATCAATGATGTTTGCTCAAGTGGACTTTGTGGTTTTCTTCCTGGAATTGGAGTTTAGCTTCTCGTCTTGCACAAAATGGAGTTTCTTCAAAAAACGAAGTTGGTCAGGCTTTACACTAAAGGCTCAGAAATCCAATAAGTCTTGCTGTACCATAGTCATAGTTTATTATCTTCAAATAGTCTGTGACAGAGAGATAATCAAGTTTCCTTGTTAGCTTGGTTGCCATGGTGATGGATTCCCACCAGGTCTTTAAGCATAGCCCTTCTAAGTCTTGTCCTCCAGAGCTCATTGATTCTGTCGGGGTCCAGCCCTGACACAGGATCAGAGTTCTCAACTGGAAGCAGGGATATCTGGAAGGTGCATAATAAATACACAGACTACTTTTTGGGTACAAGCTGACAGGCAATTTTTCAAGCCTTAAAGTTTCTCTCCTCTCTCACTCTCTGTTTTCTTTCTTGCTCATTTGCTCGCAGCTTGAGGCTGCACACACTCTGCATTCTCCTGCGCTCTCTGCTTTTCTCCTGTGCGCTTTTCTTTTCTTGAACTCCCACACTCCTACACACCTCTGTGCATTCCCCTCTCACTCTCACACACACATCTCACATACACCTCACACACACCACATGCACTCTCCTTTCATTCACACATACACTCTCCATACACACCTCACATTCTCTCTTCACTCATTCTTCACATGCTCTTCTCATGCTCTCTCATTCGCTTTCTCACTCACACTCTCTCTCTCACCACATTCACCTCACATGTTTCTTCAACTTTCTCTTGCCCCAGTCTTTTATTGATACTCTAAAAGCAGGTAGAAAAAAAGACATTGTATAATTATTGCTAAATCAAATTCAAAAGAATAACCATGTCCCATAAAGAATTAAGAATGACAATTGTTAGCCGGGCGGTGGTGGCACACGCCTTTAATCCCAGCACTTGGGAGGCAGAGGCAGGCGGATTTCTGAGTTCGAGGCCAGCCTGGTCTACAGAGTGAGTTCCAGGGCAGCCAGGACTACACAGAGAAACCCTGTCTCGAAAAAACCAAAAAAAAAAAAAAAAAAAAAAAAAAGAATGACAATTGTTCCCCAAAGTTTCAAGCTTCCCTATTCCCAGGCCTGTAGCCAAAATAATAATAATTATAAACTTATCATTATTTAAACTTTAACTTTTAACTTATTATACTTCAGAGCTCAGAGCTCCGAGGTCAGCTACTTGCATTTTCCTGTGAAGCTCTAATGATAAATAACATGGGCAAAGCTGCCAGGCAGTGGTCAGAAAGAATCAAGTTAACCCTTAACTCAATAGTTCCACTAGCTTTTTAGTGTGCAATGCGTAAACTTAGTTTTACTAGTATAAGATTTTATATATTCTATACTTCCTTATCTAGGAACCACTCTTAAATGTTGTGCAAAATGTATTTCATGATTCAATAGATTTTTCCTTTCTTGGGGTCCCAGTGTGGCTCTATTTCATTTTCTAATAATTTCTTCAAACTTTCTTTGCAAGTCCTGGAACTACAATTGTGCAGTTATTACATTGTTTCAAAGATGAGAACACACAGCATGCACCTGGGCCATTACGACTGTGCTGTGCTGTGCTGTGCCCTATGCCTCAATTTTTAATTATTGAAGTTCATTACATCAAGGAACATCTAGTTTCACAGAATTCACCAGAGCAGAAGGAGAAAGAAGTAAGAAAGTCAGATATAACAAAATAATTATGCACACCAAGGCCAACTGAAAACCAGTCACGCACAAATGAAATCTATACAGTCGTTGTCCAGGGCTAAGGTTAGGAGAAATGGGAACTGTTTTTGTTTGTTTGTTTGTTTGTTTTTTAACAAAGAACTGCCATGGGCTACTGAGATGTCTCCATCCAGTCTACTGCAGGCAGTCCTTGTCATTGTATGCTGTCCCCAGTGTCATTTGTCCCCAGCATTTACTTTCCTAAACATCTATAAACCTAGAATATTCCTACTTCTAAGAAATTCATGGAAAAGATAAACATACATTTTTCTAAAGTTAAAATCATACCACTTGGGGCTGGAGAGATGACTCAACAGTTAGGCGCACTGACTGCTCTTCCTAGAAGACACTCATCAGTTAACAACTGTCTATAACTGCAAGTGTGATTCTAGGCTAAGAGTTTTATAACCTTAAATATTACTCACTCTTATTTTGTTCAATAAATATGTGCATATATTTTTTTTGAAGGAAAAAAACTTAACCCAAATGAAACACACATGCGTGTATATATGAAAAATACAGGAAGGTCCTTCCTATTGTAGGCTTATATTTGTATGTTAGAGATGGGTAGTGTGAGCCATCATGGGTGCCTGTCGTCCAAGGAAGAGCACAGGATGTCCCAGATCACACCTTTTCATCACTGAGCCTGCTTGGAGGACGAATAGAATGACAGGCAAAAGAAATACTTTTGAGTGGGGAAATTTCATCTCAGGACAGAGAAGTGTAGTAAATGAAGGGAGACCATGTTGCTTTTGATGGGGGCTCTTGTCTGGTTTTAAGATCATAGAGGATTTGCCTTCATTTTCCCATTTCCTGCAGTGCAGATAAAATAAAAACGCACAAAATAACTAAGAGAATGGATGATTGTGGAGAGCCGTTTAGCCGCGCCCCTAAGGCGGACGTGAGCCTTGGCTTGTCCTTGCCAGTTACAACTCCTTGTATGGCATGGGGCTGTGCTGACAGTGGTGTGAGGTTACATCTGACCGCTCTGGACCTATGGGCTCAGACCATGCCACGACCCGTGATTGGCCAGGATGGTGTACCTTTTACTTCTAGGCGCCATTCTAAGATGGCGCCGGTTTTCCAAGGTCAGCTCAGCTTCCTGAGTAAACAAGCCCTTTGCGCATGTGTCGGCCTTGAGCCCTTCCCGAGCAGGCTTATGCTAATGAGGTATTGGCAGCCTAACCTATCCTGAGAGAACACGCCACCTAGCCTGCCTAGGGTGGATATATAAGCAGCTGGCTTCTGCTGCTCGGGGTCCCCGTGGTCAAGATTCGTTCCTGAAATAAAGCTGTTCGAGCAGGATCCGACCGTGTCGTGTCTTACTTGCTGGTCGAGGCGGACGCGACATCTGGTGGCCCGTACGGGGACCCGAGGACAACATCCTCGTGGATTCGAGACTCCACAGCTCAGGACGGCGGTACCGGCTAGAGCTAAGACTCTAGGCTAGAGCAAGGTAAGGCTCTAGGGTGTAAATAGTAAAGAAAAAATACGTTCTCGAAAAGAGACGGCGGTACCGGCTAGACCTAAGGCTCTAGGCTAGAGCGAAAGGAAGCTCTAGGATTATATATATATATTAGAAAGGCCTAGGTGTTTAAGTTTCCGGAAAAATTGTAATATAATTTTGGTTAGAGTAGTATTATGTTAACTGTAGACCCGTTGTGGGTCGGCTTGTGTGTCGCTATTTTGTTTTGGGACGATTCTAAGGTTCTCGGAAGGAGATAATTATACCAAACGAAAAGTGAAAGTAAAAAAAAAAAAAAAAAAAAAAACAGACGTAAAATGGAAAATTCTCTATCTCATCCGCTTTTTAGCTCCGCTTCCCTTAAAGGTGGAGGGAGTCCCTCCCTCCGCACCACCGGCCTGGACTCCCTTGCTGAGGGAGGGTGCCGAGACGGTGGAGTGCAATGGGCAAAGAGAAATTATTTTTAACAAAGATACGAAGTTGAACCTTGAAAATAAAAAGAAGCAGGAGGGTATAAGAAAAGAAGTTGCTCGCTCTCTGGCGTGTTACCAAAAAGAAGTTGCCAGCTCTCTGGCATGTTTACAAAAAGAAAAACAATAAAAGCTTATTACAGAGCCTCCAGAGAAGCAAGAGATGATTGGGGGACGCCCTAATCTCTCTGGCTATCTCAAGGAGAGATTCTCAATTTTGTTTTCTATGTTTATTGTCTGACATTGGTATACCAATTTGTCCATATATGCATCATATGTTTGTTTTGTCTGGCATGAATGGTTGTGTTCTATGTCTCATGTTTTGAAAACTGCCTGTTCAATTTACCTTGAAACTTGCTTGGGAAGTAGTTTCAATTTACACAGAAAAAACTGATAATTTACCCTGCTCTGTGGCTGGAAGAAGAGCACTGGCAGATACAACCTTGAAAAGTATCAACTGTTTTCATAAGCGGCTCTGGGAAGGAGGCCAACAGTTTCTGCAAGGCCAACAGTTTTCTGCAATAAGGGTGCCTCCCAGTTTGATAAGTATTTTTCTCTTAAATTACAGCTAAAAAGGTAAAAATGATTTGCTCAAATGTATATTTATTTTTATTCTTGATTGATATTAAAAAATGCAAATTTGTTCTATATCATTGGGTATGATTACAAATCTACAATTTTAGTAACAAAAACTAATTATAGCTGGTAATTCAAGTTAGAGTCATTCAGAACCAGATATTTAAAAGAGATCTCAATAAGAGTTTAATCTGGGATCATACATAAACACCTTTTTCGTTGTACAATTGGCTTATTAGTTGATCCCTCTAAGAGACTTTTAATACAAGCCTTTGCTCTCATACAACGAGCTTTAACATATTAGTCTTTGTTGATTCAATAAACATCTAAAGATAATATCTTTTCAATGCCTGATTCATCAGCTATATTCCTAAATATATTGTGACACAGAAAGTTCAGATAGGAAAAGATAGTTTACTTATTTTAAATTATTTTCAAAGGTTTCTAGAGATGCTAATTGGCTAAGATCTTATTTTAAGCTCTCCACCAAAGAATTTAGTCTCTGTTTAATGTTCTCAAGAAAGATATAAACCCTAATTTCTTTCTACAATTGGCTGATAAAGGAAAATAATTTTACAGGAAATAGAAAAAACTGTTATTAATAGATATATAAATTGGTTGTTGGCTGTTTTATAACAGTCCTTTGATACAAGAGATTATCAATATAGATTTATATTTCTTTACTTCCATAAGAAGTTTTACCATCTTGTTTTAAAGCTATTGCTATATTAATATAATATTATAAGTTAAGATCACAAAGGTATCTTAAAGAAAAACTTAATGAAATATTTCTTATTCCAAATAATAATATAATTAATTATTACAAATACTGGTATTTGGCCTAACGCATGATCAGTTTGTTACAGCTTTTTTCTATGCATGCTCTTGTATTTCTTATGCATGTATATATATATAGCCCAATGTCTTTGGGAAATCAGTTAGCTGATGAGTTAACTAAAATTCAAATATATAATGTTCATAAGGCACAGGAGCTTCATGCTTTGCACCATGTGTCTACAAAGACTCTCCAAAAGATGTTCCACATAACTAGAGAACAGGCTAGAGTAATAATTAAAGACTGTTCGGCCTGTGCTCCCTTAGCTCCTGTTCCTCATTATGACATAAATCCAAGAGGACTGGTACCTAATGATTTATGGCATATGGATGTTACACACATTCCTCAATTTGGAATGTTATCTTATGTTCATGTAATAGTAGATACTTTTTTCCACTATGTTATTGCATCTGCTTTAAGTAGAGAGAAATTATCTCATATATGTTCTCATCTATTACAAAATCAAATTAATACAATAAAAATTTGGGATATGGGGAATAAAAGATACCCCTTCCTCTATATTTTCACATTCTCTATTTGTTTTGAATTTTCTCACATTGGATAATGCTGGTCTGTCTGCTGCAGACTGTCAGCGGAGTGTAGGAAGTGTTAACAAACCCTTAGTGTATTGGAAAGATCCTGTAGATGGCACTATGCGTGGCCCTGATCCAGTATTGGTCTGGGGTCGTGGTTATGTTTGTGTTTTTTCTACAGACAAAATGTCTCCTAGGTGGATTCCTGAACGGTGTATCCAACGTGCCAAAACCAAAAATGGGGCGGATGAGAAAAAACATGATGCGATTATCCCTGAATCAAGAATGGGAGATGGGTGTCAACAGGCTGTTACAAATCTTTGCAATGCTGATCAGCATACTTGGGTTGCTGCATCGGGGATGTCGAGCTGAAGTATATTGGGCTTATGCTCTTTATCCTCCTGTCATACATCCTGTGACATGGAAAGAATCTGTTGATATTTCCTGTTTGTAATAATCAGACTACATTCATGAGACACTTTTCTGACAGTCATTTATTAACTTACCATGCTTATTTCAACTATTCAGGAAAGCTGGATGGACTTCCTATTTGTTTTCAGATTAATCATGCTATGCCTTCATGTGAAAAAGTGACTATGCAAGATGATGGGGATACTAATGTTACAGCAGGTATCCATTGGACTCTTGACTTTTATTATCCAGATTTTCAAAACGTTACCAGAGGACTTGGGAGACCACCACCTAACATTCCACCTTGTAAAATGGTAAATCAGCAGAAATCTGACTTTGCACCACACCGGAAAATTTGTTATGCTAATGAGACTGTGTGCTCTAATACATCCTTATGTGACTGGAACATGCTAGATACAGACATTCGTCCTATGAACCTGGTCTATGAGATATGGACAAAAATTAATCAGACATTCTATTCAACTCTGTGGACAGCTGGATCCCGTCACTCTGGAGGGGCTCATCACTTGGGTCAAGGATGCCCTCAACTTCTTTAAAGAATGGGCAAGAGTATTTGTCTGGGGGGCTGCTGTTCTCCTGGGATGTGGTTTCTGCTTTGGTTCCTATGTCGCTTGCGCCGTGACCATGCAAGGCATAAGGCTGTGGTTTACCAGGCGCTAACTGCCATGGACAAAGGTACTTCCCCAGCTGTTTGGCTGGCCTCCCTTAAGGAGATGTAGTGGAATACTTTCTGGACCCGATGATGACCATCCAGACATTATTTCCTAATTCTGACTGTTTTGAACGACATCACCTTAATTTTTTGTAGCGAAGAGTCTCGACTAGAGATGTTCTCAATTTTTGAGATAGATTCTCTGAAAGCATGTCTGAGTGCATAGAGGTTTTGTGCCAAATTACCTCTCCCTGAAAAAAGGCACGAAGGCGGATATGGAGTGCCGGCCTCCATTACAATGCCTTCAACACTTGCACAAGGGCTCAGACCTCTACTTTCCTTCGCTGTCTTGCCAAGAGTTTCTCCCAACGCCTCTGGCCTGCTACCTGGTGTATTACGTTCAAATCTGTTTGGATGAGGGAACCCTATGTCACAGGTCTACGGGGTCCATGGGTCACCTACTGACTTTCATGGTTCGTGCGTGCTGTCTATGCCATATAGCCTAGAAGCATAGGAGACGTCTTGCCCTGTTGGCGCATGCCGTCCATGTCGTGGAGAATGGCCGGTCCCTCTGACCCTGACCTGCCATGATAACGCAGGCTGTTTAGCGTGCTTTTGCTTCCTGGAGTCTGCACTGCAGGTGATTGTCTCGTCTGTAGGGCCCAGCCGGAGTGTCGCCTAAGACAGGGGCCACGCCTACAGGAGTCTACCAGCTTCTCCTGGGCCTTAGTTGGCTTTTGCTGCGTGTGCGTCCAGACGGGCTTGACTCTCTGGTCTAGGGATTGTTCTGCCTCCCTGCGTCTGCTCCTTTGAAAAAGCTGGTTGCCGCTATTTAAATAAAAAAGGGGGAACTGTGGAGAGCCGTTTAGCCCGCCCCTAAGGCGGACGTGAGCCTTGGCTTGTCCTTGCCAGTTACAACTCCTTGTATGGCATGGGGCTGTGCTGACAGTGGTGTGAGGTTACATCTGACCGCTCTGGACCTATGGGCTCAGACCATGCCACGACCCGTGATTGGCCAGGATGGTGTACCTTTTACTTCTAGGCGCCATTCTAAGATGGCGCCTGTTTTCCAAGGTCAGCTCAGCTTCCTGAGTAAACAAGCCCTTTGCGCATGTGTCGGCCTTGAGCCCTTCCCGAGCAGGCTTATGCTAATGAGGTATTGGCAGCCTAACCTATCCTGAGAGAACACGCCACCTAGCCTGCCTAGGGTGGATATATAAGCAGCTGGCTTCTGCTGCTCGGGGTCCCCGTGGTCAAGATTCGTTCCTGAAATAAAGCTGTTCGAGCAGGATCCGACCGTGTCGTGTCTTACTTGCTGGTCGAGGCGGACGCGACAGATGATAAGCATTTTCTTATACAACCAAGGAATAATGTAGAGCAAGACCAAGTGTAGGTTCCATGGTGTAATGGTTAGCACTCTGGACTCTGAATCCAGCGATCCGAGTTCAAATCTCGGTGGGACCTCTCTCTTTACTCTGAGTAGGAGCACTTTTCTTTTCCTGACCGACCTTACAAAAGGTTTAAAGTTCACGTGCAAAGCTTTCCCGGACTTTCTTTGTTTTCAGGTGAGCTGGAGAGGAGTGGACCCCAGGTCAGTCTCAGGTTTAGTGGATGCTCTGGCGCAGGCTACAGTGCAGCTTTTAGTGCCTCGACAGTATCGGAATTGGTTCACCGAAGGTTTGCATTCGGATAGTGTCGGAATTTCCACCACGGTGGACACAGCTCCACGCATGGGATTCAAGCGTCGTCTGGCTTTTGCTTTTGTGGCTTCAAGACTGGGAGGGCAGGGTTGCTTGGCAGCGCGCTGGCAGAAAGGGAAACTGCGTTCCACAGGGAGGTCTGCAGGAGCTCGGGTGGAAAACCGGAAACAGATCAGGAGAGTTAACGATTGTATGAGCGGGCTGAGATTTGAAACCAGAATTAGAACCGAAGGGATGCAGGTAGCTTGGCTCCAGAAAACAGGCTCAGAAGCACCGGGACAGAAGTTGCAAATTGTAAAAATCTATCTAAAGAAATGGAAATCGTTTTAAAAGACCCAATGAAAAACCAAAGACTGAGAGTTTAAAAAAAGGGACAGAAGTTGCAAATTGTAAATATCTAAAGAAATGGAAATGGTTTTAAAAGACCCAATGAAAAACCAAAGACTGAGAGTTTAAAACCAAAGAGTTTAAAACTGTCCCAAATCCCCTCATCCCGTCGTGATCCACCTGTCTCTCTAATGCTATTTATTCCAATAACTGCTCCCAACATTTTTTTCTAGACCTGAGTTCTCAACAAGCGTTCCTCTCACGTGTCTCACATTCATTCCGCACCCTGTCCTTTTACCCACGCGCCACTCAAAAACCAAACCAAACCAAACCAAAACAAAAACAAACCCAACAGCCCCCCACCCCGCTTTAAAACAAATACACTTGACAAACACATAAAGAACACCCGTATTGCCACAACCCAGAATCCCCTATGGCTACCTTGACGTCTTTCCCGTGCAATCTCTTTTTAAGCTGCTGTGACGATTGATTTCACGTTGGCTGGATTATTAGGTATCTAGGACTGCATCAGAGGGTCTATCCGTGGGACCATTTCTAGAAAAGATTGTGTCTTAGTGTGGTCCAAACAAAATGTAAGTATCCAGAAGCCGCATTTATGAAACGATCTGACAACCATCCTTACTGTTTTTTGTTTATATGATTTATTTTTATAGACACAGACATTTTCTAATATAGCAAATCCCACAAGGGTTTTCTTTTGCTCTTTCTATTTTTAAATGTGAAAGTATGTTTCCTAGCAGAATAAACCAGACATGGTCATGTGATGGACTCTGTCATACTGGCCTCCTCTTCAACCACCATCATCAGACTTCGATGATCATCTTATGTTATGTTTTGTATTCTGCAAAGACAGTCTTCAGATTTGACAGAAATACCTAGTTCAAAATGCCTTGAAATGTTTACTGGGTCTCTTTTAGTGAGCAGAAGACATCTTTGATGTAGTTCAGGAAGAGGTGACTCCTTTCGCGGTGACTCAACTGGGCCAGGCGGGAGCAGCCCTGGAGGAAGGCGAGTGGGCGGCCGGTTCTTGGTGTAAGGCCCTCGGGCTCTCCTCTTAGACACAGAAGCCAGCGGGTGACTTTCTAGATTGCAAGTGTCTCGTTGGGATTGAGCTCCACTATCTCCGACACTCTATGGTTCCCCGGGGTTCGTCCTGTATTCTCAGAATGGCTTTTGTGAAGTCGGTCCCTGCTGGCTCTGCTACTTTGTCTCTACTGCGCTCTGTTACAAACCCCCTGTCAAGCGCAGACTGGGGATTTATATTCAAACTCGACCTCATTAGCTTTTGCTGTAGACTGTTAAACCTTACCGGGCATTGTGGCTGAAGGCGATCCCTGACACACCGCAAGGGAAGAGGGCTACGAAGCATGGTCCTCACTGTGTGATGGCTGCAGTTATCTGCAGGTTGTATCCTCTCCTGGAACATTATGGTTGCTAGTCAACAGTTTGTCTTTATGTGCTAGAAACACATTTCTCAACTAATCTGGTAGTAAGCATATCCCCCCCCCCCACACACACACACATTTTGTGCCTCCTGAATGCTGGGGTTAAAGGCAAGTGACATTACGGCCCCACTGCTTCTGCTCTTAAAACTCCAACAAAATTGTCCTCAAGTTATCATCTGGAAATGTTTAAAAAAGCTTTTGTCTTTTTTTCCCCCCAAAACCAAGAACCAGCAATAGGACCCAGTGTTCTCTAGTGACTGTTGGGGTGCATTCTCTTGTAAGTTTTTAAACTCTAATTAAAAAAAAAAAGTCTCTTTGGCAATATTTTTCCCACATAATGTTTTTATTAATTATTTGGGAATTTCACATCATGCACCTCGATCACTATCACACTTACTTCCCAATCCTCCTGTGTCCACACTCCCCTTCCCTTGTGACCTCGCCCCTACAAAGAAAAAGAAGAAAGAGGGAAAAAAAAAAAAAGAAAAGGAAAAACCCAAGTCATTTTGTGTTGTCCGTATACACTCACTGGAGCACAGAGGGACTCCCACTGGCAGCCACCTCCCCCAAGGGAAGATAAATCCTTCTCCAACTGTGCCCCCCACCAGAAGCCATCAATGTGGAGAGCTACGCTTCAACACCCTATCACAGTTTTTAAGGGTTCTCTGGGGCTGGAGAGATGGCTCGGTGGTTAAGAGCACTGACTGCTTTTCCAGGGCATCTGAGTTCAGTTCCTTCCAATGGTAGGGTGGCTCAGAACCATCTGTAATGATTGCTTCCCTCTCCTAGTCTGAAGAGCGACAGGGTACTCACTTGAAATGAGTAAAAAGACAAAACAAAACAAAACAAAAAAAGGCTCCTTCTGATTTCTCTGATGGTTTCCTTTTTAGGCTATTTATTTATTTATTTATTTATTTATTTATTATTTATTTATTTATTTGGTGGTTGGGTTGTGGTGGAGGTAGGGGTTGTCATTGAAGCCTTCTGGGTCCTCTCTTTGAACTGTGCGCCTGCAGACATCGATTCTACTTCGAGAGTAGCTTCCTTGCCCTTTAAAGTCAGCTGGTGCACAAATCCTGGGTTTCACATGCTTTCTGGCAACAGTGTGGACTACGAACTTGGTCTCCGGTGGCAGTACAACCCGCGGACATCAACAGGGCTGTCGAAACAAGAGCCAAGGACCAGCGTGGTCTCTGGAAGAAATATGGACCATAGAGGTCTTTCTTTCGAGGAAGTCCAATCTAGTAAATGGACCATTCTTCATCTCGAACATCCAGTCGCTGTTCAGAGCCAGGGCAGTCGTGCGGCTGGGCAGCTTGTTCCAAGGTCCGAGGCTGAGTGCGCACAAGCTCCGGGTTGCTGCACACCATCCTGACAACCCTCCTGGTAACGACCTGTTCCTCCACCACCTCAGCAGCCTTCTCTCGCACCCATCACAGCTGTTCCATCTCCAGTTCCACCCCCCACGCACTGCTCCGATCCTCCATCTTTCTCAGCTCTCCATTACATATTCTCTAGCCGCAGTGGCATTGGAAGCTGCTGTGCGTCACACAGTATACTCGATTGCTCAGATGCAGATGCAGCTTCACATGCAGATGTTCCTCGCAATGAGTCTGGTTCAAGGCCTCTCTCTGGCCTCTGCCACACCATCAGTCCTGGACCCTCATTGAGATTCCTCTTGGATATCCTGCTGTTGTCCAAAGTCACGAGACCCTGTGGCTCTGGTTCTGCAGGACCAGCTCCTTCATGAGCTCTGGCAGCTCACAGATGGAGTAGATGGGGTGGACTGACTCAAAGTAGTGGAACTGGGCTGAATGATAGCTGAGTTGCTCAGACCGGGCCTCTACTGGGCCAGCAATTTTTAAATACACTGTCCTACCTACCTATCTTTAAAGGAGTGCTTTCTAGGGACTTTAAAGAACTCTTATGCTCTTACTGCTTAGATATCAAAGTAAATCCTGAACGACTGGAAACTGGCACTGTGAGCCCTCATGGTACCTGCTTACAGAGCTGCAGAACTCTGTCTAGGCTGGGTGAAAGGCAGGTGTTTTGAGGCAAACTCCCATTCTGCCTGGGAGGAGTTTTACATCACCCACCCCAGTCACGGTCATGCTCACTTCCCAGTCCTCCCGTGTCTACTCCCCTTCCCTTGTGACCATCCCCCTGCCCAAAATCTGCTTGGGAATTTATCATTCACACACATGTCTATTTAGCTTAGGGATACTAGAATTCATAGTTTGTGGTATATTTCGAAGAGATCTGGGAAGAGGGAGGGTAGAGGTTCCTCCTCCAGTGTTCAGCAGAGCACTAATCTGGGCATGTCTGTGAAGAGACTGACAGCAGGGTAATGTGATGGTTTGGATATGTTTAGCTCTTAGGGAGTGACACTGTTAGGAGGTGTGGCCTTGTCAGAGGAAGTGTGTTATTGTGGAGACAGACTTTGAGGTCTTATATGCTCAAGCTACCCCCAGTATGGCACAAGTCAAGTTGTAGAACTCTCAGCTCCTTCTCCAGCACCATGCCTGCCTGCAGGCTGCCATGCTCTCCACCATGATGACAATGGACTGAACCTCTGAAATTGTAAGCCAGCCCCAATTACATGTTGCCCTTTATAAGAGTTGCTGTGATCGTGGTGTTTCTTCACAGCAATAAAGCCCAAACTAAGATACTAGGCACACACAAAAGCAAGAAACCTGGCACATAATGAGGAAAATAAATAGATCCTGGGCCGGATTTGATAAGTTAGATTGCGTTGAGAAAAACTTGAAGCTGTTATATAATTGTTTTACAGGTTCAAGGACATAGACCATATAAAAATTGGAATGGCCAGAATTCACCTTCAGAGCCTAAAATAACATCCAAGATAATAAATATACCAGATGAAATTAACAGAAAGTAAGCTATTAAATGGAGAAAGGTTAGGGAATGCAAAGCTACAGGAAGCCATTAAGAAGTAAAATAATAAAAAATGTTAGCTGGGGCATGAGGGCATATGCCTTTGATCCCAGCACTTGGAGGCTTGTGGATCTCTGAGTTCCAGGTCAGCTGGTCTACAAAGTGAGTTCCAACACAGCCAGGGCCATAAAGAAGGGCCACAGAGAAACCCTGTCTCAAATACCAGCGAGCGGTAGAGCAGCTGTAAAAAGCCCAACCAGGAGCAGCTGTAGGAAGCCCAACCAGCAATTGAGGATCCTGAATGGATTGAAGGAGAAGGAAAAAAAATTTTTAGGGAACAGTAACTGAAAAATTTCCAGTTGTAATGAGAATTATTAACCCACTGACCTGAGGATCTGAATAATCTCGTGTATTGACACTTGAGGAAAACCACACCTACACACAGAGAATTAAACGCTAAAACCTATTGGTAAAGAAAAAAAAATCTTCAAAAGTTATTAGGGAAATAAATGATGGCATATCCACAAAATACAGAGCTCCGCAGTGTGCCTTTAAAGGACAGGAGTGGGGGTATGGGGGGGCGGGCGTCAAGGCGGAAGAGCCAGCCTTCCGGCTCTGCTCACTACAAAAACCAGTGACAGTAGCTGCCATCAGGAGGGGATCTGCACACTAAGAACTAGGAGCATTGTAAACACTGCTGCAAATGAAACTGCAAGCTCAGCGTCACTATTCCTGTTATTTCCATCCCCCTTTAAAAAAAAAAAAATCAGACTTTAAACAAAAGTAGTAAAGATGAATTACTCGGCGTCTTTCAGTGGGAAAAAATGGCAATGCAAGTAGCCATGAATGACAGCACTTGAAAATAGACTATGATAAGTTAAAATCTACTAAATCAGAAACTTAATGACAATGAAAACAAGGAAAGAATTACAGCTAATAAGCTAATAAAAGAGACAAGATTTTAAAACTTAAATACTAGCATTAAACACTTGCTCTCCAGGACTCTTCTCAAGAAGCCCTTGCACGAGCGACCACAGATGTGTGCACAGAATGGATGTTATTGTTTGTAATAATGAAACACGTGATCAAAAGTCAAAAGTATATGGGAAAGGGACAGGTATTAGTTGTTTAAAAAAAAAAGGAAGGAAACCTTACCAAATAATAGTTTTGGTCTCATTAGCCATATCCTTACAACTTTGAGGGTCTGAAAAGAATTCTGCTTTAAGGAGAGAAGATCTGTGAGTTGAGAATGGAATCCCCTCTCTTTGGAAGTACACGTCCCCGGGTGGGCTCGAACCACCAACCTTTCGGTTAACAGCCGAACGCGCTGACCGATTGCGCCACGGAGACACAGAAGTAAACGGCCTCCCCATCTCATAAGAAACCAGTCACCTGCCTCCAGCTTGGCTCCTCTTACTCTCCTTGCTCACGCTGTGCTTTTCTCGCCAGGATCGCCACAGCACGAAGTAAAGCTTGCTCTCCTTAAAAAGAAACCGGAAAACAAAAGCCGCACGAGCTAGTTCCAGTGGGCCCAAGAGAGGGCACCACGCTACCAGGGCTAAGATTGGAACCGACGTGACCGTGGGCATACGCTAAAACATCACCAGGCGTCCCAAACACGAATTCCCTTATTTCTAGTGGCTTTTGTTTTTAAATTTACAAACATTTACTTAAAAAAAAAAAACTTGCCTTATTGAGGAGCAGTAAACAGTAAATGGCTTTGCTCTTCAGCTGAGGAGCCTCGTTTTTTCTCTGGCGTCTTCCTTTTTTTCTTCCCTGACCTACTTTCTTTGCTCCCTTTCACGACTCCCCCTTAACCCTCTCGCCTTTTCCCAGCTCTCGCTGCCCCGTCGGCCGCAGCGAAGTCGGCTGGAGTATGAGGGAGGCCCCATGCCACAGGTGCTGGTCAGGAGAAACCTTGGATTTTCTGTGTCTCCATAAAGGAATAGCAACATGAACCGCACCAGATCTCTTGTTCTGGCTCTTGAATAGAGAGCAGTGAGAAGAGCGAGCGCTTGAGGACTGCGCATGCTCTGCTCCTCGGTGTTTAAAAGGAGGGGGTTGAGGGTAACAGGAAAGAAGATAGAAGCATCATTAAATGGTATCAGCCTTGAAGTGCAGAGTCTAAGAGAAAGTGAAGAGACCGTGGGAGAAAGCTGACATGCCCGGCGTAGCTCCCTCGCCTCCTTTTAGGTTGGCTTCAAACTCAGACTCAGCTTTCCCAAGTGCTGGAATTAAAAGAATGACCCACTACATCCAGACTAGAATGTGACTTTTCTTCTGCTTCCAGCAGACTAGAATGTGGCTTTTCTCCTGGTCCCAGCAACCAGAGCCCGCAGAGAGGAGACCCCTACAGTCCGTGAGTGCCTCAGGTTGGTGCACTGGGCCATGGGTCAGTCTACAGAGATCATCCTTTGAATAGACACTTGGGACTAAACTCATTCGCACAACGTTCTATCTCCCCTGACAGTTAAGTAGGAACATTGTTGTGGATACAATAAAAGCCTCATCTATCTTCACGTTGACTGAAGATCACGACCTTCCCTCTTACCCAAATGCCATTATAATTTTCAGTTGCTCTGTGCAGGAGACTGAGGCGACTTTCATATGACGATGCGCTGCCCGCGACATTCACATGACGCGGCATTGTCCAGTCAAGCAGACCACCTTTTAGCTGATGCTGGGCACTCAAAGCCCTGCGCCATTTCATCTGCACACTCTATCCTGTGCACTAACGGTACCCTTCTTCCAGGCCCATTCTTAGTCCTCTCACCAGTACTAAAATCCACCAGAGACGCCAAACTTCCTTAGTGCCGAAACAGGGAATTTTCTAAATTTTAAATCAGCTCAGGCCATCATAACAAAATACCAAAGCTTATGCTTTAAACAATTTTATACCAGCGGTGTTTTCCATTCCCAATAAAACAGACCATCCCAAAGGAGGGAGAGGTCACTCTCTGGGATTTTTCTCCGTCTAAGGACACTGACCTAATACGAGGGTGGATCCCTCATGACCTCATCTGGATGAACCCAAACGTCCTAGTATCTAAAAACCACCATCACAAGACTAACAAGGGTTTTTACTCCCACTGTGGCTGGGTTAAAAGAAACTACCTGTTTCCGCCCGGTTTCGAACCGGGGACCTTTCGCGTGTGAGGCGAACGTGATAACCACTACACTACGGAAACTACACATGCTCCCTTTTCTGCTCGACTGCTTGAGAATCGTGTACCTGCTACCAGCTTCTAACATGAATTCCAAAGGCATTTTAAATTTTAACCGGCACACCAGTGATCCCTCAAACAAGCAGACAGCAGCGCCTGAGTGGCTTGTCTTAGAAGTTTGCGCCCAAGAGGACGCACAGGCTGCTCTTCACCAGGGTGCAAGTTCATGAACTGTGCATATCCTCCGAGGGACGCCGGTGCTATAGGAAGCTACAAGATCCCGGGCATTTGGGTATGTCCCAGGTTCTGGGCACTTCATGTAAGTCCTGCTCCTGGGAAGCGAGGGCCGCAGAGTGTTTTGTTTGTTTGTTTGTTTTTGTTATGTTTTTCTTTCATGGCGCCAACAACCGTTAGTGTTCTTGTCCCTTGAACACAGATCGATGTGTCTATTCAACTATAGCTGTAGGACTTTTCCTCTGCCCCTGCGCTCTACTTTCCCGTGTTGCTCTTCTCTCCTGTGACCTCGAGTGGCCTGCCCTCACAAGCCCTGATTTAGCTTTTAGTGTCTCCGACTCGAGACCCAGAGGGGGCCCCTCGGGTCCCGGCTGCTGCCATTTAGTCTGTGCAACTCAAAGTCCAGTACTTAATCATCTTACAAGTTAAGATATTTGTTTTTTGTTTGTTGTTTGTTTTTGTTTTTAACCAAATATCAACCCAAGCCAAACCGCTCATTCTCAGCGTGGATTGCATTCGTTTGAGGACCCTGCCGTCAGGTCAAGTATAAATCACTGGGACACTCTGGGTATTGCTAACTCAGACTTCAGAACTTCTTTGGTCTTGAGATACTTTTTCGAACCACAGGTTTGATTTATTCTTTACAATTTTGGACGCATCTTGTCGTTGTTGTTGTTGCTGCTGCTGCTTTGATTTCCCTGTTCAACTAGTTATGAAGTGCGATTCTTAACCCAGCACAGTTCACCTTACAGCAAATTACCAGAACGACGGAGAAAAGCTGAGACTGAACTGATCTTAACCAATCGGTCAGTCCATTTTCTCGAATACCGTTTTCTTTGGGAGAGACCCTGCCTGTCGTCCTCTGTAGCCAGAGACTTCCTGGTAGCTTTAAGTGGTGAAATTTCGAGAAACTTTTCTCTCCCATCCTTCACAGTCTATCTTCGCACTCCCACACCCATCTGGACCATTAATCGCGTCTAGATATTTCGGGGATACAACAAAGACAAGACAAAGGGGGCAGATGTTCATTCTGGTACAGAAGCGGGAAGGGTAGTGGGCGCCCAAAGACCACAGAGTGTCTCGGGCGCCCACTTGCCTCGCCCGCCCTGCAGATTCCATAGAGACTTGGCAACGAGTCTCTGCTGGCTGGATTGGCGGTAGTATGCAGTTCTGCCTCAAACAGGAGCCGCTGGAATGGTAGGTACTCCGTTCTTCCTCTGGCTGGTTCTAGACAACAGACCCATAAGACCAAAGGAAACGGGTAACAATAGGACAATTCAGCGACGTCCAGGGTAAATCTAGAGTCTGGTGTTAAACAGATCTCCAGTACCTTTTCCAGTCTTTGCCAAAATTAAGAAATCACAAAAGGGGGCATTGTGTAGATAAAAGCTGATAGACACTTGAAAGAAAAGGCTTCGAGGAAAACAGGGGTGCCTTCGATTTTCACAGGACTGCAGAAGAATGAGCGTCCACGACTGGAAGAGCACAGGTGCATTGTGGGTAAATCTGGAGATCAGTTCAGGCTCCTGGAGCCCTTGCTGCACCTATCCAGATTGTCTTAAGTTCCTTCATCCTTCAGACTCCTTTAAGATGTTCCTGAGGTCTCTAGGCCTCCCCTCCTTCTCACTCTGGTCAACCTCTCTCCCCCTGCATCCTTACTGTCTCTCCTAGTTTTCAGGTAATGAATAACACATAACAATGACAAATGTTCTTAAGTGAGATGTTTACATAGTGTTGAGTATCTTTGTTTGAAAAAAGATTGCCTTATTTACCCCCACACCTGGGTGTCTGTCTATACATGTCTGCCACCTAAAACATTCCACATGTATTTGTTGAGAAATGAAAACTAATTTAATGGAGTTTTCTCACTAAGTCCTTTCCTAGAGATAGAAATAAATGCCGATCTTAAAGCTGGATGTGGTGGTGTTCTTTGGTATCAGGGTATCAGTTCAATCCATCCTTGGGCTACAAGGCCAGTGGGGGGATATGGGAGGGGGGTTAGAAATACAGTTCTGGACATAAATCTTGATTCTGCACCCACAAACTACACAGTAGTTGGCCAATTTACTTAAACGTTTATATTCTGGTATCATTAGTAAAATGCCAGTTACAGAACTAAATTACTTGAATCTGTGATATGTACATTTGCTTTAAGTTTGATGAAAACATAGTATTCAATAAATGTGAGTGTCCTACCCCCATTCCCACCAGACTCTGAGGAATCATTTTCCTCTTTGCCATACAGAATACTTACTAAAAACTGAAGAAGTTGCCAAGAGCATATGTGTTACACAAACCACCCTATAACTTACAGAAAATGGAGACCTAGTTGTGGGATCAGAGGAGGCTCTGGGTGAGTGAAGTGCTGAGGTGGGCCTTCCTCTAGTGAAAGTTCAGGGAGATTGAGAGGCCTTTGCTCCTCAGGAACCTAATGCAAATGTTATAGGGTGTGCAGAGAATGTCCATCATAGCGTTCTTCCCCCTCACTCCCCAGATAGTCACAGCCTAAAGTCAACCTCCCTGCACACTGCCTACTCCTATAAAGATCAGCTAAATCCTCTGTGAGTTTGAAGCCAGAAGATCTACAGAGTGAGTTTCAGGACAGCCAAGGCATCCTGAAGTGTGTGTCCACCGTCTTGCCTGTTATGAGAAAGACATGGGAGAGACTCTTTCCTCAGACTGAGTAGCAGACTCAGTCATTCCCCTTTGCTGGTTCCTTCTCTAACACCTGATGTGGCCTGGTTTCAGTTGAAGCATTTTGTTATGAAGAACTTGTCAACAGCTTCCCTGAAATGAAGGATGCGGGAGAAAAAGTGTCTAGATCCAGCTTTTCTCCAGTGCTACCTAAAAGGAATTGAAATAATACTAGCTTGAAAAAGTGAGGGTATCTGAGGAGATTCCACAGGTTCACATGATCACAAGACCAGGATGCATGGGGAAATGAAGACGGAGGCCCTCAATGAGGTCCTTTGATGAGGACCTCCTCAGCCATGAGGAGCCACACAGCCTGCTGGAGAAAGATGGAACAGGTATTAAAATAAAGGGTAGTCGAGTATAGTGGCACATGCCTTAAATTCCAGAACTTGGAACACACAGGTTCTCCATGACTTCAAGAGCAGCCAGTATGGTCTACACAGTGAGTCACTGTCTCAAAATAAATAATAAAATAAAAAGCAAAAAACAAAAACAAAACAAAACAAAAAAAAAAAAAAAAAACCCAAACAAACCAAAAAACTATGAGAATTAAGTAATTAAGTAACTTAATTAAGTAATTAAGTTTAAATTAGGTGAAAAGGTGAATTTTAAAATTCTTACACTTGCTGGGCAGTGGTGGCGCACGCCTTTAGTCCCAGTACTTGGGAGGTGGAGGCAGGCGGATTTCTCAGTTTGAGGCCAGCCTGGCTACAGAGTTCCAGGACAGCCAGGGCTACACAGAGAAACCTGTCTCGAAAAACCAACCCCCTCCGCTCCCCCCCCCAAAAAAAAATCTTACACTTAAGATGAGAGATTGTCCCTTTGGAAATCAGGATGTTTATAACTTGAAAGTTTTAAGTATCATAGAGGAAAAATAGTTGAAGATGCCAAAACTCAGCTCTGAGTTCACTGAGAGAGTCAGCAGTAGAGTGTAAGGATGCTGGGGCTTGAGTTAGAATGGGAAGCTACAAAGCTTGGGGACCCCCACCTTCTGTTGGTCTGCCATGCTCAAAACAAGCACTGTCCTCCCACAGAGGCCTGGAGAACAGAGACCCACATGATCAAGATATACACTAGGAATGGATGGTTTAATCTGCCTCAACAGAATTGGCACCTGAAGTGAGAGTACAAGAAAAAGTCACAAAAACCCCAGTCTATTTTCACACAGTAAGCAACCAGGAAAGCGCGCGAACGCAGCTCCCCCACTACCACAAATTATGCAGTCGAGTTTCCCGCATTTGGGGAAATCGCAGGGGTCAGCACACCCCAAGTGCAATGGGTGAGCCTCGCCCTGGGAAAACCACCTTCGTGATCATGGTATCTCCCCTGCCAGGTAAGTATGCTTCCCGGACGCCCGGCCCCGACTCACACCCGCCGGCCCTCCACCCTTAACGCGTGGTCACTTCGCCCCGCCCGGCCGCGGGCCTCTCCGGACGCACACGCCATCCCTGCGCTCCGCTGACACCCGCGGACCCGCTCTCTCTCCCACGTCGCGCGCGAAGTCCCTCGCGTTTTCCCGGCGGCTGCGGCCGCGACAGCCCCTGCGCGACCCTCATCTGCATAAACCCCGCCCCTGTCAGGCACCCAGAGGTGACATCACGTCCCTACCTTTTGCTGCCCGGTTCGCGGGCCCTGTTGAACTTTCTCGCTTTGCGCAGTGCTGGAGCGTTGAAGGGCCAGAGACAAACCGTCTTGCATCCTCTCTTACCCCTCAGTAGCCGCTCTTCCCTCCCCTCCGCACTCCCTCCCCCAGGTCCCAGCACCCTTGTGGCTTACTGAGGTGTGGACGAACGGACGCCCATCTGTGTGTGTCTGTGTTTCTGTCTCTGTCTCTCTCTCTGAGACTGAGTCTCTCAACATAGCCCCGGCTGTGCTGGAGTTCATTATGTAGACCAGGCTGGCCTTGAACTTACAGAGAGTCTCCTGCCTCTGCCTTTCCTGCGGTGCGATTAAAGGTATGTGCCCCCACACCAGGTTTTTGTTATTTGTTTTGTTAAGGTTTCTCTAGGTAGCCTTGGCTATCCTGGAACTCACTCTGTAGAGTAGGCTGCCTCTAACTCGAGAGCTTTTGATTAAGTAGTTGATCCAATTTTTAAGTCCTTACTTTTGGACAGTTAACCAGTAAACAGATGCTGGTGAGATGGCTCAGCGGTTATAGACCATCTACTCATTCAGAGAACCAGTGTTCAAAACCTAGCAAAGACATGGTGGCTCCGGACAAATGAATCTGATGCCCTCTTCTGGCATGCATGAATACCTGCAGACAGAGCACACTTAAAAAAAAAAAAAAAAAAAAAAAAAAGTCATCTAAATAGAATTAGCAATCAGTTAACCAGTAAAGGGCAATTTCACTTAGACAATTTTACTATTGCTTGGTGAGGTAACCTGTGGAGTGTCTAACACTTGAGCTGTTTTATTTGTTATTTAGGGGAAAAGGCAAGAGATCTATTAAGTTCTACTTCAGAATAAGCTGGGCTGCCGGGTGTGGTGGCGCACGCCTTTATCCTAGCACTTGGGAGGCAGAGACAGGCGGATTTCTGAGTTCGAGTCCAGCCTGGTCTACAGAGTGAGTTCCAGGACAGCCAGGGCTACACAGAGAAACCTGTCTCGAAAAACCAAAAAAAAAAAAAAAAGAATAAGCTGGCTAAAGAGATGGCGCAATTGTTAAGAGTGCTTGCTGCTCTTCATAGGACCAGAGTTAAGTTCAGTGCCCAGTACTTACACCCACAGTTCCAGAGGATCCAACACCTTCTGTCCTCTGTGGGAACTTGCAGGTATATGCATATAACAGACAGACACAAATAAATAGTAAAAATAAATAATAAAAAGAATTATGAACCAGAGCAGAAATTCTCATACACTAAAAACTGGTGAATTGAAGAACTATGAACAGAGCTGCGTGTTGTGGCACAGGTCTTCTCAGCACTCAAGAGGCAGAGGCATGCAGAGCTCTGTGAGTCGAGGTCAGCCTGGTCCACTGCTGCAACCAGCACAGCTTTGTGAGCTAAGAAATGACAGGCACACATACAGAGGAGCTGGGATCAGATGGCAGGCTGCTGGTGGAGACCGGCCAGAAGCCTGGAAACTCAGCCCGTTTATTATACACGGTTGGAGGAGACTAGCCCACGTTAAGTTCTGAAAAGAAGTCAAGCACAGTGGTGCACACTCTAATCTCAGGAAGTGGAGGCAGGAAAACTATGGGTTTGAGGTTGCTTGGATTCTAGAGCGAGATTTTTTTTTTTTTTTTTTAAAGAGTTGAGGGTGGGTAGGGTATGTCTTAGTTAGGGTTTCCATTGTCATATGTTGTGAAGAGACACCATAACCACAGCAATTCTTATAAAAAAACATTTAATTGGGGCTGGCTTACAGTTTCAGAAGTTTAGTTCATAATCATCATAGCAGGAAGCATGGCAGCATGCAAGCAGACATGGTGCTGGAGAAGGAGCTGAGAGTTCTACATATTGATCCACAGGCAGCAGAAGGAGACCATGTATCACACTGGGCAGAGGTTACCATATAAAAGAACTCAAAGCCCACCTCCACAATGACGCACTTCCTCCAACAAGGCCACACCCACTCCAATGAGACCACCCATCTAATAGTGCCACTCCCTGTGGGCCAAACATTCAAACACAAGACTATGGGGGTTGTACCCATCCAAACCACCACAGGGTTCTTGTTTGTTAAGTACAAAGCTCTGGGTTTTATCCTCAGCATAGCAAGACAGAGAAACTACTTTCTATTTTAGAAATTAGAATGTGCAGGTGGCTGTGTCTGTGGTCTAGGTGGCTACTGATTCTGTGAGCATTGGAAAGTCATTTGATTACTCATGGCAGTTTGAATCTTTAGTGTCTTTCAAAGGCTCTGTGTTTAAACACCTTAGTGTCAGGCAGACATGGCGATAAGAGTTCCAGGACAGCCAGAGGTACATAGAGAAACCCTACGTCAAAAACAGTCTTAGTCTTAGCCTCCAGCTTTGGGTTATGGGAGAGGTAAATTGAGATGAAGTTTTACCGCCATTGGAGATCCACCCCTTGGTGGAAATTCTGGATCTCAGCCCCATTCTCTTCCTCTCTGTTTTGCTTTCACACCACGGAATAAAGTTTTGTTCTGACACACCTTCCCACTGAGACGTGCCTCCCCCTCCCTATGAAAAAACTGGAAGCAATAGGTCTACTCGATCATGAACAAACTTTTTAAAATAAACTATCTTCCCTCAGAAACTAATTTACATTCCTTCAACAAAACCCTTAAAATTAATGGATACTTTAAGAGAACTAATTGTATACTAATAACTAAACCTTCATTCAAATTGTAATCAATTATTACACACATGTTCCTTAATTCTTCACTCCTTCCGTAGCTGACAGAAGCTCTCACTTTATCCTCTGGGGATCCCTGGGGCAGACCTTATGCTCACTCACTGCCACATAATGACGAAAGTCTCTCTTCCCTCCTTCCTGCAGCCCATTTAGCCTATTGTAAAGTGATTCCAACACTTGAGAACTTCCTTGTACTAACTTAGTAGCTGCTGGAAGCCAGAGACACTTTTCTCTCCACAGTCGCCCTCAGGCTGTATTGAAGCTAGAGTTCTTAAGGGAGAAGAGGGTGACTGGAGAGGGCTCCTGTTATAGATACATACCGACACCTACTGGGCCCCTAGGATTTTTATCCAATATCAGATAAAATGTGAATCATTTTTCTTTCTACACAGCAGAGTCACATGCCAGTAAGTACCAAAACCAAAACATAACACATACCTCAGAACAAATCAACTGCCAATCCAAACAGACTCATACATTGCCTTTATCTGCCATGTGTCACCTAACAGAGGAAGGAACACTGCTGGACATTGCTCAGCAGAAAGAGCATCCCTAGATGCTCATTTCATAAAATCAAACCAGAAATCCATATGTACACCACTGATGGGAGAGAAAGAATCCACAGTATACAGATAGAGATAGAAAGTTATTGTGCTCGCTTCCGCAGCACATATACTAAAACTGGAACAATACAGAGAAGATTAGCATGGCCCCTGCGCATGGATGACATGCAAATTCGTGAAGCGTTCCATATATTAAAAAAAAATAGAAAGTTATTGTCCAATAACAGCGCTTAGTGTTGAAAACCCAAAGAGGCCTTGGGGAAGGGGTGGTACACACCTTTGATCCCAGCACTCAGGAAGCAGAGGCAGGAGGATCTCTGGGTTTGAGGCCAGCCTGATCTATAGATTGAGTTCCAGGACAGCCAGGGCTACACAGAGAAACCCTGTCTCAAAAAAAAATAATAATAAAAATAAACCCAAAGAGCTAAAGATAAAGGAATGAGTTTGATGGAGCTGTTTCTGCATAGGGAGCCAAAAGGTATGGGATTCTATTGACTATCACTGTCTCAGATGGAGCATTCATATAGAATAGCACTCCCTCTCACTGAAGGATAACATAAAGACAATAACATAGCCAATTTTATGTACCAGCCTGTCTAGGTCATCGTATAAAGATTTTTGGTCCAACATGATGTTAGATATTTTGGCAAAGGTATATTTTAATTAAATTATTTACTTAGTTTTTTTTTTTTTTGATAGAGTCCCTCTACATAATCCTGGCTGTCCTGAACTCATATGTAGACCAGGCAAAAGTGTATTTTAAATGAAATTAACTTTTACGTTAGTAAACACTAAGTGAAGCAAAATGTGAATCCAATCAGTTAAAGGTCTTAATAAAAACAGGTTGACCTTCCCAAAGAGAGAGTCATAATTATAATACTACATTATTTGTCCTAGAAGACAGACTTAAAAACCAAAATTCTTCCGGAACTCATTTGCTGGGACTCACACCTCGAACTTTTGATTTGCCACAATGATGTGGGCCAATATCTTAAAATAAATATTGATGGATCAACATGTTAGCTAAGTAGAAGTCTGTTCCATTCTTCTGAAAACACTGAAAGGCAGAGCATGTTATACTAATTCTCTCCTGTTTTCTGTCCACCAGAGACAGAGGGGAGGCACAAGCATCAGGGGCAGTGAGTGAGGATTTTCTCCTTTTGGGTCAGATGCTTAGCCCAAAGCTCTTCAAGAAGTCACTCTTGCCAGGACCCTCTAGCCCTGGTTAACCAGGTCACCAGAGAAATAGTCATAATTGTACAAACTGTCTTGGAGATGTAGCTGATGACCAGACAGGGAGATGTCCTTACTTGATGTCCTCATCTCCCACTTCACAGAAGAACAACCACGCCATTCCTGGTGTATTTCTATAATTTCTGTAGTTTGCTGCACTATCAGGAGTATGAAGATTTTTTTGATTTAATAAAATAAATTGGAATCTAAATTAGTTCCACACTTATGGAAAGTTATTTTTTAAGGTTGGTTGCTTAGAAGCTCATATACTATAATCTGGCATAGCATTTGTAAAGCTAGGGCTCAGACTCTTAGAAATACTTGTACAACTGGCAAAGAGTATTTGTAGGAGAATGTCTGCAGTAGCACTGTGTGTGAGCAAAGGAAGCAAGGAAATGGCTTAATTTTAAAAACACCACGTATAGGGATAAATAATGGTACAACGGAGGAAGAAGCGCGGGGTCGCTAGACTTTTAAAAAGGCTTTGCATATGTGAGCATAGATGCTACAGGAGACAGAGGCTGGTAGATTTTCCTGGCAACAGTGACGGGATGCTTGACATAGGTGTTGGGACTGGCTCCTCTGCAGTAGCAACACACATCCCTATCCTCTCAGCCATAACTCGAGTCTTGCAGTAACTCTCCAGGGATCAGAGGGGGTTTAAAAGGAAAAAAAAAAAAAAAATTACGGATTCAGTGAGTTCTATTGGGGCTCCGGGGTGTTAGCTTGATCTAGGCTCCACCTGCGCAGAGCCCGGTGGTGGACCTGTCACAGGGCAGGGGATCGATCACCTAGGGCTTAGGAATATTAAGCAAGCATGATAATGATGGACTTTGCTTTCCTGTTAGCATTATGGAATGGAGCAGTTACTTTATCAACCTCGTTTACAGTTGAAAAACAAAACCAAAACAGAGCTGTTCCCTCTTGTCTCTGGTCCCCCTGCTCCTGATTACAGCTGGCTTCATCAAATTCCCGTAGAACAGTTTTTGTTAGTCTACGTAGTGGAGAAAACAGCCTTTGACCTACAATAAAAGCCACAACCGTCCCTGGGTGGGCTTGAACCACCAACCTCTCGGTTAACAGCCGAACGCGCTAACCGATTGCGCCACAGAGACACAAGGGAATGGGTGACTACATTCTCTTGGAGAGTGAATTGTTCGGCTAGCCAGTATCACAGCCATTGCAAAACTCCTGGGTTAGTTCCAGTACCTGAAATTTTGGAGTATTTAGCGGCGAATACAATCGTTCTTGTTCCTTTGATGCCTGTACTTTGAGTCCATCCTACTGAAACCTGAACAGCTGAGCTGCCTTCTCCTTAGCGCTCCCGGGCTCAACCCCCGCCTCGTCCTGTGACAAGTCTGCCGCCGGGCTCTGTGCAGGTAGGACCTAAGTCAACCTAACACCCAGGGAGCCCCAATAGAACTCATTGAATCAATACTTTTTTTTCTTTTAAACATTTTTTTTTTGTCGAGATTATCATGAAGTTTTCATCATTTTCCTCTCCAAACTTTTTCTAATTTGTGGACTTTTTGCAAAAAAAAAAAAAAAAAAATTGTTAAAGACACTATACATGTGTATTGCATATGTATATATATTATGTCTAAATACATAAGTACAACCTGCTCATTTCTGTATAATGTTTTCAGGGCTGACATTTGGCATTGGATAACCAATGGGCGAACTCTTCTCTGGGAAAGGACCCCTGGGCCCCAGCATTCCTCAGTTGCCTGTAGTTCCTTCTGTCGGGCTGAAGTTTCGTGAGCTCTCCTGTCCACTTTGGCATGTGTATTGTACTTGCTCAGCCCATGTTTGTGCAGTCTGTTGGTGAGATTTTATGGGTCTAGCTTCTGACATTTCTAGGTGACACAATCTCACTGCAAGCTCCCTGATTCTCGGGCTCTTACAATCTTTCAGATCCCTCTTCCACATCATTCCCTGAGCCTTAGGTGTGAGGTCCCACCTCTATGTCACACCCTCAGGCCATTACTGCGGTTGGCGATGGTATTAGTATTATGAAACCATCATAATTCTTTTGCTACAGGGCTCCAACCTATGATATGACCACAGGAAGTAGTAATAAGGACCCGCAATTCTGGCCCTATACGTTGTTCCCGTATGTCTGTTCACTTCACTCTGAGACAACCCAAGTGTGGCAAGGCGGAAAATGAGCTGGAATGAGAGGAGCATTAGTAATAGTCCCTCAAAACCCTTCCGCTGCTAAAACGAAGGGTTCTCCTTCCCTTCATTCTTTGTTGCATTATGAGTAATAGGTAACCATTCTTTAGATATGACTTTCAAACAATGAACTCATGCCCAATACACATAGCAGGCTCTTCCACTCCTACTTCAAAAGACGAATCCAGATTTAAACCCTGTTCATTGGGGAACAAAAACCTGCTGCTGTCATAGGGCCCTGGAATCCAATTAGAGTCATTAGTATCAATTGAAATAGTGGGATCCTGTCCCCTTCCCAATTTAAAGGAGGGAGAGTTAGGAATATAAGCCCCGTAAGAAAAATTCTTTGCCTTACTTGAGCAGTGGTGATTGCTAACATGGCGAAGAACATGGTTGCAGGTATTTTATTTTGCCCCAGATAATATGCCATCTTTCCTCCTTCATTTGCTGATGAAGGCTGCACTCCAGGTGGGAAAAGTACAAGTCACTGTGTAGGACACTGGTTCTAACCTGGGGTTATGACCCCATAGGCTCACATGTCAGACATTTATATTACGATTCATAACAGTAGCAAAACTCCAGTTAGTAAGTGGCAAAAACATAATTTATGGTTGGAAGCCACCACAACATGAAGAACTGTATTAAAGTGTCAGGAAGGCTGAGAATCACTAAGGTAATGGTTTTGCAGTTGTTTGGCTGTCTGACCCCAAGTCAGATGAGCCATCTGTTCAGTAGGCAGGTCAGGGTCAACCCAGGTTGCTTGCTTTGCCTCTCAGTTTCTGAAGTCTTTCCGGAAACCAATAATCATCTGTCTCTGTAGAAACATGAGCACACCCTTCCCCCCGGGTTATAGCATTCTTTTTTCCATTGCAAAGAGCCTTCCTCTGTATATCAAACAGGTTGTAGTACTTTACCCTTAATACTTTCTTCAATAATAGATTGCCAATGAATTTCAGCTGGTGTAAACTCATTGCTTTACAATTCAACAATTTAAAGTAAATAATGAGTGTCATAGAATGCTTCTAGGCTTAAGGGCTGTCTTTCCCCCTTTTTGCTCAATTAACATTTCCTTTAATGTTTTGTTAGATCTTCAATGATGGCCTGTCCTTGAGAATCCTCAAGTAATGTTTAATATTTCATATTGTAAATCTCTTTTTTTTCTTCTTCCTTCCTTCCTTCCTTCCTTCTTCCTTCTCCTTCCTTTTCTTTTTTTTTCTTTTGAGAAGAGTTTCTCTGTGCAGCCCTGGCTGTCCTGGAACTCACTCTGTAGACCAGGCTGGCCTTGACTCAGAGATCCTCCTGCCTCTGCCTCCCGAGTGCTGGGATTAAAGATGTATTCTATCACCACTCAGCTTTTAGGTGTGTTGTGTGTGTGTGTGTGTGACCTATAAACTGGAACATTACCCATTTTAATTTAGGAGGAATACCCATGACAATAAAAGCTTCTTTTAAATGTAATCTAACTGATAAAACCTTTTCATTACTTAATGCAGTGGCCCAGAATGATATACATATTGCAACTTACCAAAAACTTTAATGTGTACTGCGTTTGTTAGCCATATCTCCTCTGGGATTGTTACCAAAGACAAACATGGCCTATGAAAAGTTCCCTAATCTGAAGTTATTAGTTTTGGGAACTTTTTTTGTAGTAAAGGAAATTTTATTTATTTATTTATTTATTTATTTTTTGGTTTTTCGAGACGGGGTTTCTCTGTGTAGCCCTGGCTGTCCTGGAACTCACTCTGTAGACCAGGCTGGCCTCAAACTCAGAAATCCACCTGCCTCTGCCTCCCAAGTGCTGGGATTAAAGGCGTGGCCACCACCACCCGGTGGAAATTTTATTTTTAAGGCTCTCCAGTTAGCACATGTACCTTCATGGAAATTTAAAATGTACAAGGATATAATTGATATGTATCCATTAAAGAATCTATGAGTTGATTAGCTTCGGCCACAGGGCCAGGGAGATGTGTGCTCTGATATGTGTAATGAAAAGTGATGAATTAATGTGATGAATTAATAGCTGGCACAACTGGGACAATAAAAGAAATAATTTTGTATCAAGGAAAACAGTGTAAATATGCCTAACAGTATATGCTGCATATTGTGAGTCTGTAACAATGTTTAAAGGTTGGGGAACATCTGACCAGACCATAATAACAGCTGTCAATTTGATCTTTTGAACAGATAAGATTTGTAACATGTTGGAAATGTCTTTTTCATCAAAGTATCCAGCAATTCCAAATTTATTAGCATCAGTCTATAAAAGTTAGTGTTTGATCAAGAGGTTCTTGCTTAATAATAGGATTGATAGAAACATCTGTTAAGTTTTGAAACTGCATACTCGATTTTTGAACAAGCTATCTGCCAATTTTCATTAATTTTCTAAAGATCTTGTTGCTGCCTTCTTAGTTTCAACAGGAATGCAATGATAGGCAGAGGGCTTCATAAAACTAAGAAGTTTTAAGTTAATTTGTTACAGGTTTTACATATTTTAAACAATACCCAATAAACTTACAAATCTTGAGGCAAGTTTAAATTTTAGACAAAGTTTTAGAGATTTAACGCCAAGAAAAGGAGCTGGAGATAGGCAACGAGAATTCCACTGGCAACAGTCTACTTTTGAGTTGTTTTAAAGCACATAATGTCTTTTCTGGGCTCTTCTCTTTTCTTCTTTCTCTTTCTGTCCTAGAGTCAAATGACCTTTTGACCCAGGACAGAGATTTAAAGACACTTTAAACAGGAATGCTTGGATTGGGAGAGGGTGGTTCATAACCCAACTTCAGAGCCAGCTTTTAACAAGGTGAAACAGCAAACCCCAACATTATCCATACCCAAAAGACGTCTGACTTCCTGCAAAACTAGTCAAAGGACCAGAGGGAGTGACAGGAGTGGGCAGAGACCAAAGAAAGCTCAGACATAAGGTATTTTGTGGGTCTTAAACAGTGGGTTTCATTGAGCCAATGAGAAGGACAAAGACTGAGTAAGTGCCAGGAGGGGCTGGGAGACAGAAGTGCAACCAATGTTACAGACAAACACAAGACCAGACAACTACTATATGGAGGGAATCCCAACTGGGATTCTCCTCACCTGAACAAATACAAACAGTAATAATAATCAGATAGGCAATGGCTGGCCCCATGCTCTCAACTGAGGGTGTCACCGTGTGGGGAGACACCTACCTGAATGTCAATAGGGCAAACCCTGATTTGATCTGCAGTAATAGGAATAATTTTTTTTTCTAGTCATGGTACTCTAGCTTCATCTTGCCACCATGTTCTGAATTGTAAATAAGTCTGGTTTTTAGAACAGCCCTCATTAAAAGCTTTCCAATCACATGGGATTAACCGGTATTCAGTGGGGGAGTTCTTGTAAAATTCTTTAAACATAAGCAGAATGCATTCTGTAAGTAACTACCATTTTGAGGGAGTCCTGACTGGGTTTTTATTGTCTTAAAGGAAATAGGACTGTGAGCAAAAGTGAAAGCTTCTTGTGGGAATTCATCATTAGGTCCAAACTGAGTTATAATTACAGGGTGTTGAAACAAATTACCTATGGAACATCATCTATAGGCATTTTGAAAATCCTGTCTTCTTTGAGCCTCATCTTGATCCTTTTGTTTTTGAGTAAAAGGCTTAGAAAACTTGAGATCATATGCAGAAATTCTGTCATCAAATGTTGGAACCACATCAACTGGATCCTCACATTTAGATAGCTAATTGTACGTTTCCTTTAATAGTTCTCCAAACTGACTTTTGGTAATAATGATCTCATCTTCTGAGGAGGAATCATGAGGATTTTTTGTTTTGTTTTGCTTTGTTTTTGTTTTTCCAAGACAGGGTTTCTTTGTGTAGCTGTGGCTGTCCTGAAACTCCCTCTGTAGACCAGGATAGCCTCAAACTGAGAGATCCACCTGCCTCTGCTTCCCAAGTGCTGAGATCAAAGGTGTGTGTAACCACAACCTTGCAAGATATTTTTTTCTTAATGCCTCTTCCTTCTCTTCTTCATATAAGATATCAAGATTTAAATTACTCTGAGTTTTAACATGCTTACTGGGTTTAGGCAGAGGTCTCAGTGCTGGTAAATACTTGGATTTGTTTTTGTTTTTTATTTCCATAGCCTTTTTCTTCTCTGGCTCAATACCAGTCATTGCATAACTGGACAAGCTCTTAGAATCAGTCTGTAAAGGTTTTAAAGCATTGGGAACTGAAGTGCAAGTGGACCAAACAGCAATAGGAATATTTCCCCCCTTTGATGAGCTCTTTCTAGAGTTCATAATTTGCATCCATATCTTATAATTTAATGTACTCCTCCCCTCTGAGTGGAACCAATATCAATGTTTCTTAATCTGTTTAAACAATTGTGGAAAGGTTTCCTGTTTTACACATACCCCATCTCCTTTAAGCAAGACTTTGAGCAATTGTGTGTGTGTGTGTGTGTGTGTGTTGTGTGTGTGTGGCTCAACAGCAATTGGGTGCTTCTGGTTTCTGAGGAGGCTGACTTTAGCTTTGAGGTGCCTCTTCTTTAAGACACATCATGGATTCCTGCCCTTTTAAGCTAAACTGAAAGGAAAAGTATTGTCTTGGGACCCCCAAGACTAAGTTCTCAGCACAAAGGAGATTTAATTGCCCCAGAGGGACAGGGGACAGGGAATAAGAGACAAAGACGGGACAAGGATGAAGGAGAAGGGGAAGGGAACAAAAGAGAGGGGACAGGGGTGTTTGTCCTGGAGTGGAACAAAGGATGCCTTCAGATAGAAAGGAGACAGACACGGCCCATAAGCAAATGACAGTTCATAAAGGCACAAGAGGAAACCCCAGATTAGGATGGGGTATTTCATTTTGATTGGGCATGTGAATTAGGTGAGCCAAAGAGGGCTTTTGATTGCTGGACTTCAATACTTTGATACCTGGACCTTGGTAGTCAGTCTCAGGGAGAGGAAGTGACCAAATAAGGGGAAAGACCTTGGTAGCTAGCTTCAGGAATGTGACCTATTGACTTGTACCAAGGCAGAGGGAGTAGAGGAGAAGGACAAGGCCTGCCTGAGCCATGCTTACCACACTCAAGCTGACCAGAGTCTCCTCAGAAACCATGACCGAACAGTCCCCACTTTGGGCAGCGAACCCATCATGTGGTCAAGCAGCGCTGGTCATACTTGCATTAAATGTTCTAGTACAGGGGCTGGAGAGTTGACTCAGTGGTTAAGAGTACCGATTGCTCTTCTAAGAGGTCCTGAGTTCAATTCCCAGCAACCACATGGTGGCTCACAACCATCTGTAATGAAATCTGATGCCCTCTTCTGGTGTTTCTGATGACAGCTACAGTGTACTCATCATATATATATATAAAATAAATAAAATCTTTTAAAAAAAATGTTTTAGTACAGAGACAGTGAACTCAAACGCAGTCAGGAAATTTATACACAGTGCGATTAAGATTCGCCTAACACTCACAGTCCCACAGATGACATCGAAGAGAAGTAGATAGCACAAGTAGTGGGCAGTTCTGTCCTGCAGAAGCCATCTTTACTCTACAGCCCAGTGGTCGTATCCTAGGAACGGGAGGCAAGCGGGGCGTTTCCAAGGTTCGGTAGAACTAGACAGGCAGGAGCTGCTGGAAGACAAGGGCTTCCCGCAGCAGGCAGGCAGCAGGCAGCAGGCAGCAGGCAGCAGGCAGCAGGCAGCAGGCAGCAGGCAGCAGGCAGCAGGCAGCAGGCAGCAGGCAGCAGGCAGCAGGCAGCAGGCAGCAGGCAGCAGGCAGCAGACAGGGGAGAGTAACTTCTGCCTTGTCTGGCGTGGGTGCTGTCCAAGGTCTGGATCAGATTGTGGCAAGCGTGCCTCTGTGGTTTAGCATAAAGCATTAGAGTTCCAGGGCAGAGCTCTGCAACCTGAGAGAGGCTAATCTGGTATAATATCCTTGGCTTGCAATCTCTTTGCATTTATGTTTGAAAATAAAGACAGAGAAACTAAAGTGGATGCCTTTCCTTTATGGCCTTGACCTGGTACATGGAATTCTCTGTTTTCTAACTTCATGGCCTTGCCCAGAGGACTGGAGGCTGTTTTCTTTATCTTAAAATCTGAATTTTACTGTATTGTCTTGAGGTTGGTTTTCCTGTGTTTGTTTGCTTTTGGTTGCTGTGATGAAGGCCATGATCAGGATCCTCTCCAGGAGAGAGGAGAGGAGAGGAGAGGGAGAGGAGAGGAAGAGGAGAGGAGAGGAGAGGAGAGGAGAGGAGAGAGAGGATTCATTCACATTACATTTTTTTTTAATAAGAAAGCTTTTTATCCTATTTGTTGTTTGTATATGCTTGTGTGTATTTGTTTAGGGGCAGGTGAGGGAAGGGCAGAGGTCAGTTCTCACATCCCACCATGGGGTTCCGGGAACTGAACTCAGATCATCAACACTTGGTGGCAAGCTCCTCCACCCTACTGAGCTGTTTCGCCCATAACCTTATTTCTCTTGTTCACTTCCACGAAGCCTCCCCAAGAGCTAAGAAATATAAACAAAGCTCAAATTCTGAACTTTTTTTTCTTATTAAAAGTATAGTTTTCGAGTCGACTCTGTTGGCAGGTATTGCTAGGGACATAGACTATTTCCTTCTTAGAACCCCAAAGGGCCAGAGAGTACAGAGGCTAACGGTGGTGAGTGACTTCGTATGTACAGGGTATAAGGGTCCTTTGGCTCCTGCACCCGCTCCCCTCCCCACCATCCCCATCCCCCGACCTGGGTTTCCAGGGCTCTGGATCTGCCTAGGACATTCTTCCTGCAGGGAATCGCAACCAGTGGTCAGCCCAAAGTCCAGCTGGAATCATGAATCTTCTAGCTTTTGGATTTCTAAGGTTCTGTAGGAAGAAAATAATCATTTTAGTGTCTAAATCAAGTACCACACAGGTATACCGTTTTAAAGTTGAATTCTTTGGTCTAACTCGAAAACGGCAGTATTGCAAATCTAATGGAATGTTTTGTAACTTGCAGACACAGTGCTGTCTCTACTAATTAGATAGAAGCTTAAGAAAGTTTGAAAAGAGAGACCCTGCATTGGCCGGGAATCGAACCCGGGTCTCCCGCGTGGGAGGCGAGAATTCTACCACTGAACCACCAATGCTCCCTATACAACTAATTTGAAGGGTAGCAGGATCTAATTTCTTTAACAAGATGTATATTTTCCTGTGATCTTATTGTTGGCTAAAAATAGCTAACGCATTCAAAACAAACGCTTTTATACAAGAATTGTACTAGAGAAAACCATAAGCGTCTGATTCTCTTGACCCCCTTCTATGCGGGAAAATAGCTCTTTCAGGCTCTTATTCATGAGCCTCTTATTTCTGATCCCTGATCTTCAATTTTTAACTTCAAATGGTTGCCTCGGTGTTTGTCTCCGTGTTTATGAGGTGATCAATTTGTGGGTGACCAAGGTAGAAGTCTAATCAAGGAAGAAATAAGAGGAATTAAAATTAAAGACAGTGGAGGCGCACGCTTTTAATCCCAGCACTTGGGAGGCAGAGGCAGGCAGATTTCTGAGTTCGAGGCTAGCTTGGTCTACAGAGTGAGTTCCAGGACAGCCAGGGCTACACAGAGAAACCCTGTCTCGAAAAACAAAACAAAAAATTAAAGGCAATATAGGGGCAGAATCAAGACAGACACAATCGAAATTTGGTTTGAAGACTTAGTTTTTGTATGTTTCCTTAGATAAAAACTCCAATCTCAATACTACAAATTGTGTCTAGTTTAGTTGTTTAAATTTACTAGACTGTTTACAGACTCTCCACCGCATCATAAACGGCACTTCTCCATACATTATTTCTTACATTGGCTCAAAAGCTGGCTTCCCTGAATCCTGTCTTATCTACTCTGGCCCACTTGTAACATTGTATCTCAAGTGACCATTTTTCAATATAAACCTGGATACATCTATAGTCAACACAAAACCCAACCTCATCTGTTGGAAGCATGTGTTACTCAGCTTCAAACCCATAACAGACACTGCAGAATAAAATGAACAGAGAAAATAGTGTTATTTTAACTCATAGTTTAGAAGCTGTCTCAGGTTTCTCTGACTGTGATACACACCCTGGCCAAAAGGCAATCCTATTTTTATCACAGACGAAACAACAATCTTGTATTACATTTTTTTTTCCCAGCTAGTCTCACTCTGCATAGATACTGTTATTACTTAGCATAGATCAAAATATTTTTAACCCTCCATAGTTTTGGTCTTGAATATCTTCCCAATGCCCATGTGTCAAGGACTTGATTTCCAGCCTATGGCATTATTGGAAGACCCTTTAAGAGGTATGACCTATTGGAAGAAAGTTAAGACACTGGGGTATGGGTGTGTGTGTGCCATTGATGGGGATACTAGGACCCTGTGCTCTCTGTTTCTTTGCTTCTCCCACCTGCTCACTCAGCTAGTGCACAATGCTGCTGCAGGCTGAAGCAGCAAGGCTAAGTGACTAAAGAGAAAAGCCTGAGATAAACAACTTGTAAGGAAGAAAATTTGTTTTGGCTCACAACATTTTGTCACAGTGACGAAAAGCTAACATACACAAGAAACTTATTCATACATTTCTATATAGTTAATATGTGCTAGACAGTTTTATGTCAACTTGACACAAGCTAATGTCATCTGAGAGGAGGGATCCTCAATTTAAAAAATGCCTCCGTAAAATCAGGTTGTAGGCAAGCCTGTAGGGCATTTTCTTAATTAGTGACTGATGGTGGAGGGCCCAGCCCATTGTGGGTGGTGCCATCTCTGGGCAGGTGGTCCTGGGTCTATTAGAAAGCAAGCTGAGCAAGCCAGTAAACAGTACCCAGTCCGTGGCCCCTGCATCAGGTTCTGCCTCCACGTTCCTGCCCTGTTTGAGGTCCTGTCTTGACTTCCCTCTATGATGCTGTGTAAGCCAAATATATCCTTTCCTCCCCAACTTGCTTTTTGCCGTGGTGTTTCATCACAGCAATAGTAACTCTGACTGAGACATAATAGCCATTTAGACTGACCCACATGGATTTACTTCTATCTTGCCCTGCACTTCATTTTGTACCTCTCTTTCTATATGAGACCATTTTCCAGTTTTGTAAAAAGCAGTATTACATTATTTTTTCTTCATCTTGGTCTGTTGTCTGCCAATGATGAATTGTTTCTCGTCTTCTTCCTCCCTGAAAACATCATTATTTTGCATTGATTATTGAAAGCTATATGTATTTTCTGCTTCAGTCTTAACATGGGTTCTAGGGATGTACAAGACATAGAATTCTAAGAGGCAGTTACTTTCAGCATATGGAAGTACTTGTACCTGATTTTTGCATTTCAGAAGTCAATAATTCTTCACCTGCTGATTTTGGAGGGGGTATGAATTTCTCTCTACCACATTTGATGGGTTAGCCTTGTAAAATATGTTGACTTATATTTTTATTGATTTTAAACTTAGTATTATAACATGTGCAAATGCCTGTGTGCATGCATGCATGTGTGTGTGTGTATGTGCGTGTGTGTGTGTGTGTGTGTGTGTGTGTGTTTGTAGGGGTGAGAGGACAGACAACTTTGTGGAGTCAGTCCTCCTTCAGCCTTTACAGAGATTCTAGGGATTAAACTTAGACTGTTCTGCTTGTGGCAAGCATCTTGACTCACTGAGCCATCCTGTAAGTCTGACATGTGCTTTCGTACTGGTTGAGAACAGAGAAACACGTCTTCTATTTGCCTTCAGTCTTTTGTCTCATTCTTCCCTATTTGCTCCTTGTTAGGTGCTGTCTAGCATTGGCTTCTGCTTAATGTGTGTCTGGGATATTCCTTTTTCTTCCACTTTACTGACTCTCAGGAGTGGTTGCTCCTTTGTTAAACATTTCCACTGAGTTGTTGATTTTGTTACTTTTATTTCATTGAATAATTTCTATATAACCCGATAAATCTGTTTTTTATAGTTTCCAGGAATTTGTGTGTACAGTGTTAACAAAACCCTTTGACTTTCACTGTGTTAATCCCAAGATTCAAGAAAGATGACCGAACCCAAATCATCATGCCAAATTAATTAAAGCAAGGAATTAATTAAAGCATGCTTTTTTATTCATGTAAAAGGGCTGCCTCTCCCTAAGGCAGGGTTGGAAGGTTAGTTTTGGACATGAGGAAGACAGGTTTTTATAGCTCAGAGGTAGGAGATTTCCAAATGGAGGATTTGGTGGACAAAATCTGCGGGCCTACAGGAGCAGAACATAAACATAACAAGTTAGTTGTAACTACCTCTTGGAGCAAAGACATGGCTGCAAGGTGATTGGAACATGATAGTCATAGCAATCTTCTGAAATAAAAGAGGGAGTGCAAGATGGTTATAGTAACTTTTGAAACAAAGACAGATTGCTGTGTCCCGGAGCAGGCCGTACAGAACCGTTTGTAGTTAAGGTTATAGGTGAGGCACAGCCCAATCCTTGAAAACGGGTTTAATTATAAACAGTAAGAACCTAGTTTGTCTTTACTATAAGACGGCTTTCAAGCCCAAGATGGAGGCAGCTAGTTCATCTTATTGGGACCTTAACTCTGACTATGGATTGCACCTGCTCAGGGAAAAAGGATCAGCCTCTGGTGAGAGGAATGATTAGTTTCTGACTCTGAGATTCAGGTAACCTGTATACACCTGTGTGGACATTGGAAGCTACTTTGCCGTTGAGTCCCATCAAGAGATTATAGCTCCCGTGAGACCAGAGTGCCCCCTCAGCTCCCAGAGTTCCCAATGCTGTCCCTCCCCCGTTTAAAGCAAGCTGTGGTTCTTATGCTGTCTTTCTAACAGACCTGTATCATGTGTGGTCCGTAAGACTCTTATAATCCTGAATGCTTAATGGACACTTAGGAAAACCTCTTTCATTCCTGGTGTGGTGGCGCACACCTTTGATCCCAGCACTCTGGAGGCAGAGGCCTCCAGATCTTTGGGAGTTTGAGGCCAACCTGGTCTACAAAGTGAGTCCAGGATAGCCAAGGCGTGTTATATACACAGAGAAACCGACTAAAAAAGCCAAAAGGATACCTCTTTCTAGGCAAAACTCCTCCAGATCCTTGTTTCATTAGCAGTTTTAGGTGGTATATGTTATGGCTTTTCTGAAATTTCCAATACTGCTGACATACTGAGAATTGATTCCTAGTACCTGTGTGTTTTTATCTTTGAGTATGCACTGCAGAAGATACATAAAGTGAAAGCACGGCTTTTCGCAGGTGCTCGGCTTTCTCAGTGTAGGTTTTAGGAGCTGGGTCAGCACAGGAAATTGCTGTGCTGTCACAGTAACTGTAGCTTGCACAAAAGTATGGGAAGAGTGCTTACTGAATTTACTGGACTGCAGCAAACTGACAGATTAATTCTCCACCATCATATCCTCCAGATACTGTGGGGATAGGACTGGGCCTGACACAATCCTGGGATTATTCCCACTGTGAGGAATATGCTAGACTATGACATGTCATGGGACCTGTGCTTGGACACCCCAGCCATCGTGGTGCCTACACCACAGGTTCAGCCATAATTTACTGTTGGATCTGGCAATGGTCATTGTGACTGTTTTCTGCCTGTTTTATTGGGGCTTACTATGTGGTCTGAGCTGACCTTGAACTTGCTACGTAGCCCACACTCTTGACCCTTTTGCTCTTCTGTTTTAGTTTGTCGAGTGCTGAGATAACAGGGTTATAGTGCCTTGTCCAGCCATCGTTTCCTAGTTTAATGGTTTACACATTTCCTGTCTCAAAATGACATTTATGAATGTGGGTATGGACCACACTGCCCATTTTTTATTTATTTATTTATTTTTATTTATTTATTTATTGGTTTTTCGAGACAAGGTTTCTCTGTGTAGCCCTGGCTGTCCTGGAACTCACTCTGTAGACCAGGCTGGCTTCGAACTCAGAAATCTGCCTGCCTCTGCCTCCCAAGTGCTGGGATTAAAGGTGTGCGCCACCACTGCCCAGCCACACTGCCATTTTAAAGAAATAATTACTTTTATTTTTAATTATGTGCCTGTATATGTGGGCATGTGCACATGAGTGCAGATGCCCAGAGAAGACATGGGCACTGAATCCCTCTGGAGCTACAGGTGGTTGTGAGCTGCCCATTGTAGGTGCTGGGAACTGAGCCTGGGTCCTCTGCAAGAGCAGGAAGCACTTTTAACCCTGAGCTGTGTCTCCAGCCCCTTGCATTCTCATCTTTTAAGAAGCAGATTGTCTTCAAAGATACCAGATCTTAAAGAATACTTGGCACTGTTTTTGTAAAGGCCATGATGTTTTTTTGTTTTTTTTTTTTTTTTTGGTTTTGCGAGACAGGGTTTCTCTGTGTAGCCCGGGCTGTCCTGGAACTCACTCTGTAGACCAGGCTGGCCTTGAACTCAGAAACCCGCCTGCCTCTGCCTCCCAAGTGCTGGGATTAAAGGCGTGCGCCACCACCGCCCGGCGGCCATGATGTTTTAAGGTAAGCAGTGTCTATGAACTTGCAAGCTAAGGAAGAGTACCTGGAAGATGAATTATATCAACTGGAAAACAAACCATGAAGATGTTTTCTTGAGACTTAGAAAGACAGAGATAAGGACTCACTGAAAGGATTGGACCCAACCCTCACATCCTAAGTGGGCAGTTTTTTGACTTATTTAACCAGTAATAACAGCCCCCTAGCAATGGAGTTAGCAAAATGAAAAAAGAATTATAGCCTGTCTCAATTCCTTTCTGACCTATAGGCTCTTGAAACTATAAGCAATTAGCTCTTTTTTAATTTTAGTGTGGATAATATTTTTGAAAAATCAAAATAGACCTAATGACATTTTCTAGAGAAATGGTTCTCAACTTGTGGGTCATGACATCAGAAAACACAGATAACTACATTATGGTTCATAACAGTAGCAAAATTACAGCTATGAAGAAGCAACGAAAATAATTTTATGGTTGGGGTCACCACAACATGAGGAACTGTTTCAAAGGCCCACACTGTTACAAAGGTTAAGAACCACTCACCTGGAGGCCAAGCAAATGCCCAAGGTAAACCCAATAGTTTTATGGAGAAGGCAGGGTGAATCTATATTAGACTCTCTCTGTTGCTCCACACTGGTGTGAGCCAGGGCTTTTGCTGCATCCTTGCACAGCTCCAGCAATTTGGCCTGACTGGAACCACAAGGGAGTAAAGAAAAGACAGACACACAGACACACAGAAGAGCTGGGCTCAGGAGGAAGAGGCTCTGAGGGAGAAACCACAGGAGCCTGGAAGCTCTGTGTGTTTATCGGTTAGAGTTGAACAGGAGGGCAGGGTTATTATAGGCAGATAAACAAAGAGGCAGGTTTGTGGTTTACAGTTGGAGCAAGGAGATATTTCGCCAATCTCAGAAGGTGCAGTCTCTGCAGGGAGCAACCTTCAGGCGAAAGCTGTGGTGGACATTTCACACATGATCTGGTCAACACCCAGACCAGAAACAGGCTTTGGCAGCCCTCTCTGAGCCTCTGAGCCTCCAGGCAAGACATTCTGCCTCTTATCTATGAGTATGAAGCCTAGCTCCAGTGACACACTTCCTCCAATAAGACCATGCCTACTCCAACAAGACCACACCGACTTCAACAGGATACACCTCCTAATCCTTAAATAGTGCCACTCCCTAATCATGTCAAATATGAGCCTATGAGGCCATTCTTATTCAAACCATCACAGTACCTTTATTTAAACTTTATATGTTTACATGATTATGTATTGATTATTTTAATGTCCCATTAAAGGCAAGTTTCACAAAAGTACAAAGATATGAATCTCATCTGCCACGGTATCTTTGCGGTCTAGAACACTGGATGCAGTCACGGCTGGTAACTGTGTGAATGAATGGGTTGCACAGATGTTCATTAAAGTTGAAATTAACTAAACTCTCAGAGATTTAGGTTTTGTTTTTGTTTTTTTGTTTTTTTTTTCCAGTTTTCCACTTTTCTTGTCCTATAACTCTTGGAGGAAGATGTTTTGTCTTTGTGTGGTGGCTTGTATATGCTTGTCCCAGGGAGTGACACTATCGGGAGGTGTGACCTTGTTGAAGTAGGTGTGGCCTTGTTGGAGGAAGTGTGTCACTATGGAGGTGGACTCTGAGACCCTCCCACTAGCCATATGGGAGCACCCCCACCTTGATGATAATGGACTGAATCTCTGAACCTATAAGCCAGCCCTAATTAAATGTCATCCTTTATAAGAGTTGCCTTAGTCCTTAGTAATGGAAGTCTCAATCTAGCCAAGATAATGTGAAATTTGCCCCTACATCTAAGCAATCTAAGATTCCTGTGTAGATATTATAACACTGTTCAAAGGCTGGCGCAATGGCCAATTCTGTACTCACCTGCCCCCATCATCTCAAGTATCTGGATAAGTCCTGTGCTTTTTGTTTTTTTTTGAACAAGTGTCTTTGCATATCTGGGCAAGTAGGAACTGCACTGTGCACATGCTGCTGAACTCAAACACTGCCGTGCACTCCATCATCTCAGCATCGCAAACGCCCTCTGTGTTTACTTTTTATTTGAGAAAAGTCTTAGGGAAAAGGAAAATGTTAATCACATTTAAATGTGACATCAAACACATGTGTAACACAGAGTCACCCTATGGCTCCCTCATGGACCATTGCCTACACAAAAATCTTTTCTTTCTCCTTGGAAAATATAAGAAATCTTTCTGTATAACAACTATACTTATTTAATTTTTGTTTATTGCTTATATGAAGTTAGTCTAGTCTGTCTGTTTTATTTGGTTTTAATTGTTCTTACAAAAATAACAGAATCAAAATTACACTTAGTGTATTTGAATTCAGAGGCAGCGTTTTCAAATACAAATCATTAAGTAAATATTTGTACACAAATTACATTAACCAGAATCTGCCAAGAACCCCATATTTCTAACTTGGACTCCAAAATGTTCTCCGGTCCCTAAGGACTGAGGTCTGCACTGCTCACCAGCTACATGCTTACCCGGGGGCTGGTCACCAAGCATTTTGCTGATATTATCTAAGTGTCTGACACAAATGAATTAGGACAGTGACTCTTCCTCTACAAACGCCTAGGCACCAATACAGACGTGAAATATGTTGAGTGTGTGCCAAATGCATTACTCACACACGCGTGACTCAGAGGGCCCAACCTCGTGCAAACACAGCAGAAGCGTAAGTGATATTCTATGCTACAAGGAGGTCAGGATGTCTTCTTGAACCACATCATGAAGAAACATGAAAATGAGCTGGCGGGGGAGGGAGGGGAGGGGGCGAGGGTAGGGAAACACGTGATTGGACTGAGCAACAGAAGCAAATGCCCTTTTCCAATGTTGTCTTCACTGCTTCTCTAGACAACTCAAATATGCAGGGGAATAAAGGAGGTCAGAATGGTTGGTCTCTCTGTTAGGACTCATCTTAGAAGCCAGGACCAAATAACAATCATTCAGCCACAGAAAGGAGAAAGAGGGCTGAGAAAAAGGGTGTCTATCTGAGTATGAGACAGAAATCACCCTTAAGCCCAGGGGCTTGAAGGAGATGGGTGTGGAAGGTCTTACATTTAGGAAATAGCTTCTCCATGGGAGGGTTCTGAACTGAACTGATTGCCGTAAGCAAGTGGGGAGTGCAAGGACCCAGGCAGCCCTTGCTTTCCATGTGCCCTACCCCCAGCCTTGAGTAGGCTGGAAAGACCTTGTTTACCAGAATAGACCTAGTAATAGGGCCTAGGTGGAGCTATCCACCTTGGTGGTGTAAGACTTTTGAGTCTAAATGTAGGATTTTCGGGTCTCAAGAATCCCACTGTCCCAGGACACATCCCGGAAGGGGCACATTCCTTAGTCAGAAGGACACTTGAAAAGGATTAACATTCCTCAGACCACAGGGGAGGGAACCTACCTGCAGGTAAGGAGGGTCCAGAGCTACACAGACACATTCCAGGAATCAGAAAGCTGAGCCCTTAATGTAATAAACCTGGGCAAAAGGAAGACACTCCTTGACATAATCTGAGTCACCTAGGGACCAAACCCAGAAAGGTCAGACTTTGTGGTTTGCCCTCGTGAACTGTACTGTACCCATAAGTACTGTACCCAGCTGGTTTTCGGGGCTCTCTCTTGCCTGCACGCAAGAGAGTCCTAGTGCACTAGTTTCATTAAACCGAACCTCATGTGATTGCAGCGAGTCCTGTTGGTGTGGTTTCTGTGGGAGCGTGTCCCCTGGTCTTGGATCTAACAGTCCAACAGTGGCAGGTACAACTTCCTACAGGAACTAGAAGAATACAGAGCCCCCTGGGCTTGCCTTTGAAGTAATCCGGCTGAAACAAAGGATGGGTTCTCCAACTCATCTCTGGCTGAAACAAAGAATGGGTTTCGGTGGGGCTTTCCCTTTAAACAGAAGAGCTGAATATTAAAATTTCAGCCTTGATCAGAAAACTTTGTCTTAGCTTCATGCTTCACCTCTCTGTCTCCTTTTGTCATTTCTAGGTCCCCTTTCAGTTTGTCCTGGCCGCAGGCAGCCACACTCACAGACTTCCAATCTGTCTAATGTGGCAGCTGTTGTTGACTCAGAAGAGACAGGACAGAAGTCTGGGGTGTGTTACTTACAGCGATGCCTCTAAGGTAGAAAGACTCGGTCTAACCGTGACTAGTACCATGGGAAAGAGTATGATCATAACTTAGGAACCACGTCAGCTCTCCCCATCCCCTCACACATGCTACTGTGAGAAAGGGTTCCACGAAAGCCTTGTGCCATAGACACACTTATGCCCTTGCTTCCAGGCAGGGCCATTACTTTAGTTTGCCTTACATGGCTGTGATCAAAATGGTGACCAAAAGCAGCTTGGGGAGGGAAGAGCTTATTTCACTTTACAGTTATAGTCCTTCACGAAGAGAAGCCAAGGCAGGAAGCCATGGAGGAACACTGCTTACTGGCTTGGTCCTCATGACTTGCTCTGCCTGCTTTCTCATGCCACTCAGGATCACATGCCCAGGGGTGGCATGATCCCAATGAGCTGGCCCCTCCCACATTCAATCATATAATCAATCATAATCTATCTATCAAATGCCTTATAGGTTTCCTTACGGGCAATCCAATGGAGGTATTTTCTCAATTGAGGTTCCTCTTCTCAGATATCTCTGGCTTGTGTCAAACTGAGAAAACACTAACCAGAGAGTGGCGTTTCACTTCAATATAAGTTACATATTACATTATACTAATATCATAGCATTTTCCTGGAAGCAAGTGAGAAGAAAAGTCTGGAGTCCTAGCTGTGTCTCAGTCTCTAGTGAGTTTCACCGAGTTGTCTTCAATTATAGTTATAAAGAGGAGAGTCCCCACGGGAGTACAAGAAGGCAGTACTCAGTTCCTAAAACAGTCAGAAGACATACAACATCTACTGTTCTTAAAGTGCTGAGCCAGCAAGAAGATAGAAATGTCTTATTTCTTGATCCTCTTCCCATCCCTACTGCAGAGAATGCCCAGCTCTGACTGAATTCAGCCCCCTTCCACTCTGCGGAACAAAGCTGCTGGTTGCTTGCGACCACCTTGTTGAAGCTTTGTGCAGAAAGAAGCACGCATGCTCAGGGTTAATCAGCAGGGACGCCTCTCATGTCTCACAGCCGCATTCGCTTGTCAGGAAGCTGCTTAACTTCTTTGAATTTTATTTATGTCATATGCAACACTGGTGCAATGACAGCATGTAGTAAGACGGAAATGTTAGCGCTCCATTTCCGTTGGATGGATTTACTTTTTGTCTCTGTAACTCCGACTCTCCATTGAGATTCATTTTCACTTCCTGCTAAGTACCAGAAACTAGACTAGGGGAAGAGACGCTGAGCTGTGGTGGTAAGGAACAAGTCAGACCATGAGTAAGGTTCAACCTACCTACAGAGTGGATAAAACCCTTACAAAGTAAACCCATCGCATGGACCACAAGGGCAGTGCCCCGCTGTGTGCATTCCTATTGATGCTTTAGGTACAAACTCCCCCTCCCCCCCGCCCCCCAAATAACTATTTCACAGCAAAGTCTTGCGAATGCATTAGCCATACTAGTTCTGTGAGCTGAGAGCACTTAGAAGTTCAGAGACTTTGGCCACAGGATGAAAGCTGCTTGTTGCCTGGATTGTTTGCCAGAGGAACTGTGATTGGGTTACCAGTGAACTCACTAGTGGGAAGCTTTGAAATGGAATCCCAAGGATATTATGAAGGACAGAACTCTATTGCCGGCAGAAAATGTCTTAGATTTTGGCGTCTTAAAGCAGGCTATTTTTCCGGTTTATACCATCCAATGTTGAACAGTTTATAATCATGCTGAATATACACATACATGCTACACCCCCCACACACACACCACAGCCAACATTTTCACAGTTTCTCCATAGTTGAGATAGTTAGAAGAAAATGATGATTTAAGGGAAAAAAAAAAAAGAGCCTCTAGTAAAACCAAATAACAAAACCCCAAATAGTGACAACAACAACAATCCAGGAGCTGAAGAGATTGCTCAGTGGAGACCTGAGCTCAGCTTCCAGCACCCACGTGAGGTGGCCCACAGCGGGCTGTGACTCCAGCTCTGGAGGCTCTGATAGCTTCTTTTGGCCTCTGTGGGTACAGAAAGTGAAGGTGAACAGACAGAAAGAGATTTCTCTTCTTCTCTCTCTCTCTTCTCTTCTTTAGGTCCTTCCCACGTTTAATAATCTGATCAAGGACATTCCTCAGAGCTTGCTTTTACTTTGATTTCAGGTCCATCAGGTTGACAACCAAGGCTAACCAACCACCTCCCTTCAACCACACACCCATCCAAACTCAGGATAATGTTGGCTGCAAGTCTGTCACATACAGCTTTATTATGTTGAGGTGTTATTTATTCAGGGATTTTTATCATCAATGGATAAAAAAGATTCCTTTTTTTTTTTTTAAAGCTTTTTTTTTCTGTATTTATTGAGCAGGTCTTGTGATCTTTATCCTATACTATAGTGGTTTTCAACCTTCCTAACGCTGTGACCCTTTAATACAGTTCCTCATGTGTGGGAAAAACCTGGCGGCCCGTAGCAGGTTTTTCAAGCGGCCTGGTTAGTTGCTTGAAGATGTGGGTCCTGGTGGTTGTCTGAGAGACGGCTGTTCGCTAGCTTGTCTGTAGTTGCGTGGCTGTTCGGGACTCCATCGTTGGTCGCTCCATTATGTGTGGAATAAACCGGCACAGCGGGGATCCCGGGGCCCACGCGGCAGCAGGCTCCAGGCCCAGGCAGCAGCCCAGGGGCCTGCGAGGTGGAGGCTGCCTGGAGGCTTCCAGGCAGCCTGTCTCACATACGGAGGAAGGTCCCTGGTTTCAGTGGCTGGAGGCTTTGGCGGCGGCAGGCCCAGCAGGCCCCAATGATACGAGGAAGTCCTTGTTCCAAAAGGATTTATTGTCATGGCGGATGGTAGATGGATCTGGATGTACCCCCCAAACTCAGGGCAGACCTGGGTTAAGTAGGGAGGGAGAAAGGGGAGGTTCTGGGGGTGGTTTAATTGGCTCCGCCCTCTGACCTTCATTAGTATGTAAATCCCTAGGGCCTGAGGCCTGTAGTTACACCCTCTACCTGTGCACTTTGGGAGGGACTGTAATGGCCTACGTGACTGAACAATATAGGTCCATGGAGACTGGACTGCTTTTCAGGACCCTGAGTTCTGGGGACGTAGCCGAACTCCTGCCGTTTCTCCCTTGGAGTCTTGGGTTCTAGGCCCATGCCCAGCCAAGAACCAGGATACCCTTACTTTATGCTGAATTTAATTTAAAAATAATTTTTAGAAGATTCATTTATTTTATTTTCTGTTTTGTCTGCTTGTATGTATGTGTACCACGTATGTGCCTGGTGCCAGGAGGCCAGAGGGGGATCTCCTAGGACTGGAGTTACGGACAGGTGTGAGTTACAGATAGTTTGTAAGTTCTAAACAATGGCTCTCAACTTTAAAGCAGTTTTCTAATGCCTCAACCCTTTTATACAGTTCCTCAAGTTGTGGTGACCTCCAACCATAAAATTATTTTCATTGCTTCTTCATAACTGTAATGTTGCTACTGCTATGAACTGTAATGTGAATGTACAATATGCAGAATATCTAATAATGCAATCCCTGTGAAGGGGCCCTTTGACCTCACAGGGGTCAAGGGTCACAAGTTGAGAAATGCTGTTCTAAAGGAAGTAGACATTTTTCTTCCCTTAGGGTGGAACAGATGCAAAGAAAGTGGGAAGAATCTGTGGCCAACATATTTTGTCTCATGATGCCCTCCTGTCCTGTTGCTATGATTTTGAAGGTGCCTTGCAGAAATTCAAGCTGTTGCTGGCTTGGAGGGACGGGGAGATCAGGAATACTAATCTCTGTGATCCAGTAACCATCCTTGTCTACAGTACTTGGTGATGGTCTTTGAGTAGTGCCTCCATGTCTTCACCTGCCTCAGAACTCAGAAAGGTAAAAACCGGAGGAGAGATTTGTGTGACATTCTGTCGCTTCAGAAATAATGGAAAGTATGTATATAACAGTAAATAGTAAAATGAAATTAATCATGAAGCAGCTCAGAAAGAGATTTCAGGGGTGCATAAGAATATTGGACAAAGGGTTTGAGGAATGCGTTCATGATGAGCAAAGGTGGAGTCAGAAGATACAGAGGCATATGTAACCTGTCTTTTGCTACTTGTGAGTTCTTTCTTCTACCCTTCTACACCCCTTTTCTTCCACCCTTTCAACCCTCTAACACTAGATAGAAGAGAAAAAAGATATACAGGAAAGGAAAGGGGTTCCTGAATAAACCAGGGGTTAGAAAGGGGGGACATTATTGTTAGACTAATCTTGCTGACCATCAGGATACCTAGTTTCTTGTTTTTCTCCTTTCTTTGCACACTACTACTTAAACTAAGACCAACAACAACCAGCAACTCACCCCACCTCTCTCAGGGGCTCTGGCATTCATATACCCTTTGAAAAGTCCCCAGAATTTCAAACATCACACAATCACAGAAACTATTTGCAGCTGGCAAAAGCATGCCCTGCTAGAGCACGAGGCAAATCACGGTCAGTTGCTGTGCACAATCTGAAGCAGCCCCACACTCTACATCTGGGATTAAAATGAAAACATATTCTTATAGTATTTCTGTATTTTTTTAAAGAAACCAAAATTCCAAAATTGTCACTACAGGCATAGGGAAGGTTTATTTCTTAAGTTGCTCTCATTTTGAAGATGCCCAAAACAGAAAAGATTTGGTAGACACAGTGGTAAGAATAGAGAAACTGGTTTCTGGCAGGAAACTTTTTTATTAACATGAATTGTAGTCAAAGGAAAATGTCATATCTGCTTCATGTGAATCTTCTGATAGAGCCTCTTTTAACATTACATTCAAATTACATTTCAAATTTCAAATAAGTTAAAAACTTATAGGTCCAAGGTTACAATTCACAGCAGATCACTGAATTTGTTTTAATTTTCAGCACTGTTAAAGAAAAAAAATAATGGCATATATACTGCTTTAAATAAACTGTGATTTTGGTATTATGTGCAATGCTTTTTTTCTTTTTCCAGTTTTAATGTGTGTGCCAGATGTATGCATGTATTTGCATATGTCTGTGGTTGTGGGTGCTATGGGTACACATGCATGTGACTGGGGCTGTGTGTGTAGTGTGATGTGTGTACTGTGTGTGCTGTGTGTCGTGTGTACAGTGTGTACTGTGTGTGCAGTGTGTGCTGTGTGTGCTGTGTTATGTGACGTGTGTGCTGTTTGTGTGCATGTGGTACTGTGTGTGCAGTGTGTGCTGTGTGTATGTGTCAGTGTTGCTGTGTGTCAGTGTATGGTGCAGTGTGTGCAGTGTAGGTGTGCGTGTGCTGTGCTGTGTGTACGTGTGTGTGTCGGCAGTGTGTGCTGTGTATGTGTGAGTGTGTGCAGTGTGTGCTGTGTGCAGTGTATGTGTGCAGTGTGTGCTGTTGTGCTGTGTGTACTGGTGACTGTGGCATGTGTGGTGTGTACTGTGTGTGCAGTTGTCATGTGTGCTGTGTGTACTGTGTGTGAGCTGTGCAGTGTGTCTGTGTGTGCAGTGTGTGCTGTGTTACTGTGTGTGCAGTGTTGCTGTGTGTGCTGTGTGTGCTGTGTGTGCGTGTGTCTGTGTGTGCATGTGTGCGTGGGGTGCTGTGTGTGCAGTGTGTGCTGTGATGCAGTGTGTGCTGTTGTGCAGTGTGCTGTGTGTGTGCAGTGCTGTGTGTCAGTGTGTGCAGTGTGTGCAGTGTGTGCTGTGTGTGCTGTGTGTACTGTGTGTGCTGTGTGTGCGTGTGTGCAGTGTGTGCTGTGTGTGCAGTGTGTGCAGTGTGTGCTGTGTGTACTGTGTGTGCTGTGTGTACTGTGTGTGCTGTGTGTGCTGTGTGTCCATTAGTATCAAGGTGGAATGTGGCAGTATCCAGGCAGGCATGTGCAGGAGGAGCCAACCATTCTATTTCTTCATCTGAAGGCCGCTAGAGAAAACAGGCTTCCAAGCAGGTAGCATGAGGAAGTAGGATGACACAGCTACTCCAACCAAGGCCACACTCACTCCAACAAGGCCTCGGAACTGCAGTTAACAAAGGATCACTTCCAAGTACAGTCAGAAGTTTGATCTCCCTGGGGTCCTGTATTGCTTCCTTGCTGTGGTACACCAGTGTTCATCCTGACAGTGCTTTGCATCCCAACACTCACAGTCTGTTTTCAGAAAGTCTGAGACAATTAAACAGCACAATGACTATTCTAAAGCCTTAGGAGTCTTACAGAACCCCCGTGCTCAAATAATGCTTTTATGGACTGTTAATCCATTTAGCATAAGCATGTACATGCTGTTGTGCACAGGTGTGCTCATCTGCATGTGTAGAAGGCAAGGTTGTTTCTCGTGTCATTTTCTATCACTCCCCACTGATCTTTGCAGTGGCATCTCCCACTCGACCTAGAGCTGGCCAGCAGCGCCCCTCAGATAACCACCATCCCTGCAGCACCGGGTTACAGACAGCTTACAGACAAAGCCTTGCTATGCCAGTCTCTCGGGTGGACGCACGAACTCAGTACAGAAACATTTTACATCCACTGACCCTTCTCCCCGGACTGAAAATTTCCCTTTTTTTAGTGTGCTAAAAGGGGTGGATGGTGCGCGGGTGTGAGTGTGGGCGTGTGCACACTGTCATGCCCTGCCCGGCGCCCCCGACTAGCAAGTAAGACACTACACGGTCTGATCCTGCTCGAACAGCTTTATTTCCAGAACAAACTAAACAAAGGGGACCCCCAGCACCCAGAGACGAGCTGCTATATATCCACCCTAGGCAGGCTAGGTGGCTGTTCTCTCGGGATGGGTTGGGCTGACAATCCCTTTCATTAGCATAAGCCTGCCGGGAAGGGCTCAGGCCGACGCATGCGCAATGGGCTTTTACTCAGGAAGCTGGCTGACCTTGGAAAAACCGGCGCCATCTTAAAAATGGCGTCCAGAAGTAAAAGTACTACCATCCGGGCCAATCACGGGTCCGTGGCATGGTCCGAGCCCATAGGTCCAAGCCGGCCCCAGATGTAACCTCAAAATCACGTCAGCACACCCGACACCATACTGGGGAGTTGTAACGGCAAGGACAACCCAAAGGGCTCACGTCTGCCCCCTTTTTAGGGCGTGGCTAAACGGCTCTCCACAGTTCCTTGGGACGTGGCTAAACGGCTCCCCACATTCCCCCTTTTTAATTTAAATAGCGCAACCAGCCCCTTCCAAAGGAGCAGACACAGGGAGGCAGAACAATCCTAGGCAGAGAGTCAGCCCTCTGGCCCGCGACACTCAGCAAAAAGCCAACTAAGGCCCAGGAAAGCTGAAACCCCTGTAGCGGGGCCCCCTTGCTTAGGCGACACTCTGGCTGGGGCCCTACAGCATGTAATCCCGCATTGCAACTCCAGGAAGCAAAAGCACCTAAAAAGCCTGCGGTGTCATGGCAGGCCAGGGGCAGAGGGACCGGCCATCCCCACGGTGTGGAACTGCAGGGCCCCTAGCAGGGCAAGGGTTTCTTAACACAACTTAGACCATGGGGCAAGAGAACAAAACACAACCCAAAGAAACCAACAGGCGACCAGGGACCCTTAGACCTTTGACAGGGGGTTCCCCACCATCCAAACGATTCGAACGGAAAACACCAGTACAGGGCAAGGAAATTTAGAGGTCCGAGCCCTTGGGGCAAGGGAAGACGACGAAGTAAAGAGGTGCGCGCTACCTCATATTTGTCGTTGCGCCTATTTTTATCAGGGAGAGGAAAAAGGCAAAAAAACCCTCCATGCCCCGGGCATACATTCAGAGAATCATCTCAAAAATCGAGAACATCTCTAGTCAAGACTCTCCGCTACAAAATTAAGGTGATGCCGTTCAAAACAGTCAGAATGAGGAAATAATGTTTAATGGTCATCATCGGGTCCAGAAGGTACTCTACTAAAACCCCTTTAAAAGGGGAGGCCACCCCAAACGGCTGGGGAAGTCCCTTCGTTCCAGGCGGGTCAGCCCCTTTGTAAACCACAGCCTTATGCCTCGCATGTTCCATGACGCAAGCGACAGAGGAACCAAAAGCAGAAACCAACTCAAAGGGAGAACAGCAGCACCCCAAAACAAATTTTCCCGGGCCCTTCTTTGAAAAAACCCAAAGGGGCATTCGTAATCCAGGAAGTGAGCCCCCCGTCAGCGAAAGGTCCAAGGGTTTCGAATTGATAGCCACCACTGCTGCTCTCAGCTTCTCCAGCGTTTCTTCGAATCCTTCAGACCAGTTACCTATAAGATACTGAGAAATTGCCTAGAAAAATTTAGCCGCACGATAAAATTCTTATATTGAATACTATGAAACAAAGCGCTCCAGTTTTTTCTCACACCCTAATTGTGCATGCCGAAAAGGATGTCAATCTTTTTCCCCCCCCACCAAATCCAGGTGCTAAAATGAGAATCATAAACCGCCCTTTTATTTGAAAATAGAAATTTTGTCCATCAATTGCATCTGACACAGTAGCTGCCCAACCGGTTAAGAGAAAACTGGATGGGACTGGGGTTTTGCTAAGAAATTCCCGGCACAGTAGCCGCAACCGCACTAAGTTTTATTGCTGTTATAATAGCTGCGGTTATCCCGAAAACTCGTTGTTGTCTGAATAAAGACAACGTCGATGGAGTGTCCATGGGAACGAATCCATCTTGGCACACTATTTAATCATGGCACGCCGTGCTCGCCCGGCAGCCCAACACTGAAGACAACATGCAAGAATCAGTTGTACAAGATTCGAAGGAAGAATTTAGAAAGATTAACAGAAAAGAAAAAGGACACACACTGGGGTAGAAAATATGTAATTTGTTTTGGGGTCGTATTAACTTCCCGTAATTTCCATAGTGGAAATTGCTGTAAAAATTGCGTCCCGGTATAGGACGGGTACAGACAAGGTGGTAATGCCATTAAAGGGACGGTTTAACCTGCAGATCCACCTGAATGAAAATAAACGGACTGAGATCCTGTACAACTACCATTAACTCCCACAGTAGCCATTTTATAAAAAGGATGCAGCCCGATATTTTGTATGAACATACCCTGGGCCATGTCTAGTTTTCCTCCAGGGTAGGCCTCAATTAGGGGAATAAAAAGAAATTCCTATCTGGTTCGCCCAAACCAGCAAGAGACAAATTGACAATCCGCCCAAAGGGAGGAATGCTTTCTACAAATCATATTACAATTGGGACTACTGGAGGTTGCAAAGGACGGTCTAGAGGAGAAAAACCGTAGGCGAAATAAAGGTACCTTTGGGTCCAGAGTACCTCTCGCCAAAATTTTTGGCGAGTAAACAATAATTTTTTGGTTGCTGTTGTCCTGGGTCCAAGGCCACCAACCGCCTTTATCCTCACAAACCTCCCAAAGGGCCTAGTTGTCAACTGAATACAATTTCCTTCTTCCTCGAGCTGAAAACAGAGAGAGCCTCGCTCCTAACAAGGAGCGAGCTCCCAAAAGGCGCCCATATGGGGTCAATGGGAGATAAGGCAAATCATAGTTTTTTATAATGAAAACTTAGGGAAAACAAACCGAATTGTATCAAATTTGGGGGGCATAGGCTTAGGATAGGCAGATAATAGCCCATCGAAAATTCCCCCTTTTACTAGACCCACCCTGAAGAAGAAGGGTGGGGAAAACTGAATTTTTCATCGGATTTCCTCAAAGGTCATCACCCACTGTTAAG